>CP125978.1:44562175-45025649 GCA_030063025.1 Avena longiglumis
CCTCTAATTTATCATTGCAAGTTTTCGTTGGCTTAGGGAACTTTCGGGATGAACACGTTCTTACCTACAGAACGCCCATGAACCAGCGAGGGATAATCAAATTGTTGACAACTCGCTTGCAAAATAGATATTGACTATAGTAGGAGAGGCAGACACCGCTGCCACTTATACAAACTAGTTGCATGTCAAGCGTGGAGGTCTCATGTGCGAGGACATGTAAAGTTTGTCCCGGCGCTTCATCCCACTATGCCACCAATATCCAAATCACAAGAAAGGAGCAACAACATGATCATCGCCCATACTCATATGTGTACTACCGTGTAAAGTATCTACGCATAGATCCTCGAAACTACCATTTGAAGGGTTCAGCATAGAAAACAAAAATTTTCCTCACGATGTGAACTATACCAAGATCTATTTAGATACAAACAGCGGATGTATATCCGTAGAGAACATACCTTTGAAGACCGAGCAAAGTTTAGCGAGTCCAAACTGCGTGGTTGATGTGAGCGATCTCTTGCCGATCTCAAGATCGAGAGGAAGTCCTAAGCGCCGAAATCGGCGCATCCGTGCTACACACGTTGAGGCACGAGCAACCTCCGCCTCCTTGCTCCGGTGATGCGGGAAGCACAACTCTTTCTTGCGAATAGCCACGGGAACATGTATCTCGCTAGTCGAGACCATGGGGAATAAATTCTAGAGGAGAGAGATCCTTCACGAGGAGGTGTGAGTGAGAAGTGAGAGGAGGGCTCCTTTTATAGGAGGAGGGAACCCCAAGGGGTGGCAGGCGCATGGGGTCTGCCTCCCCCTCTTCATGTGGGTGGACACTCCACTACAAACTCCTCAAATTCCTCCACTCAAAATCCCACTCAAAGATCCCATTAATTTCCACCAAATTTAATGCAAACTCTCATTAAATAAAACTCTTTTATTTTATTCAGAATTTTGTCAGTACTTTAATGACAAACATTCACAAATAACCTTGCTAGAATTCTATTTCACATGCATAACCACTTTATGCAATTTCACCCGAAAACCTGTTTGGGGTATCTAGTGAAATAAATTCCTGCGCTTGTTTATTCTTTCGGCGAAACTTTTGCTCAATTGGATGTCGGTGTCTCTTAAGTGTGTCACCCTACGGTTCGTGAATAATGCGGACATGATCGAGACCCCTCTCCGGATCAATAATCGAAGCGGGATCGAGACCCATATCGACTCCACACATTCAACGATGACTTTCTTGTGATCGTCGGAACCTTTTACGCTAGTATCTTAATCCCTTTGTCTCACAATATATTACATGTCCGAGATTCGATCATCGGTATCTCCATACCTAGTTTGATCTAGATTGCAGACATGCACTCTTTTCGTTCCCGTGATATAACATTCTATTGATCAAATCACTTGCTTGCAAGCTAATCAATGTGATATCACCGAGAGGGCCCGTGAAGTATATCTATCCGTCATAGGGATGAACAAATTCCACTCTCGATCCATGAGCCTCAACATAACACTTTATTAGTTACGAACCCATCTTTATAATCACCACATTACGGTGTGACGTTTGATGTTATCAAGAAACTCTTCCGGTGTTAGTGATTGACATGATCTCATGGTCTAAGGATTAGGATCACTTCGTAAGTTGTTATAGCAATATAAACTCAATGACTTTGATCGTAATGCTATACTTCGGATGAATGTTCATCACATCATTACACTAATGTTGTGATCCCGTTATTAACAACATCCAATGTCCATGATCAGGAAACCTTGATCATCTTGTTAATCAACGAGCTAGTTTATGAGAGAGGCTTAACTAGGAACTTTCTGTTTGTTTATTAAACACACATGTATTAACGTTTCCGTATTAATACAATTATAGCATGCAAAATAAACATCTATCATATACTTGGAATACACATAATAAACAATTTATTATTGCCTCTCAGGGCATATTCCCTTCAGTAGAAGCCTTCGGCTTCATTGCTTAGAGCATCATATCGGTTCCTCCTCATACTCTCATTTCCAACAAACAATACAGTGAGGGCATCACAAGCTTCCTTGGCAATGTTAAAGTGCTCAATGTGTGGGTAATCCTTTGTTCCCAATCCTCGTTGAATCATATGCAAAGCAGTGGCATTGAGTTGACTATTGACAACCTCTCTTCTTTTCAAGTTGTTTGGATCCCCAATAAAGAGTCCATGCTCGATGATGTTCCATAGTTCAATGCAAGAGCTGCGCACATGAGTTCTCATTAGTGATTGCCATTGAGCAAAAGTAGCAGACTCTTCTAGCTTAGGTGGGTCACCTCTATTGTACACATGAGGGTGAGGGACGGGAGGATCGGGAGAGTACCAAGAATCACGGTGCTCACCCTTCCCCCCATCAAGTTGTGTGGAGGAATTAGCGTTGTCGTGTTTAGCCCCCACCACCAAACCCTCGGGGGATACCAAAGTATTCCCTTTAGGTACAACGGATGGTAGATCCTCTTGAGGAGATGGGGGTGATGAGCCATCTTTGTCTTTAAGAAGTTGCTCAAGCATCTTCTTGACTTCGTTGACCAAGGAAGAGCTCAATCTTGTTTCCAAGTTCTTGAGATCTTCCATGGTCACCGGTCGGCTCACTACCACCATCCCCTTCATTGCTACCCATATTCTCTTAGGCGGTAAAGCCCAAATAAAGAGCTGAGGCTCTGATACCAATTGAAAGGATCGTATGGGCACCTAGAGGGGGGTGAATAGGTGCTACTTCAAATTTTCTTCTTTTTCAAATTAAGGTTTGACAATAAGGTAAATTCTCTAGATAATGCAACTATGGTGAATTTACCTATATGAAAATTATGCAAGAGCTACCACAACACAAAGTAGGAACAAGTAAGTAAGGTGCGGTAAAGGATAGAAGTAACCAAAATGGTGGACGCGAAGACACAAGGATTTGTTTCCTGTAGTTCCTTCCTTTTGAGGGGAAGTACATCTACGTTTGGAGAGGGGGTGGTTTCAAACCACCAACGCCATGAAAGGCCTCCCTTGTTCTCCGATGAATCTCACCCCAACGGGATCGATTCACCTTCCACTATATCGGCAACCTTCAAGGTGGAAGTCGGCACCTTTACAAGTTTGGGGCACACATCCACAACTTAATCGGGGGCTCCCAAATACAAGCAAGCTGTCAAAGCAATCAAAGACAAGATTGTAAGAACCAAAACAAGAACTAGGGTTTCCAAGAAACACTATAACAAAGGGGCCCTCAATGAAATGAGGGGGAAATGAAGATCTCTTTTGGTGAAGTAGTAGATCGGGGCCTCCTACTTCGATTCCCCAAAGATCAAGGACTTTGGGTGGTGGATTGAGGAGATCTTGAAGATTTGGTGGCTCAATGGTGGTCTTGACTTTAATGTGGATGAGCATCTTGTCCCAAGGTAGGTGGAGGTATTTATACCCTCCAAGAAATCTGCCGTTGGAACCATTAATGCAGGTAGTATCTTGGAAGTTCAAGCGGTACTCTGGGAGAACTTTGATTACTAGGACCTGGTACGGACACTGCACGGACGACCATCTTTCAAAATTCATAAGACCTGGCCATAGCGGTACTACAATTGATGCTTCCGTAAAGTGGTAGTACCGCAAATAGCAACCGGTACTACCGGACGTGCAGTGGAATCAACAGCTTAGTTCGAAAAACTCTCTGTCACGCCAGGTAGTAAAATGCGGTACTACCGCATACAAAAAGTCTACTGCCACGCCAGGTACGCATTTTAGTACCGAGGTGAGCAGTGGCCTTTTATAGGTTGGAAAAGGTCTTTGTACCGCACGGTACTTTTAGTACGGAGCGATAGCTTTTGACAAGTGGTCAAAAAGCTACTGTCGCGCTAGGTACTAAAAAGCGGTAGCCCGACAGAGGCTTTTTGACAGCTAGTCAAAACCTTATGTCGCATCCGGTAGCAAAAAGCGGTACTACCGTTTTTTGGTACCGCGTCTGGCAGACAGTTTTTTGAACATTGTAAAACATTTTCAATGCACCTGCGATACACTTGGCAAATAATTAGTCCGATATGTGTGTTGTTATAAAACACCAAAATCACTAGGGATAGGAAATGCTCTTTCAGCGAGTAATTGACTTGTGGTAGGCCGCACCGATTCATCATGTTGTCTGTGCGCAGGCATACGTCTCGTAGTCGCTGCGACATGCATGGCATTGCGTGTCGTGGCGGGAGGCACCGACATTAATGCTTGTGCAGCCCGCTCGACTATCGTCAGAGATAAAAGGGCATGCACGTAGTCTCCATCACCACACACTATCATCTCGCGAAACCCTAGTCGCGGGCCCAACACACACAATGCCATGTGGAGTAGTCAACACACCTAAGGCGCCACCGTGAACGGCTTTGTGTCGCATAGCCTCATCATCGACTAGGCGTGGGGCATTGAACTGAGCATGGTACCAATGCCCATCGGATTACCTCATCGCAAGCTATGGTTGGAGGATGCCTTAGAGCAAGCACAGCGTTGTAAAAAGAGGGAGTCTAAGAAAGCTTAGGCACATGTCTAACCAGTGGGAAGGGTGGTACTAAGAAAAAGATTCCATAGATTGAGTCTAACGCTAGGTCTAGCTAATTTAAAAACTATTTCTACTCAGCAGGAAGAGAACAGTTAGGTGTGGAAAGGTGAAGCATATTCTATTTATGGGTCCCACTAGTTGTGTTAGGCAGTGTCTAGCCGGTGGAGCAGTTTTGTTTTGTTAGACTCTTGTTAGGTATTTTTCTTAGACAAACTAGCACGATGTGCATGCTCTTAAAGGACATCATGATCCCACTGATTCCCAGGCCTAGCAGCAAGTCATATTGGGATCAGATCCGCGAGCACCGACAGAGGCTGTCGGAGGAGGAGTATGTGTCCCCCCCGTGGGACGGCGACAACAACGACGAGTGGTGGCTCGACATCTTCTATGCATGATGGGTGGAGGGCACGTCGGACCTCGACAGCCTCATCAGGCCAAGCGAACTCCTACAACATGGAGGGGCATGTGGTGGTGGGGCGCGCCGAGCCCCTCCCTAGATGTCGTCATTAAGCACATCAAGATCGGTGGATGTCGCCTGGAGATGGCGTCGCCACCGCGAGCGCCACCGCCACCACCAGCGGCCCAAGGGCTTCAATGGAAACATCAGGATCCTCCTCGCGTTAGGTCATGCGTTTGGCGGTCGGCGCTCATCCGTTCTCCTCGTGCACCTCCCCTACCCGCCCCCAAAAGGAAGGTGAACGAGGAGTTTAGACTCGCCTTCCCAAGCCGGAGCCGGAAGAGGAGTCTGCGCTGACCAGATACCACTGACCAGATACCACCGCTAGCATTGGCTTTTTTTATTCATTCTCAAAATGTTGTATTTTTAGCGCACAATACAATGATGTTTTAATGAAACTTGCGAGGTACATATAATATGTGTATGTAATTGCATTTATTTTGTATTTCTTATGCCTAGAAATACAATTTTACATTTTTGAAAAAAACGAGAGCACCGGTGCTTAGGGGCAATTTCATCATTCATGTCCCCAACACATGTGCACAACATGTTGTGTGCGCCATGTTCGAACAGAGTATACTCTTCTTTTTTCGAGCTAGAACAGAGTCTACTCTGTTTTGGTGCTTCCTGTCTGATGAAAAACTTGTTGCGCATGCTAAAGTTCACATTTCACGTGCACACAGAGTAACTCAAACGAGGCTTACATTCCCGTGAGAGGGAACCACGGCAGAAGCCACTCATGGTGGATCAAGCAGCGAGTATCATGTGGAGCAGCATCTGGTTCCACACGTCGACGGGGCCTGGCAGGCACCAGTGCACGCAGTCGTTATACAGGGTCACGTTCTCGTGCGCCCAGTGCCCGTACCGGCTCGGGTGCCCGTCCGGCCGGACCACCATCGCCGCCGTCGCGTCCATCAGCATCATCCTCACCCCGCTCCCCCTCGCCGCCGCCTCCTCCTTCGCCGCGGCGAACTCCTCCACCTGCACCTCGTGCAGCTCGTGGTCCAGCCCGGCGAGGCCGACGCGCGTCCCGCCGTACGGCCGCGTCCGCCGGCAGTCGCCGCCCTTGTCCCACTCCCCGCCCTCGAAGTGCGACGTCGGCGTCAGCGTCCGCACGATCGCCGTCCCGTTGAACCCTCCAGGCCCGCGACCGCCCGCAGCGCCGTGCGGAGCGCGGCGCGCAGCGAGTGGCGCGGCGTGAGCTCGGGCACGCCCGGGACGTGGCACGACTTGCAGCCCACGAGGCGGCCCCGGAATCGTAGAACAGGGACGCGTGCGTGAACCAGGCCGCCGCCGAGATGACGACGTAGTCGGCGCCGGACACGAAGGGCAGCCACGCGTCGTCCGGCTCGTCCAGGTACAGGTTCCACAGCCCGCGGTCGGCGTCGGAGCCGGCGGACTGGTTCGCCTTCACCAGGAACCGCGACCGGTAGATGGACAGGGTGAAGCTGTGCGCCTCGTAGTACAGTGTCCTGAACTCTTGGTCCTCCGTCCTGGAGATGTCTGTCGGGTACTCCGCCTGCAAAACAATCGAAATTTTCAATCCCAAAACAACCAAATCTTTCCGTCCAAATGAATCTAGGAAGATGCCGGATTTGATGAATAGTCAATTACTACCTTGGAGAGGAGGCAGACGAGGGACTGCATGTGGTTCCTGGCCAGCGAGTCCCCGACGAACGCCATGGACCGGTTCCTGACGGCGCGCAGGAACCCCGCCGCGTCGAACCGCGGGAGCTCGCACCCGTCCGGCCGCCACCGCCACCGGAGGAACCCGAGGTCCGGCCGCCCGTACTTCATGCAGTTCTGGTGCTCCTGGATGAACGCGCAGCTCCGGTTCGTGTAGTACGGCGCGCCGTCGTCGGGCACCCACTCGCCACGGAAAATGTCGCACCCCTCCGGCTCCGGCACCCGGCCGGCAGCAGCAGAGGTGGAATTCCTCACCACATGGTGCCCAGAACCGGACGGGATCGCGGAAGCGCTGTAGGCGCCGAAGAAAGATCCGCGGAGGCGCGCGGCGACGATGAGGAGGACAATGGCGGCCGCCGGGAGGGACAGCGCCGTGGGATTAACCAGCCGGAGCTTCTCCATTGCGTGGTTCGCGGAGATCTGCTTCACTTTTTACCAGGGAGGGAGTAGCTGCTCGTCTGTGGATAATCTGACGACAGCGACATCACGTGGTGATTTGTCTGTGGCGCCCATGTGATGATGGTACGGTACTAGCTTTTGCAGCAAATCTGGCCAACGGGCCGGCCCGGCACGGCCCAGGCCCGGCACGCGCCAAACGGGCCTGGCCCGGCACGGCACGTGCCGGCCCGTGTAGCTCGCGTGCCGGGCCGTGCCGGCACGGGGGCCTGCTTCCCAGGCCCGGGCACGGCACGTCGGCTTAACGGGCCGGCCCGTGACGAGTGAAACATGCCAGCCCGTGCTGTTTTCCGCCGGCCCGTTAAATTTATCCTTCAATATTGGTCAAATCTGTTCATTTTCAGCTAACTATCGGTGGTCAGGTGGTAAGGTTGAGCGCGGGCGACCCACAGGTCGCAAGTTCGACCCCTAGGACCATCCCATTTTTGCTCATATTTAGATTATGCTCTGGAACAAACGTTAAACGGGTGTCGCGGCACAGCGTCTGAGATCGCGGCCGTGCACGGCCGGTTTCACGGGCAGACGCACGGCAAGACTGTCTTGTGCTTTCTCATGCTACGGGCCAAGAAAAGCCCTACCGATGGCGGGTTTGCTTTTGCTTTGAAGGAAGAGCCGATCTTTTTCAAAGTAACACTGTGGGTCACAAGTGTGATTGGAGTAACTTAAACTATAAACTAATACTACCTTCGTCTTAAGACATAAGGCATATAATTTTTGGAAAATGATACTATTTTCTCCGGAGATCGAACCCAAAAGATCCCGGGTGGTTGCTCGTGTTCGTGCTATGGGTCTCACCAACCTTATCATTTCGCACAGTCTATCTCTTTCCAGAATTCTATCCCCAAACTGCTACAGCTGCGTGGAGCTCCTCTCGCCTTCCGCCGTTGAATCGGCCGCCGTCTTCCAAGCTCCTTTCACGGCGCTGCTCCGCCACCGAAGATGCAGGCCGCCACCGCCCTGGCCCGCGTCTAGTCGCACGTTCCCTCTGCCGCGTCGCCATCTCCTTGGCCATGCGTCGCGTCGTGCCCGTCGCTCCCGTCGCCGTGTACCTGCGTCGTCGCTCTCGCCGCCATGTGCCTGCAACCTGCGCTGCCGCTCGCACCGTCGTGCTTCCCGCAGCTCGTGCCGCCATAGCATGCGCTGCCGCTAGACCCTGCTGCTTCGATGGCGCATGGCGATGCTGCTACCGACGGGTAGCATGTGCTAACCTTGTTATCTTCGGCGAGAGGATCTGCTACACATGGCGACTGCATCTGCTACAACGGTGTTGCTACCCTACGGTGTTGCTACATGGCATTTTTTCTTACAAGTTTTTGCTCCGTGATCGGCTTTTACTATATTAGCATAATTTTTTTGCTACATCTGTTTTCTGATTTTGCTACAATAACGTAAATTTTTTGCTACGAGGTCTCCGGCGAGGTCGGGTTTGCTAAATTAGTACAACTTTTTTTCTACACGGTCGCCGGCGAGGTCTCCGGCGAGGCTCATTCTGTTTTTCTATTTTTTAGGCTGAACCGTTTTTTGCTACGTGTAGCAAAAGCGGGACATCTTGTAGCAAATCGGGATAATTTTACCAAAAGCGGGAATCAGGACAGAAAAAAGGACACGTGTCACACAGAGCACACGGGGGATCGGGGGAAGTTATCCCCCGGGGGACGCATAGCGCTTGCCATAATTTTTTACAAAAGCCAAACTATCTAAAGTTTGATCAGTTATTTAAGAAAAATATTAATATTTATAATACGTAATTCATACTTTTTTATACATTATGAAACATATTTTCATATGGTATCTATATAATATAATAGTTTTTGATAGTTTTTTTTAAGTTTGATCAAACTTTACGTGGCTTGATTTTTCAAAAACGTTATAGGCCTTAAGCCTTGGGATTGAGGGAGTAATATAGTTTACTCCCTCCGTCCCAGCGATTAGGGCGTAGAAAAAAAGGGAAAATTTTCCGGCGGTTAAGGCATACGAACCAAGTAGGATTCACTTCTTCCAATTTTGTCCCTACTTCCCGTCGCCCACCTCCTCGTACTCAGGAGTCGAAATAACTCCCGCCTCCTCCTGCACGCCGTGATGCCTCGATGCCGCCGCCGCATCAAAGTCATCAAGGACATCCCAATCGATGGGCTCTTTCAGGTCCAAGTGTGCCATGATTTGAGGAAGAATGAGAAAAAGGACTAGAGGAAGGGCACAAAGAGCACAACAACCATGGCGCCAAGCTTTTATAGGATCTCAAACCATGGCGCCAAGCCCCCATCTTCATCTGATCTCGATCTCCACCGTGCAAATTGGGGCTGATCCAGGCGCGAGGTTGTGCCCAATCGAGGATCCGGTGGTTCCTCTCCCATTGGGCAGCTAACTTTGCCATGGTCCATCTCTCCATCGGGATGGTCATAGTGGAGGTAACTTTGCTAGTAACTAAGAGTCTAACTCAGCACTTTTTTTATGTGTTAATGAGTTAATGAAAAAGAGATAGATAGATTTAACTAGCTATATTCTTGTAACATCACACATATCAAGGCAAAGTGAGTCTACAACCTAATTAACGTGACGGTGCATGTTACTACACTTAAATTATTTTGTACTATATGGGTAGTAACTTAGACTAGTAATGCATGTTACTAGTCTAAGTTAATATCTTATATGACCAGCCTCAATGGACATACGCGCGAGGGAAAGAGATTCTGTACACAAGAGAGAGAGAGAGATCGGTGCATGCAAGGGCAGGAAAGGAAACCTCTCTAATTATTTTCTCCTAGCCAGCGATGCCTCAACTCTCCTTAATAAGCGTGTAAAGTTTTCTACGCCCTAATCGCTGGGACTGAGGGAGTAGATGTTTCTAAAATATATGTATTTAGACATTTTTAAGGTGAGTTTTCTCATTTTGCTTAAACATATACACTAAGAGACATTTAGATGCATATATTTTATAAAAACTAAAACATCTTATAGTTTGAAGCAGTACATATGACACGCTATGTTACTATTTTTATAGTGCATTGTGTCATATGATTAATGTCATAGAATGTTTCATGTAGATTCGGTTAATCTTGGGATGTATGATGTTACGTTAATCTTGAAATGTATGATGTTAGGGATGTAGGCGGACCTCGTCGACCTCTCCGAGGAGTGATCTCCTCACCGCCCCAACACTGTCGCGCCCTAAAGCTCCCGCTGACGAGGAGCTCAATTTTGATCTAGGTCGCGGGCCACGCTCCAACCCTAGTTTATGTAAAGCGTATCTATTGGATCGCTGCTATGTAATTAAGTAAGAATCCCGCCAGTTTATGTATGATCAGACTCGTGTTCTTCGATGATTTTTGCTACGAACAGCAAAAATTCGAATGTTTAGTCTCGTTTACCGTCCCTGGTCTGCGCTAACGATTTCTAACCTGCAAATTGCGAGTTCAGTGGCATGTATCCTTGCGCTACTCTGCTGTAAATCAATCCCCAACTTGCATGTAATAAGGATAGATCGGGATATCGGACGGCATACACGGAAGACATACGACAGTCGGACACTATACAGGGACGATGCACGATGGGTGACGGACGAACCGGACCAACCAATCCCAATTTCTTTCCCGCCATGGCGTGCACACGTACGATCCTGCTGGCTGCTTCCGCCAGCATAACGCCTCCCAAGCTACTACCACGAACTCGGTCTACTGTTCTACTGCTATATAAACTCATAGCGCAATTCATACCACAGTCATCAGTATCAGAAGAACAGAATTGAAAAAAAAAACTCCAGCTGCAACAAGCTCTTCTTCCTCCTCTCGGCATCTTGCTTCCATCAGTTCCCATGGCTCCTCCTCGCGCCGCTCCACGCGTCTCGTGGCTGCGGCTCGCCGTTGTCCTTCTCCTCCTCGTGCTCATCTGCGGACCACCATGTGGCTGCGCCGCCGTCAGGCCTGGCGTACCTCGCGCGCGAGGTCGGCATGGTCACCGCCGTGGGAGCACGAGCGTCCGGACGATGCCGGGCTTCTCGCTGGGCAGCACCCGCTTCACACCGTCCGGCCCGTCGGAGCGCCACAATACGCAGACTGACGCCGACGAGCGCAGCGGCCAGACCACGCCGCCGGCGTCACCTTGACCGCCGGCCGTAGCCATGCACGCACGCGCAGCAACTGAAGACGGCCAGTGTGAAGCATGACGTAACTTGAAAATCATTGTATGTGTCTGTCTTCTCATTTCATGACGTGCTAGAGCTAGGTAGCTTGATCTGGTGTGTAAATAAACTGTATGCCCAGTGCGGTTAATTAGAGTTACATATTTGTGTGTGAATCCTAGTATTTGCAAATTCTTGTGTAATAGTAGTAGTACACTATAAATTAAGATGTACTCCCTCCTATCCATATTAGTTGACTTGGATTTGTTATAATTTGGATGAACCTACGTACTAAATCGTGTCTAGATTCATTCAAATCTAAATAAATTTGAGTCAACTAATATGGGTCAAAGGAAGTATCTTAATTTACTTACTTCAGCCATTGTTCTCCTGTGCATATTTGTGTGTGAAACCTAGTATTTGATCTTAATTTACCTATTACTTCAGCCATCGTTTTCATGTACATATTTGTTTGCATGGGTCATGTCATGTAAAATAATTGATGGAGTGGTTGTTCAGTTATGTCCATTCAGGCAGCAGCTAGCTAGCTGACTGGGTCTCTCCATCTCATAGTACCTGATGCCGTCATGCTGTGCTGATGACTATCCTGCACTAGATAGATCAAAATACAGGTGCGGGTATACATAAAGATACTGAAGGTGAGCTAATGCTGATGTGTTGCGCAAGTGAAATGATGTGGATCAATTGGCTCCTACATGCACCCTCCGTGTTGGCGTGTCACACGCCAGCCAGAGCTTGCATGGAACAGACTCACCTGCTCCCACTGAATTCGTCACCAGTATGCTGCATGTGTGCGTATGCACGCATGCAATTGACCAATTCCACAACTGAATGTTTGCACTGGCAGTTATGCATGACATTGCACATGATGTTACTGAGTCTTGGCTCTCATGTGCATCCACACAGTTTACACTTGGCATTGCCACTGAGGTTCGTTACATGTTTTTGGATAATCTAAATGACCCGCTGCGAAATTTCAGGTTTTTCGACAGTCTAAATGATTCTTGCGAAATTTGCGAGTGTTGGTGGATGGCTGGAGATTTATTTGACTCCCAATTCCTGGTGGATTTCATGTGCTCCCGGGACTTGGGATCAATGAATGGTACTACATGATAGGAAATATTGCACTGAAATCTGGAGTTGCGCCAGGATCACTGTTCATGGTTGTTGCTGCCTTAGGAGTGCATCATGGCCAGCCTGTCAGACACTTCATAGACCATCTTCTCTTCTACTTCTTCAGAGATACCATTCTTCTGAAGAGTGGAAAACAGCAAAGCAAAACAGATTGACCATTAGAAAGTCTCTTGCACAAACAGAATTCGTAACAAGAAAAGAGACTGTACACGGATAATTAAAAGATACAGGGTATGAATCATTTTTATCGGCACAGGCAATACCTTTAGGCCTTTATTCCCTTTGACGGCACAACTGGAACTGGAAGCACTGGTACTAGCATTCTTCGCGTAGCTTCCTGAGCAGAAGTTCTGAATGTTTGTGCCATTTAGATAAGCATATGCATGTTTCCGCCCATCTTGTGATCTTGGGGGACTTATGGTAGTCCAGACGACAGAAGATGTCCTCCTCCTGTTTTCGTTGTTATAGTCTTGATTATTGATACCCTTTGATATACAGACTCTTTCCCTGTCACATGAACATGCAGAATAAGAAACAGAGATGATTTTCTTCAGCTGAAATTTTAAGCTACCAGTGATTAACAACGATTCATGTTATCATGTACATACCTTGGCAAAGATGCATGTCGTCTCCGCAGTGGGGTACTTGTTTCTCCTCTGCTATAGTTCTCCTCAAGATGTGCAAACTGTTGTCTGAAACGATCAACTCCGCTGCAATGTGATAGTATTACACTATAAGCAGAAGGGTATCACTTGTAAGGGGTAATAATCAAGGTTACATCTCCCAAGTCCTAATAATTTTGATACGGGCATACAAATCATACTATTTCATTGTTAAGTTGGTGTGATGTGTACCCTAAGCATCTGCATTAGTGCTGGTGTGCTGGCAGCAGATGGCAAAACAACCTAACCTTGGATAGAGGAAACTAGTCTGTTCTCCACCTTTGATGTACTCCTGAAGCATCTGTGGATGGTACTCCAGAATCTGTTTGCTTCCAAGGAAAGGAAATCCAATTTAAGTTAGATGAATATAGTCAACCTAGAACATAAACTGAAGTGGTGGTTTTCTACCTCTCGATATATCAGATCTCTTAAATCATCCTTTGTTAGCTTCCTTCTCTCAAAATCAAACTCAAGTTTTGAAATAGGATGTGTCGAAGGCTCACATTCCAACTTAGCAAGTCCTCTAAAATATGGATCAGCTAAAGCCTAGAATACATATACTCATCAATTTTGGATCAGTTGAGATAAGAACCTTGTATTTTCAAAGATATACCTCTTCAGCAGTAGGTCGATCTTTAGGGTCAAATGCAAGTAAACGCTCTAGAAGACGCAGAGCCTGAGGATCAGCATTACGAAACTTAAGAGAAAAGGGTACAGGATATTTCCTCTGCATGCCGATTAAATATGACCTGGACTTCTCATTGCGAATCTGGAAATGTTATAGACATTAAGAAGTTTATTGCCTGAGAGTAGCACAAATCTCAAAAAGATTATTATATATGAAACAATTTAACTAACCACACAAAATTCAAGTGTTTGCATGCAAGGTTTGAGGAAAGTAACTTTGTCATATGTTGCATCGCATGTACAGTCAAACTTGTATCTGTGGCCAAGTTTATATGTGCCACTTCTGTTTTAAAGAAACCACCAGTAGAACACCAGAAGAAAGCAACCAGTATGGTAACAAAAAACTGGAAAATAGTGGCATGCATATATACTTTTGTCCACTAGTGAATGGGTACTATGTAGACATACCCGGGATAAGGTTTCGGATGACGGAGTTCCAAGGAGATCTGTTATCAGATCTAATTGATGCACGACATTCCTCCCAGCGAATAATGGTCTTCCAGTGAGAACTTCAGCAAATATGCACCCTATGCTCCAAATATCAATTGCAGGAGTGTACTGTCAGAGAAAATCATCAGTGTTCATGGTGATGTTGGAAATGGGAAAAAAATCTCAAGCACTTCGCAAATATTGATGTAACAAAAGTTCTTGCTAAAAGAGATAAGTTCAGCAAAAAACTTGAGCAGAACAGTAGCTTAGCATGTTTACAAAGGAAAATGGGCGGCACTGTACTGGTCAAAACTTAACTACATCTAGCCCCCTTATAAGAGGTGCAGTGGCTCATGTTAACCGTGTTTCAACAATATATTATAATTTTATAAATCATATACACATCAAAAGCATTAGAATGATTAGAACATTAGCAATAAGTCAATAATAACAAGCAACACCGACTTTTTACTATAGACTATAGTGAGCTCAGAATTTGAAGACTACACTTACTTTGGAGAAAAATGAGCCACATAACTCAGGAGCGCGGTACCACCTTGTAGCCACATAGTCCTTGAAATTGCAAAGCACGCTATGTAAGTAACTTGAGGAGGGGAAATCAAAGATAGTTATTTAATACAGCGACTAACATCTTACAGTCCAAAATATAGCTGAGGGGGCATCATTACATGATGCGCGTGCAAGCCCAAAGTCACAAATCTTTAGTTTGCAGTCTGAATTGGCCAGTATGTTTTTTGGTTTTAGGTCACGATGAAATACGTTAGCTGCGACAAGGTACCATACATAGAAACTAGGAAAGTCAGAGAGGAGTTTCATGAGTGCTCAAGAGCAGTCGGCATGATTGTTGACGAATAAGATAAATTATATGCTGATGGTTTCCCAGCTAACCTGCATGGATGTACTTGAGAGCACGAAGAAGTTGGTACAAGAAAAACTGGTGATGCTGTGGAGTTAGGTCATCATTTGATTTGATCACTTCATGGAGGTCCGACTCCATGAGCTCAAAAACAACATAAATATCTCTGAACTCCCTTCGGGTAGGGGGCAGCATGATGTGCTTGATCTCAACTATATTTGGGTGGCGGAGCAGCCGAAGAAGCTTGATTTCCCGCAGAATGCGGGTGGCATCCGAGACATGCTCAAACACGTCATTTATCTTCTTGATCGCAACCCGCTCCCCAGTGTGGGTATCTACTGCTGCAGCAACTACTCCATAGCTTCCCTTGCCAATGACCTCTTGGATCTGATACTGGCTTGCCTCACCATATTCCGTGAAAAACTCCATGCCCAATCTTCTCTAAAAGATCACAAAATTCAAAATGCATGAACAGAATATACTACACTGACAAACAGCTATGCAGGTAGAACCTTGAATTCTGTAAATCTCCGAAGCACAAACAGTATATAGAGAATATGTCAGGACACATTTAAGAGTAGTCAACTACACATAACAGAAGGATAATCCAATGAATCCACCTGGACATAACTTGAAAACCAGTGAAATAATACTTTAGGTACATCTATCTATCGAAAATTGTTGAAACAAGTCACATTCTATCAGTGGTACAAGAGTTGGAGGACAGATGTACCTAAGTAGGATTGCAAATACATCTATCTATCGAAAATTGTTGAAACAAGTCACATTCTAACAGTGGTACAAGAGTTGGAGGACAGATGTACCTAAGTAGGATTGCAAAATGATAATTTAGTAGACAATAAATCAATTGGAAAACAAGTATGGAAACAATTAAGGCAGTATATGGTATGGTGAAGCAAATTTATAATGGAATAGCCCCTGTCTAATACTAGAGAAAAAGTCCACAAGAACTCCCAGTAGGAGTTATGCAATTGCCAAGAAGGCAAGAACTAAACCACAATAAGCGAACAAATGTTATTATGTTCTGATAATGAATACAAGTCTAGCAGAAGATAGATATAAAAGTATGAGATCTACCCCAAAAAAAAGAGCAAGCAGGCTGCAAAGCTAATAGAAGTAGTTACACAATGGAATAACTCAATGAGTAAGTATTTATTTGGAAAAATAACATCCATCACAGACAATCAAGCAAATGACCATCATAATAAATGTTCGGGGGGGGAGGGTGGGGGTATGATGTATTGTTAAGTTCAAGGTACACATATAAGCACGGGCGGCACAGTACGTGCTGGATTCAAGAATTATTTAGCGTGGATCTGCTGAACTACATAAGATGATTACTCTACAGCACATGTTTCCTTTGAATCCGCACCAAGTTAACAACTAATGAGGATTGGATAAGCTAATCGGGATGAAATCGAAGTTTGCGCACCCAGGACAAAAGGTGGTCTCTGCTTCCACACGAAGCAAATTAAACAGGTGACTGGAAGAGCAAGCGGGTATTATTTGCGGTGACTAGGTCCAAGAGGGGAGCCACGATGGTGGGGGATGGAGGATGGAAGGAGTATAGACGAACAACCAAGCTGCGCTAGGGACTCGGAGGGTGGGGATAGAGGTAGGGGAAGGGAAAGGGAAGGGAAGATATAAAGGAGGGTTAAAGTTGTCAAAAATTGTGGGCTCACGTTAATTTGCAATGTCGAGAGTGGCTCTAGTGTATAGTTCATGCTGTCCACGCAGACGCAATATCAGGTCCAGTACCAATTAAGTGCAATTTGCACCTTCAATAATGAAAAAATAAATAAATGGGAAACACATCTTTTGTGGCAAGGAAACATGCAACATCAAGATTTGCTAGTATTGCGGAGAGGAACCCTATCTATAGCAAGTAAATATATTCAGGCCCAGGTGGCATTCAAATCCCAAAGAGGAAATTAAAGATTATAGTATTAAGAAATAAAAAGGGTTTATGTGTTTTCATGGTTCCTGAAATTAGAGTATAGAGAACTCTAATCTAAACCTGTATTTTAAAATTTTTCAAAATTAGACTGAAAATTGAGTAAAGCGTCCACTGAGTTGTTTATTTTCTAAGGTGAATAATTGATCATAAAAATCGCATGGCTAATTTTAGGCAAGTGCATAATTTTATTATCTAGTAAGCTTTCCTCTACCCGCTATCGTGGCATCTATCTCTAGATAGAATAGGCATGTCCGGCCTTTCCATTTATCTCATGTCCATTAAGTAACAGAGTGTCAAGATTCAAGGGGTGTTTGGTCCAATAACAAATTTTGTTACAACTTGAATAAGAAAGTTTTATCTTTGATTCAAAGCATCATCGATGTGTAGTTGTGTACCCTTCCCCATTCCCTTCCCTCATCAAGAGGTTATGCGTGGACTGAGGCATAGCCCAGTGGTTGGTGTGGGCTGATGCACCCCCACCCGCCCGGGTTCGAGCTTCCTCACTCGCATTCAGTGCGTATGCACAATTACTGCTATAAAAAACCAGCGCTGACGGTTTCTTCCCGTTAAGCCACTCTTTTTTTTTCAAGAGGTTATGCAGCGTTTCATCTTGTGTTCTCATTTTTCTTCATTAAAATCTAACTCTCTGAATGCATGCCATTAAATCTGCACATATGTTACCTATCTTAGCACTCCTCCGGTCCTCCCTTTCATCAACATCCTAACACCTTAGGTTATGTGGTGACAGCACAGCAAATGTTCATGCCCAGAGATCACCAAAGCCTGACACTAACAGGGCAACGATTACCCTGTCAAGTTGCATCTCAGAGGAACCAACTCATGTTGCCATGAAACATGTAATCTTCCGCAATAGCACCTGAGGACCAAGATGCTCCATATTATTTGGCACTCCCATGATGTCCAAGGTCCTTCTAAACTGTCACCAGCTGTGGTGGATCAAGATTCAATTGTTTCTTAAAATAGATAGCTAAGATAAACTGAAAGCCGAAGCAAGTATTCCTCCTCCACTGAAAGCACAGAATTTTAGTCCCCAGTTCCTATCATGTAAAGCTCCACAGCTCAGAAGAAGATTTTGAGCATCCAAAGACATTTCAAGAAACAATTCATAGGTACTCAATTCACGAGTACATAATTTAAGGAAATGGAAATCTAATTGTTGAAACCTGTTAAAATTAGAAAGAGGCGAGAAGAATCGAGAATAATTGGTTATAAAACTTGTACAATAACAAATTACCCACATAAAGGACCACACGGGAAAGAAAATGTACAATTAGATAACTCTTCAATCAGTTACTGACATAGCAAAATATTGCCATCAAACAATTAAACTCGATAGGTTACAACAGAAAAGCCACATAATCACACAAGATTTTGCAGGAAGATGCTCAAGCATAGTACCTTGTTTAAAAGAGGGCCTACTGAATGCTCATGGAATCACCAGAGAAATCAACAAGAAAGTGAGTAAAATAACAGAAGCCTAATAGCTACGCACCTACGCTCTTTTCCCTGCAAATATCATGGCCAGGAAACTAACGCCCTCTTCCAGACAAAAATGCAGTCCCTTTCTGAATGTCAAACTTAATAAATAAATATATTTTAAGAGGATTTGGCTCCGAGGACCAAGGTGTGACCCAAGAGTCCTAAAAAGTGGAAATAGTCCCTGACGATAACATCAAAGTGATAAGGACACCAGAGTTTTTGCAGAGATGATGAATAAAAAATGGTAGATCAAACTAGTACGGAGGGGAATTATGTGACGTCAAATAGGTTTGACCTGATGCACACACAAAATATATAGGAGGGGAAAGAAGACCACGAGCTCTACAGAAGAAACAAGAACTGCACCTTCCTGAAGCAAGAAGCTGGCAACAACTAATCCCGTTGAAGTTGCATAGTCAGATACGAAGAGCTATAGTAATTGTCAATTCTATAGAATAATCCCCATAGCACACATGAATACAACAAGAACAGATTCATGCGCATGGACAGCAGAGCAGAGCAGGAAACCAAGCCTTATAGTATACCAACACTAGCGGACACCTAAATGATGGCAATAGCTATACTAATTTTCCTATAAATATCACGACCAGTGAACTAGCGTCCCTTTCCAGGCTAATAAAAACACAATCCCCTTATGAAGGTCAGACTTAATTTTAAAAGAACCTGGTGCATATCAACATATCTTATCGATGGAATCAGTCCCTGCCAACAACATAAAAAAGGATAAGGGAACGAGGGCTTTCACAAGACTATCCAAGAAATAGATCTAAATCAAATTAGTACGGAGGGAAGTATCGCAGCGGCAAATAAGTATTTGACCCCATGAGAAAGAAAAATGGAAGAGGTTCACCTTCAGGAGGTAAGCAACAGCAAAGAAGACTAATATGTTTGGGGTTGCATACTCAGATATGGACAGCTATAGCAAATTATCATTTCTTTGGAATAATTCTAATGGCACGCATGACTATGGCAAGAATAGATTCAAGCACACGGCATAGTGGGGACCTAAGCCATAAGGTTCACCATACAATACCAACACCAGAAGCCACCTGAGGAATAGCACCACCGCGTAGCCAACTAGAATAAAGCAGCAGAAAACCCACTTGAGGCCAACCAACTGTGGAAAGGGAAACAGAAAACTGGGGATAAGAGAAAAGCTGCAGGATCCGGGTTGGAAAGAAACAAAAGGTCAGCGTGGGTTAGAAACGCACAAGTTTCGGATTCTCGAAACAGGAACTCCTTCAATTATGCAAGTCCTGTCCTGCATCGAAACGCTACCAAATTGCACAAACTCTGCAGAAGAAAGGACTCGGTTGGGGAAGGTCTTAGCTAGTAGGATCAAGCTGCAAAGCTTTACTATTACCGTGGAATAGGTGACTGAACCGCCACCTCCTAGACCAGCCAAAGGAGCACGGCACAGGACAAGGTTGATAAATTTACCGCATCGATTAATCCTAGTAGTCAAAATGGGTGGGGGAAATTCCGAATTCAATCAATTCACTCATCATTTCTACTGAACTTTCTGGTGAAAAACAGGGGAGAACCGGACCGGGTGGACTCCCCGAGCACGCACCACAAGCCAACAGGCTGTCTTCAGCCAGTCGGCGGCGTCTTGGTTCTCGTGCTTGAGAATCAACGAGCACGACAGGGACGTGAGCTCATCTGCCAGGCCGAATCCAGCCATTTTCTAGAAGAAACGGGCGAGTTTGAGATCGACGCGAGATGGTTCCGAAGCACTCACCAGTCATGAGATGGGACGAGTCGAGCAGCTACGGCGGCTTGCGGCGGGGGACGCGGATGGCGGTCAGTGAGGAGGAGGGAGCCGGCAATGGCGAGGGCGAAGCTGAGAGCGCGGAACCGCTGGGAAGGTCCGCTGACTCCGCCGCCGACGACGAGCGCTGCGCCCAACTCCCCCGGCCATGGTGCCCCTCCGGTGACGCCGAGCGGCATTGGGCGGCGCACTGCTCGAGACTGCTGCGACTGCTTCCCTCGCGGTCCCTTCTCCGCCGCGCCGCCGCGCCGCCGCGCCGCCGCTCCCCTTCCGTGGATTTCTTACTGCGCTCGTGGGAAGAAATACAAGGCCCACTTTACTTCTAAATCCTCAAAAGAAAAAGAAAAAGTCAACAGGACAAATCATAAGCTGGCAAAGTAAAGAGTGGCAAAACCGAGAGATCAAAATAAATGAGGGCAAATTTGTAGTGGTACCAAGTAAAGATCCAATTCGGTTTTTTTAGAAGGTTCGGAAAGAAATTGAAATTGAATAATATAGATTTATACCAAGTAAAATGTTCTCGATACAACTTTGTACCTAGAAGGTTAGAGATAGAGAAAGAGGAAAAAATTGAAATGAAATAGATAAATAAAGAATAAAGCAAAAAAAAAAGAGTCAAAGATAGAAGAGCCTAGATTTCAAATGAAGAAATGCAAAGTAAAAAAGGATCCTCCTGATTCTAAAAGAATGAGAGGGGATTGATACTGAGAACTATTTATTCTTAGTATAAGGTATCACATATGTTTAGTAAAAGAACGATCTTATCCTTTAATCATATCATAAATAGAAAGTATTCAATAAGGGTCCGTTCGGCAACTCACTGCTCCAAGAAATTGCAACGCTCCGCTCCGCTCTGAGCTTGTAGCGCTCTCCCGATGGAACGAGGGAGCGATCATCGTTCGGTTCTCTCCGCTCATAGTTGAACTGTCAGCCCATTCCAAGCAGATGGAGCTCGTTGATTCAGTAGCATGAAGGCCCAACCTTGTGAGAGTTGTACGATGGAAGCCATGACCAAGAGCCTCATCGTGGGATCCAATGAGAGACCTCGTTGCGGGCGGCGTAAAATATTGACACAAGCAGTTGAGCTCCCGGCGGCAGGGAATTTCTATGGCCTGATTCTTGTGGCCCGTGAGATCGTATCAACGCATGGAATCCATTAGCGTCCGGCATCTCAATTCGGTGGCCGGTGGAATGGTTACGATGGCAGCCAAAGATGACATCAGCGGTGGTGCAGGTCAAACAGGGAGAGTTCCAATGTACGGCCGCCTTTTCCTCTTTGCTCGGGAAAGACAGAGGACAAACGAGAGAGATAACGAACTGTTTCGTTCACTTATCGGTGGTAGCATGTTGTAATTTTCATCCGCTCCATGATTTTCCTTTCTGTAGATCACCCAAACACTCGCTCCGCAATTTCGCAGTATACACCGGAGCACTCCCTGGTTTCCGATTCGCAGATCCCAAGCGTTCGGAACAGCTTCTCTCGCTCTGGATGTGAAGTTAGGAGCGGAGCGTTGCCGAACAGGCCCTAAGAATATAAAAACGTTTTAGTTACTCTTCGCGATAGAGTGAGAGAAGGGCAAAGCCATATGAGTTGAAAATCTCATAAACGGTTCTATAAAGGGACAACAAGGGTGACTTATCTATCAACTTTTCTACTATCAACTCTAGACTACTAATAAATAGGAAAGATTTGAAAATCATGGCATGAGTCTCCTTTTTTCTTTAGAGTTTTCTATATGCACAATTTCTCGATGTCTCAATGATATTTTTTATGACTTTCCATATATAGAAAGAGATTGACTATAAATGAAATATATTGCGTCAATAAGACTAAAGGGATGGATATTGAATGATAGGAAGTGCTATCAAATGAAATAGAGCTACTTTCTTTGGGCTTCCCAAATACTCGAAGTTTCATATCTAAAGCAAGTTTCAGAAAGAGCCTGCTCATTTTTGCATCATTTTCCACAAGCCAAGAATCTTTATTTGGAAATTCAAAAACAAAATCTATTCGCATCTAATGAGGGGCAAATAATAACATTTTGTGTGGCGGAGAGACGAACGAAGGGGGAGAATAAGCTTATGCACCCCAAGTATTACTAGCCCCTTTTTTAAATCAAACTATGATTGTTAGTTAAAAATAATAAAAGCAATGGTAATACACCTGATCTCTTCCCTCTCCAGTGGCGAAAAGATTAGAGTCGAGGCTTCACTAGGGATTCTGCCTCTTCCTCGGAGCAAAGGCCGAAGACACCGCTGTGTTGTTCTACAGAACTAAAATAAAACAAAATCCATAAACTAGATGGACCTTGATATGCTAGGATATGGAAGTTCGCTTTCTAGATTCGATGAGCTTTGACATGAATGGTGGAAGTCATTGTTTGATTTGCACTTTGAAATAGGCTAACAGATATCAAAGGAGGTGGTTCTTGGGATAGGAGTCGACAAGATTAGGGTCAGGGGAGGGGCAGAAGGATTCATGCATTGGTCGATCAAAGAAGAGTTGAGTACAAGATTTAAATATAGTATTCATAAATTATTGAGAATACAATTGCCCACACTTTTCTTTCTATTTAAGGTGCCCCTAGCATTACTTGAGTGAGCCTATCTCAACTGGTTGGATGAGTGGATGTAGAAACTCAACACCTAGGTTAAGCAGACGCGAATTTAGGTTTCTATTTATATTTTAAGACCATGCTATCCTGATACTCATGCGGTTTAGCATGGGGATTAGACTTAGTGCTTAACCAAAATTAAAAATTATGATACTCATGCTTAAAGGATATGTGCATCCCTAGTTGGTGCAGAGACCGGGAAAGTGAAATTCTAGGAGAACAAGTGTCTAGGAAATGCTACATTACGAAAATAATATCCAGCTCTATACAACATGTCCATCACAAGATTGGTACTATCACTATGGTTTTGGAGTCCTCTTCACCGAATGTGACGTTTAGAAGAGATTCAATTGTCCATACACTTGCATTATGGAACATGTTGCTACAACGTTGGCAGCAGCGCAACTATCTCAAGGGATTGATGAGTTTCGATGAATCTACATGAGAGTGGTGAATTATCAGTGGATTCCATGTCTAGACCATTGGTCCAACCAGATGTGTTAGTTGATAACAATAAACGATCTGGAAGATGAAGTTACCACCAAAGATATAAAAAAATCTTCGCTTGGTATCATCATAGAGAAGGAGTAATCCTTACCAAGACAACCTTGTGAAGCGGAATTGGCATGGAAGTACAAGGTGTGTATTTTTTTTATCATGATGAGGTAATTAAACACTTATTATTCCTATTCAAATTTGCCCGTTCTATATGGTCAGTTATCCAAATAGATTCTAGCTTGTATCTTTCATGTAATGTTGTCAATCTTTTTAGCAATTGATTGCATGGTATTGATCATATGTTTTTAGAATTATTATTAGGATGGAAGGGCTTGCCGTTATTTAGTGGCTTTGGCTATATAGAAATGACAAGATTTTTAACGATAATTTTTTTTTATCTTAGGCTAGTCATAGTGGGAGTAACTTAGGTAGTAATATTGCTAACTAAGCATTTAGATGACATGACATGCAATTAAATAATAAGAGAGAGGATTATGGTAACTAGCTATGTTACCATAACATCACATATTTCAAGAAAAAATGAGTCTACATTATAACAAATAAGACTTTGCATGATATCACACCTATATTATTTTGTACCATGAAGATAGTAACTTAGATTAATAACACATGCATGTTACTACTCTCTCCACTATGACCAGCCTTATATAGGTTATGTACTGATGCACCGGTACAAGCCGTTTATGGTCATCTTTATAGCGAGTTGGAAAATCGAGACCTATTTATGGATGTTTCTACATGGTTGGAGGACAAGGCGCCAGATACTTTTATCCAGGATGGATTGCAACATGACCTACGGATCGGTCCTCCATCGTCTTAGGTGTTTTGTAGTTTATTACTTGTATTTCGTCTTTTCTTTTCTATTTCTTTAGCCTTGGACATGTTGCGGATGCATGCATCCTAATATGCAGAGACCATGTGTAATATTTAAACCTTTTAATTAGCAAAGTGTCCCTTATAGTAAACAAGAACCATTACATGGTCACGAACTGGAACAAGGTAGATTGGAAAAAAGTGAACAAACAACCACTAATCTAGAATCTCTATAACTAGGCAAATCTAGATCATTGCTCAAGTTCCCAGAGCAGAAATGGGTTTACAATTCCACGTAAGTATGGAAACATCAAATCAGGCACATGGCGATGATGAGAACGAGAGGAACTATACAAACTTTTGTTCTACATCCTTGACGGGTCCTTGTGGTGCTTGTCGAAGATGGGATGTCTCAGGATCTCTTTCGCACAAGGTCGTCTCACAGGATCGGTGTCCATCATTGACTGCGAATAAGCATAAAGTGAGAGTAAGCAAACATGTGGGTTTATATTGCATTAGGGATTTAGAAGAGATATTTCTCTACAACTTAAATGCTAGAGTTTGTTATGTTGCCAAGCAATTGTAGAATTGTAGCTTTGTGCATAGAAAAGCAGGTAGCAGGAAACTTTTACTTTTACTTGCAGAGTGAGTCCTATATTTGTAATCTATATTGCGTTTTTTCAGCCTAAAGAGCACAGTTTCATTATTTTCGTAGAAACAAACATGGCGCAATAAATTAGATGCTGCATTTCTGGTGTTATTGTAAATTTTATTAAGCATGGGTATTAGTTTGAGATTAGTTTTTAGACTGAACACAGAGGAAGCAAATATTCTTTATTTTTGCATGTAAAAAGGGAAAGGATACATAATCATGTGAGATCAAAGGGGGAAAACTGAACTGGACATTGCAATTCTGCGTACAGGAATGTAGGTTAATCAAGGTAAGCAGTTGGAAAGGATGATTCGCATGACATTGTACCTTGACTAAATACTACGGGACACGCGCGCTACGCCGAGGGCAAAAGACCGTCGGCGTAGGCCAAAATGCCCTCGGCGTACCGAGGGCTGCCCTCGGCGTAGCCTCATCGGCAAAGATCTCCCTCGACGGAGCACACTCAAGCCGTCGGTGTATCAAAATGTCGTCGGCGTATGCTACGCCGAGAGCTTTGCCGTCGGCGTAGCGGCCGTCGGCATAGCCTGTCGACCGGTTGCAAAAATATTTTTTTTTGATTTTCTTTTTGAAAAATAATAATTTTTTTATTATTTTTTCTCAATTTTTTTATTTTTTGAATTGTTTTACTTGTTAATCTCCTACTTTGAACATTTTTAACACTAATTATACTTATTATTTGATTAAATTCCAGTCTTAGTCAAACTTCCCAACAGGTCACCCATCCTAATACTACTCTAGCTTCAGCACGCTTAACATCCTCGTTCCTTCAGAATCCGTTTTCGCAAAGTAATTCATACATTGGTGTCAATACTATGATATCAATCCTATTAACTTTTATATCATCATGTCACATGTTTGTATTTTTTAAAATTACGAACAATTATTTAAGTAAATATTAATGAATAAGTAAAAATATTATTGAATTCAAATAAAAATATAATATATTTTTTTTGTATTTTTCTATTTAATATAGAATAATTAATATCATTAAATCTAAATCGAAATTGAACAAATAATATGTTTAAATTGATCAGAAAAATGAGAGGAATCCAAATATGATATCCATATCAACTAATCACAAACCCTCCGTTTTTTAATTAGCTATTTCGTTGTTGCTTTAGAAAATTCCCCTTTTGCGCTCGGATAATGAAAAATGCCTTTTTGGTGCGATGAAAAGGAAAACTTGCATTGGATATTTGATAAAATAGCATATTGTAAACCTAAAAATGATTTTTGTAAAAAAACATGAGCATCGGATCATGTACCTGTAGTTCATATCTGACCCACTTCCTGCCGATTCGGCAGAAATTTGTCTTTTTCACCAAAGGTGGACGGAAAGGTTTCGGATCCCTCTGTTGGGACATTGTCCATATAAGGTGGTATATTATTTTTGTAAAATGTGGTGGTAGTATTTTGAATTAGACATTTGGTGGTTGCTTCACAAAACCGTCCGTTTTTTATGCTCGGAAAATGGAAAATGGCTTTTTGGTGCGACGAAAAGGAAAACTTCCTCCTGCAACATTGTTCGCCATCCCATGATTCATGTGAATGCACAATATAGACACATTATCACAAACTATGCTTTGATTCTAGCCATAACATTGGTCATTTGATCCGAAAGCCAAGAAACTTCGAATGAGATAGGTCATTTTGTGAAGGTTTCTTTGATACATAATTAATATATCAAATTTGATATTTTTCCTTCTAACTATGTCACATAATATAACACCACGCGAAGGTTTCGCATTGTTTCGATCGTTTTTGAATTTTTTATGCCCGTTTTAAACTATATATAATGTTTTATGTTTTACTTAATTTTTATTTATAAATGTGTAATATTTAAGTTTAGATAGATAGGTCTTATTTTTCTGCAAATTTTGATATATTATTTGTATTTTTTCGAATTAGAATGATTTAGTTATGATTTTTCAAAGTTTAATGAGATAAAATAAAAAATAGCTACGCCGAGGGCAGCCGTCGGCGTAGCATAGAATATGCCGAGGGCAATTTTACGCCGACGGCTGCTTGGCGGGGCTGGTCTGGACGATGGCTACGCCGACGGCCCCGACGTTTGGCCGTCGACGTAGCGACCGGCCGTCAGCGTAGCTTCCTAGTCCTGTAGTGAAACTCTGCAGTCGCATTGGCCATCCTTGAACCAATGGAATCTTACCCTCTCTGAGAGTCGTAAACTCGGGTCCAGACTTGGGAATCAAGCTGCCTCTCATAAGCTCATAGAGAGCTGCCCCGAGAGAAAATATGTCCACCTTGTCAAGATGCTCAACCTTACCATTCATCATTTCCAGAGGCATATAGCGAGTATCTCCTTCTTCAAATGCCAAACTCCGATCAATCAGTGTAGCACAACCGAAATCTCCGAGCTTATAAACACCGTTCGCGACGTATATGTTATCTGGCTTCACGTCAAGGTGCGCTATGCCACGTTCATGAATGAAGTCCAAGGCTTTGCAGACCTTGATTTTACAGAGAGAAAAATCTATATTAGCTGGTAATATGTACTGTACATTTTTTTTGGGGGGGGAATCAAAATTTGCATGCCCGGTAACCAGGAAGAAACAAAATGGATTAGTATTTGAACCTGATACACGAGGTCTAGGGCATCCTCAAGCTTCAGCGGCTCATTTTCGTTCATAGAGATGCAGCGGTCGCACAGTTCCATCTGAATATAAAGCTTCTCGCTCTCAAACCAAGAGCTAAAATATCCAACTATATTCTCATGTTTACCTGATAATACATGTTACATGTGTGTTATGGGCTTCATTCTAAGAAAATGTATAGATGAAAATAAATAAATTAAAATCTGAAACTAATTTGCAACCTAAGGCCACCAAAGTTTGAACTTCCCTCAATGCTAGGCTCCTGAAACAAGAGATAGAACATGTGATATATATAGCATTAATTGGGTTAATCATGGTCTGTCTAACTATTGAAGCGAGAGGGCTGTCATGAAGCTACATGTCGTTGTCGCTGTGCAACTGCTTGACGATCCGTTTTACTGCATAAAGGCATCCTTCTATCCTCCTCAGAGCTTTGAACACAACACCGAAGTGTCCACAACCAATTTGCTGGGAAAGAAAGCAGCATATATAAGCAAAATCTAAAAATGAACATATATAAGCAAAATCTACTCTCAGAGCATGCATACCTCAATTTCATGGGAATCGGTATGGTAGCGTGAAAGATGGTCAAACCCAAAAGGGGGAGAAGACCCTGCGTATAAAACAATATCATCAGTAGAATTCTTCTAAGTGCTGACAGAAAGATGGTGACATGAATGTTGGCGCGACACTTATAATGCGAATGGACATGTTTGAATAACATAAAAAAAATTGACATAATGTTTGAATAACATAAATGTTACCCGATGGTCTCCGTTGACTCGGGCAGAAAACATTATGGTCTATCCGAGGATCCGTGATATACGGGTTCTTGATGCACGGCGGAGGCGCCACGTGGGAGCGCCGCAGCACTCGTGGCGATGGAATGATGACAGTTTGAGGGGTCATTTGTTCTTCCTCTGAAGCAGTTTGTGGGGCCAGCCGTGGCGCGTCACGAGTCGGGTGATCCGGTTTAGGGCGTGTACAATGGTACACCTCAGCTGTCTATAAAGACCAGCCACGTAGGAGATATTTAGTACGTGGAAGAGAGATAGAAGAGAGAGAAGACTACCGTAAAAGAAATGCGGACGGGCTATTCCCGCAGAGATCGCTCGTTACCGACGGGTGTTTTCTCGTTGTACGGAGGTCGTCTTCTATTGTGGGCCGAGAAAATCTCGCGCTCGTTACAAAATTTCCTGTTTTTCCGGAGCTAACGGACGGCCTAATAGACAGCTTACTATACACGCTGTCTTTAATTCCTTTTGCTCATGACGTGGAGGCATTATATAGACACCAGTTGTCTGAACCATTGCTCATGCCCTTACTGCAACAGCAACACAGGGAATTGCTAAAATCCGGGCCAGCCGTGGCGCATCACGAGCTCGAGCTGCTTCGAGAGCGTCCCCGACAGCGAGCTCCTCGCCGCCGCCGCCTCGGGGGTGGTCAGGCGGGGGGAGTTGCTAGCGATGCAAGCCATCATCACCGGCGTGGCTGGGGTCAGGCTCGAATGGTTGGCGGGCAGCGGGCTGGGATGTGATGTGACTGTGGAGTTCGTAGAGAGCGACAGATCGAGAATTTAAACTGGCCTAGTAGGTGTGAAAAGCCTTGCTCGCTCGCGGTCTTTGTCTTCTCTTCTCGGTCGGGGTTGTTGGGCTCAAGCCGTCGCCAATCTTAAAAGAAACAAAAGTTCTGGATGGAGATTGTTAAAGTGTTGGGCTGGCCGTGTGAAAACTTTGGCCGTCTTTAATCGTTAAAGATAACCATAAAAAATAGTTAAAGATTTTTTTTAGTAAGGAGGTGGGGAGTACAAATTATTCCATGAACTATGGGTCTGGGCAATTGGATCTTGAAAAAAAATGTGAGCATAGGTTCTCTCATATTCCACTACAAAGAAAAAGGTTCCCTCGGAGCATCTCCACTCGGGAAGGGCTATCGGGTGCCGATGCTCGAAATCACTCCTAGTCCGTCCCTCAATATTTTTTGGCGTCGGCGCGGTCCATTTTATTATCCGGCGTCCCTAGGCCGAACCCAACCCATAGGGGCATTTCCTCCCCCACGCCCACCACCCCCAGCAGCTCGCCGCTGCTACCACCTCTCGCTGCAGTCAGCCGTTCAATCCGCTAGAAATATCCGCGCATCCGCCGGAAATACTCCCATGCCCTCCCAAGCCGCCTCTCCGCCCGCTTCACCTCCACCGTTCTGTCTCCTGGTAGCTCCAAGCCCGCCCCACAACCGCCCTGCCCACTAGGTGTTCAGCGGTTTGCCAAAGGCGATGGATTCAGACGAGGAAGAGATGTTGGCCGCTCTGATGGACGATGAAGTCACCGTTGCTGCTGGTGCCAAAGACACCATCGGCAACGACGATCATCTCATGATCCTCACTTCCCTCCTGGCATGATCACCGGCAGCGATGAGAAGCCATCTTCTAGGGGTTCGAAGCCTAGGCGACGCAAGAGAAAGCCAAGGCAGGGGATGGAAGGCTACTGCATGTTGTACGCCGACGACCCATTGCACGGCGACATCATATTTCAGCGTCGTTTCAGAATGAGCTGAAAGTTTTTTGTGAATATTGTCGAGCAATTAAGAGAGTTCAACGATTACTTCAAACTGAAGAGAGACGTCGCCGGCTTGCTTTGGTTTCTCCACAACTCAAAAATGCATAGTTGCCCTCTGGATGCTTGCATATGAAATTTCTGGAGATACATAGGCATGGCCGAGTCCACATTCGTCGATTGCATGTACAGGTTTTGCATGGCAATTGTGGCAGTGTATGAAAAAAATTACATGGGAACACCCAATGCAAAAGACACGTCTCGTATCCTGACACAGAATGCAGCAAGGTGGTTTCCAGGGATGCTTGAAAGTATCGACACTATGCACTAGGAATGGAAGAACTACCCATTTCGCACCAAGGCATGTACAAAGGTCACAAGGGATCATGCATTGTGGTGCTTGATGCTGTAGCAGATCAGGATATGTGGATTTTGCATGCTTTCTTCGATATGGCAGGATCACAGAATGACATCAACATGCTGCAATGTTCAAATGTGTTCGCCAAGCTTATTGAAGGCACTGCTTCTGCGGTGGATTTGAGATCAATGACCACCACTACGACAAAGGATACTATCCTAGATGGTCGACATTTGTGAAGACAATCTCAAACCCTGTTCCTGGAGAAAAGAAAGCTTGGTTTGTGACACAGTAGGAGGTTTACATGAAGGAGCGGAGAGGGCATTCAGTATGCTACAAGCTCGATTTGCCATTATCAGGTACTCTGCTCTTACCTGGTCGAAAGATCATACGTGGGAGGTCATGACTGCCTATGTGATCTTACACAACATGATCATTGCAAGCGAGCGGGAGACTCTAGTGTTTGACATTGAACCATATTATCGACAAGGTCCTCTTGCAGATGTTGATCACCAAGTGTCAGCCGCATTTGCTTCTTTTCTCGCCAGGCGGAAAGAACTTTATGACACAAATACTCATAATCAACTGCAACTCGAACTAGTAGAGCATTTGTGGAGGCTCAAAGGAGCCACCTAGTTTGTTTATTTGTTTGCCTTGGTTTGCTATATTGAACTTGTTGAATTGCTTATTTGATTTCATGAACTTGTAAATGTTAAATTAGTTATTTGCTATATTGAACTTGTTGAATTATTTGTTTGATTTGATGAACTTGTAATAAATTTATATGTTGAATTATTTATTTTATATGCTGAACTTTGATAAACCTTCAATTTATATATTTAATTATGTGTATGTGTGTGTGTATGGGAAGGACTTCTAGGTCTCGCCGCCTTCCCATAACCATATCCACCGGCGCCCCCCATACGGGCCAAAAAACGTCCGCGTCGGACGCCGTATGGGTGGGGCGAGTGGAGATGCTCTCATGTTTGTTCGAACAAACTTAAACAACTATTCAAACCTGTTAATTTAGCTCATTTTGTGCAGATTTGATATTCCGCGATGTTTAACCTGAGTTTTAGAGGACCACGAAGAGGAAGATGGAAAATAAGAGCTAGAGATGTTGATTTCGGAGGTCTTCGTTGTAACTTTCAGTTTATCCGATGTCTTTGAAAGCTGTGTGTGATTTATTTTCATTGATCCATTGTGTTTTAGTTTGTTTACCAATAGAGTTGGATCGATATTTAAACAATATATAATCAAGAAGACTAAACGACCATAATCCTGTTGGCGTTCCCATTCCTTAATTGCTAATATTACCCCAAAATATGAGCTTCCTGGATATGAGTAGCAATGGCGCTGCCTGAGGTGCTTAACCAGCGATATTCTTTTGCTCTTTCAAATAATGTATGCATGCAAAAAAATCCAGAAAACTGAAGTAAAGCATGTTCTCGTGAAGTCTTTTAAAATAACGGCACCTTTATCATTCCTTATTATTGCTCGATTTCCACAGCAATAAGAACATGGTCAATGATCAAGAGAACCCATGTGGTTTGATCCCATAAAGATTAGAGACTAGGGTTACTTTTCTAGGCAAACAGATAATTTTTTATATATTTCTTGTACCTTGTTGCTTATGATAGAATTGAAGTTAGTTAGCACGAGACTTTAAGGAGAAGACGATGGTCATTCCTTTTTAAAAAAAAAAATCAATTATGCTGGCTTGTATTCACTTATGGTTTGGCGATGGAACAACTTTGAAAAAAGGGTAACTAGTGCCATGAGATGGAAAAGAGAAAACCATTTAGATAATGGAAGAGTTTCATTCACCAAGTATTCAGATGAAAACGGAGAAAACACAAAAGAAAGGGAGAAAATGCACATATATTTACATAGGAAGCCGAAAATCCAAGTGAAAAAGATCACAGAATCATTCCTTCAGCTCACCACGAGACGATCACTGCCTGAGAAATTTCGTTGTAGCTAATGGGCGCTCAAGCAGAGACTAGCCACAAACCAATCCATAGTAAACCAAGGCAGCATTCCTGGCTCTCCAGCAGTAAACACTGCAGAAGTACGAGTCAAGGGCACGCGGCGTGGAAAAGATGCACAAACCCCCCAAAAACCCCACGAATCAAAGCAACCATAACTTACAAACATTGCTCAGTTTCCCGGCTTAACAACCCTCGGTACCTATACAGAACATCGGATCAGGGCACAAAAATTACCAGTAGCGCGTTCTCAGAGGGCCTTCTTTCAGAGATACACAAAATTTGGCAGCAGCTGATTTTGTTTCACTAGCTCAGCCGCGTGCCTGCTCTCTTACTGCCAGGATCTGAATAACTGATGCCGCATTCTACTTCTTTGCCAGGGCATGATGGAGCTTCTCGAAGATGGGGTGTCTCAGGATCTCTTTTGCAGAAGGCCGCCTCACAGGGTCAGGGTCCATCATTGACTGGAAGTACACAGAAAGTGAGAGTAAGCAAGCATGTAGGATTTCCTCTATTAAGGCAGAGAAATATTTCAGGAACTTAAGTGCTAGTTCGTTAAGGTGAGAAGCAATTGCAAAATTGTAGCTCTGTAGATATACCATAGCTGTAACGTTGGTACTTTACAAACAGGTGCCAGCCCGATACGCTGACACGGCAGTTTCACAAGCAGCCAACAAATAGTTCTTTTTTTACGATAAGAGAATATCAGGTACAGAAACAAACTGTAACTACTAACGAGAGGGCTCTGCGGTAATACTATTGACCCAAAGAATCGACTGGACTGAACTTGCTAACGGTGAAAGAAGTCCATCCAGGTCATGCTTCCGTTATATGATCGACATGAGTAACAAGCACCAATGGTTTTCATAGAGATGGTGTTGGTTTTAGAAAGGGGATGCACAAGCACCACCGAAGTGTCCGGCTTCCTGCGCATGCGCATAAACAGTCTACATAGTATCCAAGTAGCCAGCTACTATTGTATTCTACTACTGCTTCATCAGTTAGAAGACATAGACAACATGGTTACACGAAAGACACTTTCTTGTCGAAAATCTCAATCTTTTAGTTACAGAATAAAAAGGCAACAATATGCTCATTTGGGTTACTTGGCCAATCATGAATGTTACTGAGCATGGGGATTAGATTAAGGAAGAGTGTAGCCTTCACTAGTTCACTTTGATTGTAAAAGAAGGGACCAAGATCTATGTTGGTCGCAACCATTCACCCTCATAGATTACCTCTTGAAATGCAAAGAAATTAATTACTACAGTTATTATATACTAAATGTAGCAGACAGACGCATTGCGAACTTTTGATTACTTGATTAGGTTGATATATAACTTGAGATGACTTTTTATTTGCACAAATATGGTGACAACAATGACATCAACATTTAAAGAGAACGTGTGATAAAAGAACTTCCATAGCAATGCACAGGCATTTAGATTCCGTAGCAACGCATGAGTATTTAGCTAGTGTAGGAGAAAGAATTGAGATGCATATTTATCCAAGATCAAGAGGAGGCTGGTAGAATATAATATCAATTGATTGTCAATCTGCATAAAGAAATGGAGGGCAAATGAAAGAAAACGACTGAAAAGGGAAAGCCACATGGTGATGTTGCCATACCTTGATTAGACTCTGGAACTGCATTGGCTGTCCAGGAAGCAATGAAATTTTTCCCTCTCTGAGACTTGCAAACTGGGGTCCAGTCTCAGGAAGTGGAGTGCCTCTTATAAGCTCATAAACAGCTGCCCCAAGAGAGAAGATGTCTACCTTGTCAAGATGCTCATACTTATCATTCAACATTTCCGGAGGCATATAACGAGAATCTCCTTCTTCAATTGCCAAACTACGATCAATAAGTGTAGCACCAAAATCTCAAGCTTATATACACCATTCTTGACATATATGTTATCTGGTTTCACATCAAGGTGTGCTATGCCACGCCCATGAATGAAGTCCAAACCTTTGCAGACCTTGCATTTCATAAAGATTATTTTCAATGTTAGTAGGTGAGGTGTACATGAAAGACTGGTTATAATAGCTGAGGTGTACATAAATGAATGCTACATGAGTGCTTAACAGCAGATGATGAATCGAACAGTACTTTGCATGATTTTGAGAAACTTGTTTGAAGAAAGAGTATAATGGTATCCTAGTTATACTATGACAGTGAACTGTTTTTGCTTTGCATATTGACCCATTGACCAAGAAACAGAATATATTAGTATTAATCTAACCTGATACAACAGTTCCAGAGCATCCCCAAACTCCAATGGCTTGTCTCTGTTCATAGATAGGCAGCCGTCGCACAGTTCCATCTGGATATAAAGTTTGTCGGTCTCAAACCAAGAGGTGAAATATCCAACTATGTTTTCATGGTTACCTGACAACACAGTTACTGGTGTTATAGCCTTCTAAAGTAATATAGCTGACAACGAACTAATATCTGAAATCTAACTACCTAAGGCCACCAAAGTATGAACTTCCTTCAATGCTAGCCTCCTGTAACAAAAGATACAAAACATTAGTTAATCATGGTCTAGCTGGTGAAGCAAGAGGGATTTTATGAAGCTACCTGTCCATGTCATTATGCAACTGCTTGATGCTCCGTTTTACTGCATACAAGCAGCCCTCTATCCTCCTCAGAACTTTAAACACAACACTGAAGTTTCCACATCCAATTTGCTGAAAAATAAACATGTCCATGATGACCAAACCTCCACGAAATGTAAAACTGAAACCTGAACATGAGCATATAAGCAATATCTACTGAGAGCATACCTCAAGTTCATGGAAATCAGTACGGTAGCGTGAAAGACCATCGGCGCCAATAGAGGGAGAAGCCCCTGCATATGAAAAAAAAAATGTTGTTGGCTTGAGTACTGAGAGAAACACGCGTTTATGGATGTTGCTTGTTGAGGTTGAAAACTACATAGGTATGATATTAGCCTTAAAGCAAGACTTAACAAACAAGTGCATACAATCTGCAGCGATTTGAAATGAACATGCTTGGATAACATAGAGCACACAGATGTTACCTGATGATTTCCGCTGCCTAACACAGAAAAGGTTATCATCTATTCGAGGGTCCGTATTATACGGGTTCTTGATGCATGGCGGAGGCGTCACCTGAGAGCGCAGAACTCTTGCTGACTGAGGGACATAGCTGCCTCTCCTTTGCGAACAAGGTTGCGCCAACTGTTCTTCCTCCGAATCGTCACGACTTAGACCAAACTGGACCGGAGTAATGTCCTGGTACCCTATCTCCTGGTCATCCGAGTCCAAAAAGCATGTGGATTGGTCTTTGGGGGAACAATCTGTAAGCATTGGCATTTGCACGTTGATGAGATAAGATCGAAGCAGAGCAAGCACATCAAACAACTGGATCTTGAGGGATCAGGGATGACTTTAAGGGGTCAGATTCTCACCTCGCTTGTACCTCTTGCTCCGGGCGACCGACTTCTCTGGAGATTTGGGGCAAGGGATGTTCTCCTGCAGATAACCCAAACAAATCAGGCAAACAATGCAATCCCGCCCCCCCCAAAAAAATGCCGTTTTTCTCTCTCTCACCTTATCAGCATCGAATCCGCTCGGCAGCTGAGGCGCAGGGGGGGTGAGGTAATCCGGGGTACTGCAAGACGGCGGGTGGGCAGAGGAATAGGGTTAGCCTGGGATGAAACCAAGAAAAAAACAGTGCCGCTCGAATCGAACCGGAGATCTACCAGAAGAAGTCCTGGCTGAGGATGCAGCAGTCCCTGTCCTCCATGGACACGTCCGCGTCCATGGGCGCGGCCTGCTGCTGCGGCGGCGGCGGAGCGGGAGCCGGAGCCGAGCCGAGGGACTCCTCGTCCAGGAGCTCCCCGAAGGGCTTGTGCGCGGCCGGGGAGCGGTCGGCGAGGCACGAGAAGAGAGTGACGTGCTCGAGCTTCTGCGAGAGCTCTCCCGACGGCGAGATCCCGGCCGCGGCCGCCGCCGCCGCCTGCGCCTTGGTCGCGGGGGGCGTGAAGCGGCGGCGGGCCTTGCTCCCGCCGCGCAGCCGTGGGGTCTTGGCGCTCAGCGTCGACATCCGCCGTCTCTCGTCCCGGCGCGGCCGGATTCGAATCCGCGGCGGAGCTGGGGTTTTTTGTCTGGGGGTGGGGGAGAGGGAGGGGCAGTGGTGTGGCGTGGAAAAGCGAAAAGGAAATGATTTTTAAATCCGGGAAATCTGAAATGGGAGGGGGGGAGTGTGGCGGGAGAAAGAGGTGGGAAGGAAGGGAGGGCAATAAAATCATTTGATCATTTCAGTGGGAACCGGGACGTTGTGCCCGTTTCTATCTAGATCCCAGTTGGGCTGGCCGGGTGGGAAATGTCTCGCCGTCTTGCTGGGCTGCGCTCTAGGCCCGAACTTGTCTTCTATGGTTGTCCTAGGACCTCGGCCTGCTTTAGTATTTTACTTTCTGATTCTTTTCCCAAGTTCGTATCATACTTTGAGATCGTTATAAAAAAAAGTGTTCTCCCCGAAATTTAGTTTGGGTGGTCTCTACCGTCATGACGTGAGGCCTTATTAGGGGTGACCGCAAGAATTCGTAGGTTTTACATGTAGAGGTTCGAGGGTAAGTTTTTTTTGTTTGCTGTTATCACTAAAAGCAAAGATTCAAACTGAAATATATTTTGAAGCATTTCATTTTGAATTATGATCTATTTTCTCTTTCGTGTTTCTCGCATCGATCTTTACTATTGATTTCAAAAGCGTGGTGAATGCCTGGTGTCACACATACAACAATTACAGAAAATGCCACCCTAAACCCTAAACTCCATAAAAAAGACTAACAACCCTTATGTAACAAGACTAACAAACTTTATCTTATTTATCTCTATTATCTAAAAAGAAGTTGTTATGTTTTCTGCCGTTCTGCACTACGTCGATTCCTTTGTCGCGCGTCGCTCCGCTCGCCCCACACGCACCTAATGGCTAAGCCCAACATCAGGCACCCGCCCGTCCACCCGATCTTCCACCCCACACACTCCTCCCCACCTCTATCGCCGCAGAGGGGATATCTCCTTCCGTCGGCGCCGGTTTACCTTCATCGTCGGGATGTCGATCATCTCCACAAGAATGGAGTTCGGCTTCACCCGTGTAGCAGGCGTGATCCACGCCCTTGTTGTCCCGGCTGCGGTCTCTATCGAGCTCCAAGACGCGTGACAGCTCCAGGATCAGAACACCAATGGAGTGTCGGCGGGAGGTGCACGATTTCAGGCGACTTCTCCATGCCCTCGCTGTCATGAGGCGCGATCTCCATCGAGCTCCAGGACGCGCGGCTGCCCTAGAATCAGAGCGCCAATGGAGTGCCGACAGGAGGTGCGCGATTTCGGGCGACTTCTCCACGCCCTCGCAGTCCTCCCGCGGTCTCCATCGAGGTCCGGGAGGCGTGTCGCCTCGGGATCAGAGCGCCAATGGAGTGCGAGTGGGTGGTTCACAAGAACTTCCAGCAACGATGAGATCAAGACCATCATTGTGGTGGTCGTCGTGTCGGAGGCAATCATCTCTACGAACGGACGCAACAGGTGTGCAACCAAGGTTTGCGACGACGAGTTCGATACAGAAATCGTCGCCTCTGCTAAATGCCGATGAGGGTGGTTGACACCGCACCCTTACTCCCTCCGATCCAAATTAATGTTCTCATATTTGTATAGATTCGGATGTATCTCTATATACATCCGAATCTAGACAAATCTGATAACATTAATATGGATCTGAGGGAGTAATAAAGCTGGGTCTAATGACCTCATTTCTAAAAAAACATATTCTCAGCTGGATTTCCGAAGGAGAAAATATCTTAGTGTTGTGAATGACACTTGATTTTCTCATAGTTATACTTATCTTTTATTTTACCTTGGAAATGAAATGAATCTTTGACCTCCCCGAGACCCTGACACTAAACCACATATGCTTTTGTCCTTGATAACTTGATTTGTTATCTCAACAAGTCAACATGGAGCTCTAATGTATGTACCGTACCGTGAAAGCAATTTTTTGTAAGGTTGATTTGTGATTGAAATAAGGTGTTTTATAAAATAAATTTATTGGAGATCGTGTTTTTTTTGTGATTTAGACCCTAGGTCTATTAAGGAGGACAGGTGGTACACAACACCACACTAATAAATAAAATAATACTCCCAAGTCCTTGGGATACAACTCAACATGAGGTCCACCGTGGTGCCCTATCGCTGCCACTCCCACTTGGAGTCGCCGTGAACTTTATACCTGTAGAGGTCCACTATACCGCTGTCACTACCACTCCCACTCTGAGTCGTCATGAACTTTGTATCTACAGATGGGATACCCGTTGTCACAATCTTTTTGACTTCTGTATCTCCATACCAACACTAGAAAGCAACATCAAGTTGAAGAACCACCAGCTCCAAGGTCCTCCCCTCCCACTCCTACATCATAAAAAGGAGGCAAAATTGGCGCCTTGTGACTACCTCATGTACAAGGTATCACACACTCCACGACACCGGAGGATGCGCCGTCGCCACGACGGAGTTGGAGAAAAAAGTTGTTGTGTGGGTGACATCGTAACCGCGACACCCACACCTAGTGCACCAAACCTTGCTCCCTCTAAGAGAAAGCATGAAGACACTGCTGCCATGTACTTAACGTAGACATCAAAGTGGGGGCTAGGGCTGCAGTAGATTATTCCTCACCTTCATTGTCACCATCACCCGAAAAATGACAGCCAGAACCCTAACCCTACCACTGCCTAGACGCAGGAGACACGATCTATGGTCCCTCTATTCTCCCACCAATGAAGTGGATGATGGAGAGGGAGGGACCGGCGGTCTGGCTAGCTACGGAGCGGGGGAAGTGGAGTTCCTCCCTTTTGCCTCTCTTTCACTACAGCAAAAGGGAAGAGACAGAGAATGATAACATCTTATGTTGTCGGTTTAACCAAAGAGTGAATTTGAAAAAAAAAAGCAAGTGAACCATAACGGAGATATTTGACAAATTGAAAGATGAAAATGCACCATGACAACTAAATAGAGCGTGACATGAAAATTTAAATACACATAGTAACACACGGGCATTCAACTAGTATCTTGAAAACTAAACAACATATCGGTAGTTTTTGAATAATTCCGGTAGCTTTGAGTTGAACTGCACCATCTTGTTCTTGCACCTTCGATGCTTGTTTTTTCACCCCTTTGAGCTAGAACGCCGCACCATCACCATTTGCAGCTTGTTATGGATATATCACCGGAGGCATGTGTTGGAATTATGCCCTAGAGGCAATAATAAAGATGTTATTATTATAATTCTTGTTCATGATAAAGTTTATATTCCATGCTAGAATTGTATTAAGCGGAAACTTTAATACTTGTGTGGTTTGTAAACAACACCGTGTCCCTAGTACGCCTCTATGGACTAGCTCATTGATCAATGATGGTTAAGGTTTCCTAACCATAGAAATGAGTTGTCAATTGATAATGAGATCATATCATTGGGAGAATGATATGGTGGATAGACAAACAAAGCGAGCAATTAGATCGTGTCATCGTGTTCGTCTTTCGAGCTTTTCCTATGTCAAATATTGTATTCCTTAGACCATGAGATAATACAACTCACGATATCGGAAGAAAGCTTTGAGGTCATCAAACGTCATCCTATGAGAGGGTGATCATAAAGGTGTCTCTCGGTGATCGGAAAGTATCATTGGGTTGTATGTATCGAGATGGGATTTGTCCCTCCCAAGTCGGAGAGATATACTTGGGCCCACTCGTGTCGATATCAACACGCTTGCAAGCATGTGGTTAAGGAGTTAATCACAAAGTGATATCGGATTACGAGCAGTAAAGTACTTCTGTGAGCGAGATTGAACTAGGTATGACGATACACGATCGAATCTCGCAAGTAAAATATCGCGAGACGAAGGGTATATATATATGGGATTGATTGAATCTGGCATCGTGGTTCATCCGATATGATCATCGATGAATGTGTGGGAGTCAATATGGGTGCCTGCACTTACCGCTGATTATTGATAGAAGATCATGTGCGCATATTCTCGAACCCGCAGGTCACACATAACGTGTCTCGACGCTAGGATAGATTGGATAATTGGTTTATGAATTTTTGTTCGAGTCTCGGATGGGATCCGGGATATCACGAGAGGTTCCTAATGGTCCGGAGAATAAGATTCATATAAAGGCGGTGCAGTTTTGGAGTTGAATTGTTCGGGTTAATCGGTATTGTGCGAAGCTTCTAGAACCTTCGGAAGGGACCAACGTGGACCCACCTTCCGGAGGGGCATGGGCCTATGAGGGAGTGTCCTGGCGCATTGGGCCGGGGCACAAGGCCCCATAGGGCCCAAATGATTCCTAGATAAGTTTAAACTCGTTTAAACTAGAGATAGGATTTCTAGATAAGGAGAGTTTAAATCGTTTAAACTAGAGATAGGATTTCTAGATAAGGGAGAGTTTAAATTGTTTAAACTAGAGATAGGCTTGGAGGAGGGGCAGGGCTGGCGCCCCCTCTATATATAGAGGGTGGTGCCTCCCCCCTACTACACACCCTTCCTCCAAGCCCTAGCCTTGCTACCTCTCCCTCCCGTGTTTGTAGGCGAAGCCTGCGTGAAATTCTCCACCATATACACCACGCGTCGTGTTGTAGATCCAATCTATCTCTCCACCATACTCGTTGGTCCGAGGAAGGAGGCGTCGAGGTCTTTGCGTGTGCATCTCACGGAGGCACCGCCACTTGTGGTGCTAGATCGGATCGGATCGCGAGGAGAAGCGAAGTACGACTACATCACCCACGTTCCGAGCGTTCCAGCTCAGGCGAATCTTCAAGGGTATGAAGATCTAATCCAATCTCTCTCGTTGTTTGCATCTCCTAGATTAGATCTTGGCTTTCCCTCCGTTAGCTCCGTAGAAAATTTTGATTTACTATGTCGCTAAACCCTTCAAAGGGTATCGAGCTAGATCTATGCGTAGATGTGATTCACGAGTAGACGCAACATGGTTGTTGCGGGCGTTGATGTTTTCTGTTGCAAGCCTCTTGTTTGTGTTCTTCTTATGGCGGGATAGTGAGATTGAAGCGGTCCAGCCAACCTTACGCGACATCGTTCGAGACCGGCTCCCGCACTTGACGTGTGGCTTGTTCCACACATGCGGTGGTGGATGTCGGTTCTCTCACTATAGTTGTCATGGGATTAACACGGAGTTTGGCAACCATAATATCACCGTTGTGGCTTTCCGTAGGTAAGAATCGTTCTTAGCATCTACTCCCATAAGCCACATAAAACATGCAACAACAAAGTAGGCGTCTAACTTGTTTTTGCAGGAGTGTTTTCGTGATATGGTATGGCCCAAGATGTGATGTGTATATTGTATGCGATGATCATGTTTTGTAATGTTTCACGACTTGCATGTCGATGAGTACACAACCGCAGGAGCCATATGGTTGTCTTTATAATTGTGTATGACCTGCGAGTCAACTTCTTATACGCCATGTAATAGCTTCACTTTATCGCTAAGTAGTTAGCAATAGTTGTAGTTGCTATTCGTGGTGGAGGCAATCATGGTGGAGTGATGGAGATCATCTTAGCTTAACGCACAAGATGGAGATCATTGCGCGAAGATTGGCTATACCATGTCACATAAAGTTATATACATGTGATGTTTATCCCTTTATGTATCTTATTATGCTTAGATCGCGACGGTAGCATTATAAGATGATTCCTCACTTAAAGATCAAGATAAAACTGTGTTCTCCCCAAGTATGCACCGTTGCGAGCGTTAAATGTGTCCAAGCATCACGTGATGATCGGGTGCTATAGACTCTCGCTCACATACAACGGGTGCAAGCCAGTTTTGCACACGCTGAAATACTTGGGTCTAGCTTGCGAGCCTAGCATGTATGCACATGGCCTCGGAACACAAGAACCGAAAGGTTAAGCATGAGTCATATGAATGATATGATCGACACTTTGTTGTCCACCATTGAAACCACATCTCTTCTCGTGATGATCGGATTAGGTGTGGTGAATTTGGATCGTGTTCACTAAACAACTTGAGGGATGTTGAATTTAGTGGGAGTTCATCTAGTAATTTGATTAAGTTGAACTATTTATCATGAACATAGTCTAAATTGTACTTGCAAATACTGTAGATCCAATGGCCAAGTACAACTTCAACTTCAACGTTTTTGTTGAGAAAGAAAAGCTTAGGAACAATGGGTCTAACTTCACCAATTGGTTCCGCAATCTAAGAATCATTCTCGGCGGACAAAGGACTATGTCCTTGGGAAAGCGTTAGGTGACCCCTGCCGCAATCGCTACGGTGATGAGAAAAGCATCTATCGATCGCAAAGATGATTATGGTGTGATTAAGAGCACCATGTTGTTTGCTATGGAACCGGAGCTTCAAAATCGTTTTGAAACCTATCCAGGGCCCTTTGAGATTCTCGAGGAGTTGAAAACCATGTTTCAGACTCAAGCCCGTTCTGAGAGATATGAGATCTCTGAGAAGTTCTTTAACTGCAAGATGGAGGAAGGGAGTTCCGTTAGTGAGCATGCCATAAAGATGTCGGGCTACACTCAACGCCTTGAGCAATTGGAATGCACGATTCGGAGGAGCTCAAGATTGATGTGGTCTGCAATCACTCCTCCCAGCTACAAAAGTTTTGTAGTGACTCATAATCGATTGGTTCCATCGATACGATCACCGAGCTCTTCGCAAAGTCAAGGCTGCGGAAGTGGACATCAAGAAGGATAATCATGTGTTGATGGTCAACAAGCCCTCCTTTAAGAAAGGTAAGGAGCAAAGAAGCCCTTCAAGAAGGGCGGCGGCAATGCCCTGCTAAGAAGAAGCTCAGTCTCGGTCCTAAGGGACCTTTGGTGCTATTGCAGGACAGGGGTCCTTTGGGCATCGTCCAAGTACTTAGCGGACAAGAAGGTGGCACCATCAAAGGTATATTTGATATACATGTTATTGATGTTTTCCTTACTAGCCCTCGTTGTAGTGGGTATTTGATCTGGGTTCGGTTGCTAATATTTGTAACTCAAGCAGAGCTACGGAATGAGCGGCTTTGCGAGGATGAGGTGACGATGCGGCGTTGGCAACGGATCAAGAGTTGATGTGATGGCCGTCGGACGCTCTCCTTAGTTTTACCTTGGGATTAGTTTTAAACCTTAATAAATGTTATTATGTTCTGCGTTGAGCATGAACATTATTTCCGGATCATGTTTATTGCAAGACGGTTATTCATTTAAATCGGAGAATAATGGTTGTTCTATTTATATGAGTAACATCTTTTATGGTCATGCACCTCTTGTGAATGGTTTATTTCTTCTAAATCTCGAAAGGGATGAAACACACATCCATAACATTGAGGCTAAGAGATGCAAAGTAGATAGTGATAATACTACTTATACGTGGCCTCGTCTAGGTCATATTGGTGTAAAGCGCATGAAGAAACTCCATTCTGATGGACTTTTGGAGTCTCTTGATTTTGAATCATTTGACACATGCGAACCATGCCTCATGGGCAAGATGATCAAAACCCCATTCTCCGGTATGATGGAGCGAGCAACAGACTTGTTGGAAATCATACATACCGATGTATGCGGACCGATGAGTGTTTCGACGCGCGGTGGATATCGCTATTTTCTCACTTTTACCGATGACTTAAGTAGATATGGGTATATCTATTTAATGAAACATAAATCTGAAACATTTGAAAAGTTCAAAGAATTTCGAATGAAGTGGAGAACCATCGTAATGAAGATTAAGTTTCTACGATCCGATCGTGGAGGTGAATATTTGAGTTATGATTTTCTCACGCATCTTAAAGCAAGTGGAATCGTTTCACAACTCACGCCACCCGAACACCACAGTAATGGTGTGTCGAGCACGGAATCGAACCCTATTAGATATGGTCCGATCATGATGTCTCTTCTTGATTTGCGTTATCATTTTGGGGTTATGCATTAGAAACCTGCATTCACTTTAAATAGGGCTCCATCTAAATCCGTTGAGACGACACCGTATGAACTGTGGTTTGGTGCTAAACCTAAGTTGTCGTTTCTTAAAGTTTGGGGATCTGAAGCTTCGTCAAGAAGTTGATGCGGACAAGCTCGAACCCAAAGCGAATCGTCTTCATAGGATACCCTAAGGAAACCATTGGGTATACCTTCTACCACGCAGATCAAGGCAAAGTGTTTGTCGCAAGAACGGTTCCTTTCTTGAGAAGGAGTTTCTCTAAAGAAGTGAGTGGGAGGAAAGTAGAGCTAGACGAGGTTATTGAACCTTCTCTTGAATTGGAGAGTAGCGCGACCAAATTGTTCCAATGCCGCTGCACCAACAATAGAGGAAGCTAATGACAAGGATCATGAAGCTTGGACGATCGCTACTAAGCGTCGCAGTCGACAAGGTCGCGTGCCCCTCCCAGTGGTCGGCAACCCTGTCTTGTTGTCTTGTTGGTAGAAGACGGTGAACCTCACGAACTATGAGGAAGCGATGATGAGCCCGGACTACGAAATGGCTGGAATCCATGAAATCCAATTGGGATCCATGGCGAAAACCAAGTATGGACTTTGGTGGATCCTCCTAGCGGCCAAAGGCGTTGAGTGCAAATGGATATTCAAGAAGAAAGCGGACGCGGATGGTAATGTTACCGTCTATAAAGCGGCTTATGCAAAGGTTTTCGACAAGTTCAAGGTGTTGACTACGATGAGACTTTCTTTCCGTGGCGATGTTTAAGTCCATTCGGATTTTATTAGAAATTGCTGCGTTTCATGATTATGAAATATGGCGGATGGATGTCAAGATCGCTTTCCTCAATGGGAACATTGATGAAGAGTTGTATATGATGCAACCCGAAGGTTTGTCGATCCTAAGGATGCTAGTAAAGTATGCAAACTTGATTCCATTTATGGACTAAAGCAAGCATCTCGGAGTTGGAACCTTCGTTTTGATCAAGTGATCAAGAGCTTTGGATTTGTTCCAAATTGCTCTGAAGCTTGTATCTACAAGAAAGTGAGTGGGAGCTCGGTGGCGTTTACGATCAGTATGTGGATGACATATTGATTATCGGAAATGACATCAACATGCTTAACGATGTGAAGAGTTATTTGAACAAGTGTTTTCAATGAAAGACCTAGGTGAAGGCTTATATATTGGGCATCAAAATCTATAGAGATGACAAAGACGCCTTTGATAGCTTTAAGCCGAGTACATACCTAGACAAAGTTCGAAAAGGTTCGAGAATGGATAAGGCAAAGAAAGGTTCGATGCCTATGTTGTCGGTAAGATATTGAGCAAGGCTCGGTGTCCGACTATGAAATGATAGGGAAGCTATGAGCAAAGTGCCTTATGCCTCGGCCATAGGTTCCATCATGTATGCCATGTTGTGTACTAGACCGATGTGTCCAATGCTCTTAGTTTGTGACGAGATATCAAAGTGATCCGAGTGGAACATGGACAGCCGTGAAGAACATCCTAAAGTACCTAAATAGAACTAAAGAAATGTTCTTAGTCTATGGGGGTGATGAACGACTTGTCGTAAAGGTTACGTCGATGCTAGTTTCGACAAACAAGGATGATTCTAAATCTCAGACAGGATACGTTTATATTTTGAATGGAGGAGTTGTGAGCTGGAGAAGCTGCAAGCAAAGCGTGATCGCGGGATCTACAGTGAAAGCGGAATACATGGCTGCTGCAGAAGCGTCAAGTGAAGGAGTTTGGATCAGAAACTTCATCACTGAGCTTGGCGTGGTTCAAGTGCATTGGACCCTTTGGAGATATTATGTGACAACAACGGCGCCATAGCACTTTAAGGAACCAAGATATCATCCAAAGACCAAGCATATCAACCAAGTTTCATATAATCCGAGATTATATAGCGGATGGAGATCGAAGATTAGCAAAGTACATACGGATGGAATGTCGCAGATCCATTGACTAAACCTCTTCCACGTGTAAAACATGATCAACACCTCGGTGCCATGGGTGTGATATTGTTGCCAAATGTAAACTAGATTATTGACTCTAGTGCAAGTGGGAGGCTGTTGGAATTATGCCCTAGAGGCAATAATAAATATGTTATTATTATAATTCTTGTTCATGATAAAGTTTATATTCCATGCTAGAATTGTATTAGCGGAAACTTTAATACTTGTGTGGTTTGTAAACAACACCGTGTCCCTAATGCGCCTCTATGGACTAGCTCATTGATCAATGATGGTTAAGGTTTCCTAACCATAGACATGAGTTGTCAATTGATAATGAGATCATATCATTGGGAGAATGATATGGTGGATAGACCCAAACAAAGCGAGCAATTAGATCGTGTCATCGTGTTCGTCTTTGCGAAGCTTTTCCTATGTCAAATATTGTATTCCTTAGACCATGAGATAATACAACTCCATGGTATCGGAAGAAAGCTTTGAGGTCATCAAACGTCATCCTATGAGAGGGTGATCATAAAGGTGTCTCTCGGTGATCGGAAAGTATCATTGGGTTGTATGTATCGAGATGGGATTTGTCCCTCCCAAGTCGAGAGATATACTTGGCCCACTCGTGTCGATATCAACACCGCTTGCAAGCATGTGGTTAAGGAGTTAATCACAAAGTGATATCGGATTACGGAGCAGTAAAGTACTTGCCGTGAGCAGATTTAACTAGGTATGACGATACCACGATCGAATCTCGGGCAAGTAAAATATCGCGACGAAGGGTATATATATGGGATTGATTGAATCCGGCATCGTGGTTCATCCGATATGATCATCGATGAATGTGTGGGAGTCAATATGGGTGCCTGACCCCATTGCTGATTATTGATAGAAGATCATGTGCATATTCTCGAACCAGCGGTCACACACATAACGTGTCTCGACGCTAGGATAGATTGGATAATTGGTTTATGAATTTTTGTTCGAGTCTCGGATGGGATCCGGGATATCACGAGAGGTTCCTAATGGTCCGGAGAATAAGATTCATATAAAGCGTGATTTTGGAGTTGAATTGTTCGGTTAATCGGTATTGTCTAAGCTTCTAGAACCTTCGGAAGGGACCAACGTGGACCCACCTTCCGGGAGGGGCATGGGCCTATGAGGAGGGTGTCCTGGCGCATTGGGCCGGGGCACAAGGCCCATAGGGCCCAGCCGATCCTAGATAAGTTTAAACTCGTTTAAACTAGAGATAGGATTTCTAGATAAGGGAGAGTTTAAATCGTTTAAACTAGAGATAGGATTTCTAGATAAGGAGAGTTTAAATTGTTTAAACTAGAGATAGGCTTGGAGGAGGGGCAGGGCTGGCCCCCTCTATATAGAGGGTGGTGCGCCTCCCCCCTACACACCCTTCCTCCAAGCCCTAGCGCCTTGCTACCTTCCTCTCCCCTCCCGATTGTTTGTAGGCGAAGCCTGCGGCAGAAATTCTCCACCATATACACCACGCCGTCGTGTTGTAGATCCAATCTATCTCTCCACCATACTCGCTGGTCAGGAAGGAGGAGGCGTCAGTCTTTGCGTGTGCATCTCACGGAGGCACCGCCACTTGTGGTGCTAGATCGGATCGGATCGCGAGGAGGAGAAGCGGCGATCGACTACATCACCCACGTTAGGCCAGCGTTCACTGTCTTGAATCTTCAAGGGTATGAAGATCTAATCCAATCTCTCTCGTTGTTTGCATCTCCTAGATTAGATCTTGGCTTTCCCTCTGTTCGCTCCGTAGAAAATTTTGATTTACTATGCCGCGAAACCCTTCAGCATGTACTTCTTATCGCCATACTAGGGTTTTCCTTTTCGCAATTTTTTTCTTTATTCCTCCTTGTAATCAATCCATGTGAAATATTCTTGTTGTAAAGAATATTTTTAGGATCGACACAAAAAAATTCTTATAATTTTGTGTCTTCATCTGTATTTATTATGAATTATTGATTTTTCACTCAAATTTGAATTATTCAAACTTTATTTTTGAATTCAATACTTGTCTTAGATTCTAGTTTCTTTATAGAATCTGTTCTTGTGCATTTATGTTTATGAGTCTTTGACTCTTATAATTTTGTTTGTTAAGTTTTATTACCCAAAATTTAAAAATACAAAGATCATGTTGAATTTTGAATTCAGTTAGAATTAACCTAAGTCAAACTCAACACTGGTGTTATTTTCCATTCACTCTGTAACTTCAAATAAAAGCTTAAAAAATTCCATATTTTTTAAATGCATGCTATGCATAAAAAAATATACTTCTCGAACCTACCCTTAAGCGTTTTTATTCTTTGGATGGTTACAATGCGCTTCACTAGGCTTTAGATTTCTATTATCAACTCGAGCTTTCTATTATTAACACGAGCATACATAGTACAACCAAAACAGCGGGTGAACCAAATCATAACTCAATATGAGTTTTCTTATGAGTTAAATTCATGGTTAGTCGTTGTACTTGCTTAGCAAGTTCAATACGATAATTGTATACGGAATCTGAGTTTGATCACTAAATCACGTCAAAACTTCACTCCGACCACTAGGCGAATTGTAGAGATGTATTTGATGACATGGCGCAGGGACCCATTGTCGCTACTTAACATACAAGTAAACAATGAACACATATATATGTTTTTGCAAAACCATCATCTTATCCTCCTGTTTTGGAAATCGAAACCCGGGCCTCCTCGATGTCATCCCAAAATCAGGAGAGAGCATGGAGCCAACCCCTGAACCGGCCGCCGATGACATAGAGTTTGTCACCCATGCTAGCGACGGAGAACAAGGACCTCACACGGATTGTGCAGGCGCCCCCGCCTCAGACGACGTTGCCCTCGACCCCGGACAGGAACAACCACGACGTGGTCGCTAGCGCGCAACAGGGAGGAGAGGCTGTTGATGCCAAATCTCCGCACCACCAAAACAAGGAGGAGAAGATGATGGCAGAAGCATATCTCCCGGCAAGCGCAGAGGATGTGGGGCATCATGGAGTGCGCCTCGCAGACCTTGTGTCGCCGGTGGTAGTCGCGACACCTGCTCAGGTTGGCCTTGCAGCCGTCCATGGTGCATGACGAACAGTGGCCCGAACCGCCTGCGCCCCCCGGGCGCGGCTACTTCAGCGGGCTCGCGGACGGCACCACCGCCACAGCCGGCGCGGTCGACACTAGCACGACCCGAAAACCCTTCGTCGTCGGCTCCTTCGTCGCACCGTCCGGCGCCTGGCCGAACTCCCCAATCCCGCCAAGCTTCAGGTCGACAGAGCACTCCGGGCGGCTCGACGGGCCGCGTGTAGCCATAATGCTCGAGATGGCCACCACGGGCGCGAGAGCGGCGAGGGCGGGCACCGCATCGTGCTCCAGCTTGGCCAGGTCCAGGAAACCGGCATCTTGAGATCCCAATCCATGGTACTCGCCCGGCCCAGAGTTTCTTGGCCACCGTAGAGCTTTTCGCCTCTCTCTCTCTCTCTCTCTCTCTCTCTCTCTCTCTCTCTCTCTCTCTCTCTCTCTCTCTCTCTCTTCCTCGAGGCCAGGTCACTGCTCGCCGGTTTGTCGTCTACTCCAACCAGCTCCAACCGGCGATGGAGCCACTCCACTTTTAGTACTGATTCTACTAGCACTGTTTGGAGAAGACGATGGTTTTACCAAAAAATCCCTCATACATGTGGTTATTTTTTACCTATATGTTAAGTAGCCTGACAGTGGGTCTCCAGCTCGCCACGTCATCAAATACATCTCTACAACTCGCCCAATGATCACGAGTGAAGCTTCGACGCATCTTTTGTGACCGTAAACTCATATTCCTGTTGTACAGTTATCGTATTGAACTTGCTAAATAAGTACGATGACTAACCATGAATTTAACTCTTTTCTTATTAAGTAGGCAGTGGGGTCGCTTTATCCCAAGACTGTCTTTCCATACCTGTATTGTACAATATGCAGCAAGCTCTCGAGATAATGGTATTGTTCATACACCGAGCCACACCATTTTGTTGAAGAGTGTACGTGATGGTGTGATGTCTGATCATGCCATCATTTCTGAAATAATCGTCAAAGCATCTGAACATAATTCCATACTATTGTAAGTACATAATACTTTTAACTTCCTTCAATTTTTCTTTCTACCATAACTTTTCACTTCTTAAAGGCATAAAAAATATCAGATTTATATTTTAAAAAATAAGGCCACACTTTTCTCGAGTAATCAACAATGACCAGCATATAATTAAGAAGTGAGTCTAGCTCATTTGGTCATGGAAGTGGATGTACAACCCAGCCATCTAGGTTCTAGTCCTCGTGGATGCAAATTTAGGCTCTTATTATTAAAAAAACTCGTTGTAGGGGCTTCCCCTAGAGCAATCCTTTCAAAAAAGATAAAAACATATAATTAGCAACAAAGATAGAAGTTTATAGGAAGATCCCTAAAAATCAACATGAACATAATCTAATATGCATTTGGTGGTATGAACAAAGGCATTAAATTGTATCCTTTTATGCTTACCAGAAATGCGGCGCTCACAAAATTCCAACTTACTCATGTTGCAGTCATGTACAAGGTCTATACCGACAACTCTTACATGTCATATTCACTCATATGCCCAAGACGCATAATGTCATAGATTAGCTTTACCATGGTCATAAATAGTAGCAACAACAACATTTTCCCATAATAGTACTACACTAAGAATATGTAACTTTGCAAAGTTCAAGTCACCTATCATGTGAATCAGAGAACTTTTTGACACCTTCAAAGCTCCATGGGAACCGGAGTGCTTGTACCCTTCGACATCATGGGTACTAAATGAGATGAGGTTTTTGAAAATGTTTGGTATGTGCTTGACTTTTGTCAACATGTGTATCATTCCATCATGCATCCTCACATGAACAAAACCAATGTCCACAATCTCACGTGGGTTGTAATTGTAAAGTTCACAACATAAAGCAATATTTTTTCTAACTAACGTACGCCAAACTCCCAATATATATCTAAGAGTATGATGTATCTAAAATGTTTCGGTGATATACCTTTGTAGACCGAAAGCGTTTAACGTTCACGATGAACGTGAATGATGTAGTCGTACTTATAGCCGACCTTTGGGTAGCGTTGATCCATGCACGACAACAGGTGCCACAACTGGCAGCCCCTCTATGATCTCGCGTACGTACGGTGCTCAACAACGACTCCAGGTTTCTCCGGTCCAACCAAGATTGCAGAAGTAGATATTTTGGAACCGGGTACAAGTAGCGCGACGACGTGTACTGGTGAAGTCATCTCCAATGTGCGTAGTTCTTCTTGGAACTGCGATCACGAAAGCAAACGAGAGAGAGAGAGAAGCCAGAGGGGGAAATGCCTCTAGGGCTTTGGGAATTGTGTGCACCCCTCCCCCATGTGCCCCCTCCTTATATAGGGGGTGCGCTATAGGAGGAGGCGGATGCCAAGGGAGGTGGAGGTGGTGGAGGACAGGGTTGTCCCTACCCCGCATGCCCCAAACCCTAGGGCCATCTGACCCCCTTTTTCTCTTTGGGCGGCGGCCCCTTCTTGGGCCTCCCCTCTAGGAGGGGCCAATTTAAGTGGGTTGCCCCTAAATTCAAATGTTAAATACATTTTTAATATTAATTCCATAATTAATATTAAATGCATATTATTTAATTCCTATGCTTTGAAACACCTTACGGATCACTCATAACACAGTCTTCGGGTCCACATGGAACATTTACGGTTCTCTCTTTGTAGGGTTCGCAGCATAGAAAACAAAAAAATTCCTACGATGGGAACAACTATGTACCAAGATCTATCTATTAGATACAAACAACGGGCGGATGTATATCCGTAGAGAACATACCCTTGAAGACCGACAAAGCTTAACGAGTTTAACTCGTGGTTGATGTAGACGATCTCTTGCCGATCTCAAGATCGAGAGGAAGTCCTAGCGCCGCAAATCAACAGCGCATCCGTGCTCGCGTCAGGAGGCAGAGCAACCTCCGCCTCCTCGCTCCAGCGATGCAGCGGAAGCACAACTCTTTCTTGCCGAATAGCCACCGGGAACATGTATCTTGCTAGTCCGAGACCATGAGGGATAAATTCTAGAGAGGGAGAGAGATCCTTCACGAGGAGGTGTGAGTGAGAGAGAGGGAGAGGGGTGCCTTTTATAGGAGGAGGGGGGCACCCAAGGGGGTGGCCGCCGGCCATGCGGGCTGCCCTTCCCCTCCTTCATTCATGTGGGTGGACACTCCACTCACAAAAACCTCTTCATTTCCCTCCACTCAAAATTCCACTCAAACTTGCAATTAAATTTCCACCAAATTTAATGCAAACTCTCATTAAATAAAACTATTTGTATTTATTCAGAATTTTTTCAATTACTTTAATGACAAACATTCACATATAACCCCTTGCTAGAATTCTATTTCACATGCATAACCACTTTATGCAATTTCACCCGAAAATATGTTTCGGTATCTAGTGAAATAAATTTCTGCGCTTGTTATTCTTTCCGGCATGAAACTTTTGCTCCAATTAGATGTCGGTATCTCTTAAGTGTGTCACCCTATGGTTCGTGAATAATGCGTACATGATCGAGACCCCTCTCGGATCAATAATCAGAAGCGGGATTTGGAGACCCATACCGACTCCCACACATTCAACGATGACTTTCTTGTGATCGTCGAAACCTTTTACGCTAGTATCTTAATCCCTTTGTTCCGTGATATATTACATGTCTGAGGTTCGATCATCGGTATCTCCATACCTAGTTTGATCTCGTTACTAACATGCACTCTTTTCTTGTTCCCGTGATATAACATTCTAGTGATCAAATCACTTGCTTGCAAGCTAACCAATGTGATATCACCGAGAGGGCCCAGAGTATATCTATCCATCATCGGGATGAAAAAATTCCACTCGCGATCCATGGGCCTCAACATAACACTTTATTAGTTCTGAACCCATCTTTATAATCACCCTATTACGGTGTGACGTTTGATGTTATCAAGAAACTCTTCCGGTGTTAGTGATTGACATGATCTCATGGTCTAAGGATTAGGATCACTTCGTAAGTTGTTATAGCAATATAAAGTCACTGACTTTGATCGTAATGCTATACTTCGGATGAATGTTCATCACACCATTACACTAATGTTGTGATCCCGTTATTAACAACATCCAATGTCCATGATCAGGAAACCTTGATCATCTTGTTAACCAACGAGCTAGTTTATGAGAGAGGCATAACCAGGAACTTTCTGTTTGTTTATTAAACACACATGTATTAATGTTTCCGTATTAATACAATTATAGCATGCAAAATAAACATCTATCATATACTTGGAATACACATAATAAACACTTTATTATTGCCTCTCATGGCATATTCCCTTTAGTCTCCCCACTTGCACTAGAGACAATAATCTAGTTACATAGTGATGACTAACACCCATGGAGTTCTGGTGTTGATCATGTTTTGCTCTAGGGAGAGTTTTAGTCAACGGATCTGCTACATTGAGATCCGTGTGTATTTTACAAATCTTTATATCTCCATCCTTGACATGCCCGCGGATGGAGTAAAATCGGCGCTTAATATGCTTGGAATTCTTGTGAGACCTTGGTTCTTTGGCATTGGCAATGGCACAATTGTTGTCACAATAGATCACCATTGGGTCCAACACGCTTGCAACCACACCTAGTTCGGATATGAACTCCTTCATCCAAACCGCTTCCTGAGCCGCTTCCGAAGCAGCAACATATTCGTCCTCCGTTGTTGATCCCGCCACCACAAGTTGTTTGGATCTCCTCCAACTAATCGCTCTGCCATTCATGAGAAATACGTATCTAGATTGAGACTTAGAGTCATCCGGGTCGGTGTCAAAGCTTGCATCGACATAACACTTAGCGACGAGCTCTTCTTCACCTCCGTATATAAGAAACATATCCTTAGTTCTTCGTAAGTACTTAAGGATATTCTTGACCGTTATCCAAAGGTTCAACTGGATCCGATTGGTACCTACTAGTCAAACTAATAGCATGTGCCACATCCGTCTTGTACATAGCATGTCGTACATTATAGAGCTTATGGTTGAAGCATAGGGACTTTGTCCATTATCTCTCTTTCTTCCATGGTATGGACTTTGAGTCTTACTCAATGTCTTGCCTTGCAACATAGGTAAGAACCCCTTCTTACTTCCGTCCATTTTAAACTTCTTTAAAATCTTATCAAGGTATGTACTTTGCGATAGCCCTATTAGGCGCCTAGATCTATCTCTATAGATCTTTATTCCTAATATGTATGACGCTTCACCTAAGTCCTTCATTGAAAATTTGTTGTTTAGATAACTTTTAACACTGTTTAAAAGATCTATATCATTTCCGATCAATAATATGTCATCCACATATAATATCAGAAATGCCACATTGCTCCCACTTACTTTCTTGTAAATACAAGATTCTCCATAAGTTTGGACAAATCCAAACTCTTTGATCACCTCATCAAAGCGGAGATTCCAACTTCATGATGCTTGCTTCAATTCATAGATGGATCGCTGAAGCTTGCACACCTTGTTAGCATCCTTAGGATCGACAAAACCCTTTGGTTGTATCATATACAACTCTTCTTCAATATTACCATTGAGAAACATGGTTTTGACATCCATCTGCCATATCTCATAATAGAAATATGCAGCAATTGCTAACATAATCCTAACCGACTTTAGCATCGCTACAGGAGAGAATGTCTCATCGTAGTCAACTCCTTGAATTTGTCGAAACCCCTTTGCGACAAGTCGAGCTTTATAGACGGTCACATTACCATCAGCATCAGTTTTCCTTTTGAAAATCCATTTGTTCTCCACGGCCTTTTGGTCGTGAGGTAATTCCACCAAGTTCCAAACTTGATTTTCATACATGGATTCCATCTCAGATTTCATGGCTTCTAATCATTTGTTGGAATCCGGGCTCATCATCGCTTCTTCATACATCGCAGGGTCATCAATTTCATCAACCATGAAATTCATAACAGGGTTTCTGTATAGCTCAGGAGCTGCACGCGCCCTGCTAGACCTACGAGGTTCGGTAGTACTCTCTTTTGGAGTTTCATGATCATTATCATTAGTTCCCTCTTCAATAGGTGAAGCCAACTCCGGAACAACTTCCGGCGCCGCGCTACTCACCATACTTTGAAGAGAAGGTTCAATAACCTCTTTGATTTCTACCTTCCGACTACTCACACCTTTCGCGAGAAACTCTTTCTCTAGAAAGGATCCATTCTTGGCAACAAAAACCTTGCCCTCGAATCTGTGATAGAAGGAATACCCAATAGTTTCCTTAGGGTATCCTATGAAGACACATTTTTCCGCTCTGGGTTCGAGTTTATCCGGTTGAAGTTTCTTCACATAAACATCGCATCCCCAAACTTTTAGAAATGATAGCTTAGGTTTGTTTCCAAACCACAATTCATACGGTCTCTTTTCAACAGATTTAGATGTTGCCCGATTTAAAGTGAATGCAGCAGTTTCTAGTGCGTAACCCGAAAATGACAACGGCAAGTCCGTCAGAGACATCATAGATCGAACCATATGCAATAAAGTACGATTATGACGTTCAGACACACCATTTCGCTGTGGTGTTTCGACAGGTGTGAGTTATGAAACTATTCCACACTCTTTCATGTGAGTGCTAAACTCGTAACTTAGATACTCACCTCCACGGTCGGACCGTAGAAATTTGATCTTTCTATTACGATGATTTTCCACTTCATTCTGAAATTCCTTGAACTTTTTAAAGGTTTCAGACTTGTGTTTCATCAAGTAGATATAACCGTATCTACTCAAATCATCCGTGAAAGTAACAAAATAACGATATCCACCTCACGCCGACACACTCATTGGACCACATACATCACAATGTATGATTTCCAATAAATCTGTCGTCCGTTCCATTGAACCGGAAAACGGCGTTCTAGTCATCTTGCCCATAAGGCATGGCTCACATGTACCAAATGATTCAAAATCAAGTGATTCCAAAAGTCCATCCGAATGGAGCTTCTTCATGTGTTTAACGCCAATATGACCTAGACGGCAGTGCCACATATATGTGGATATATCATCATTAAGTTTAATCCTTTTAGCATCAACATTATGAATATGTGTAACATTATTATCGAGATCTAATAGAAATAAACCATTCATCATTGGTGCATGACCATAAAAGTTTTCATTCATATAAATAGAACAACCATTGTTCTCAGATTTAAATGAATAACCACTTCGCATTAAACACGATCCAGATACAATGTTCATTCTCAGTGCAGGCACCAGATAACAATTATTCAAGTTTATAACTAATCTCGACGGCAAATGGAGAGGTAGCATTCCGACGGCGATTACATCAACGCTTGATCCATTGCCGACACGCATCTTGACCTCACCCCTTGCTAGCGGTCGCTTGTTCCGCAACCCCTGATTTGAGTTACAAATATTAGCAACTGAACCGGTATCAAATACCCAGGTGCTACTGCGAGCACTAGTCAAGTACACATCAAAACATGTATATCATATATACCTTTGTTTGCCTTGCCGGCCTTCTTGTCTGCCAAATACTTGGGGCAGTTGCGCTTCCAGTGGCCAGTCCCCTTACAATAGTAGCACTCGGTATCAGACTTAGGTCCAACTCGGGGTTTCTTTTCAAGCACGGCAACCGGATTGCCGCCCTTACTTCCCTTCCGTTTTCCCTTCTTGTCTTTCTTGAAACCAATGTTCTTATTGATCATCAACACTTGATGTTCCTTTTTGATCTCCACTTCTGCAGTTTTAAGCATTGACATAAGCTCGGGGAGAGACTTCTTCATGCCTTGCATATTATAGTTCATCACAAAGCTCTTATAGCTAGGTGCCAGAGACTGGAGAACACGATGGATGCCTGAGTCAATGGGAATCGATATTCCCAAGGACACAAGCTTATCGGCGTAACCCGACATCTTGAGTACATGCTCACTAACGGAGTTGTGCTCTTCCATCATGCAGCTAAAGAACTTTTATGAAGCATTGTAGCTATCTACAGCAGCATGTGTGTCGAAAATCATTTTTAACTCACCCATTGTATCAAATGCATTGCCGTTTTCGAAACGATTTCGAAGTTCTGGCTCTAGCCCATACAATATGCCGCAATGAACTAAGTTGTGGTCCTCCTGACGAGTCTGATAGACATTCTTCTCCTCGTCAGGGGCATCCTCAAAAGGTGGGGGGCCTAGCGGGGCTTCTAGCACATATTGCTTTTGTGCAGCAGAGAGAAGAATCCTCAAATTCCCGTCCCATTCGGTAAAGTCGCTACCGTTCGTTGCAAGTTTCTCTTTCTCCATGAACACATTGAAATTAAAAGCAGGTGGTGCCATCTACAACAGAATTTGTAAAGTTTAGACTAAGTTTATGATAGATTGAGTTCAACTAATCCACATTACAAATGAACTCCCACTCAAAAACGACATCCCTCATTTCTTTTTGGTGATTACATGAACCAAATCCACTACACCAAGTCCGATCATCACGTGAGTCGGTGTAGCTTCAAAGACGAGCATCAAATGGGCATCATATCTACTATATTACTCATGCTTAACCTTTCGGTCCGTGTTCCGAGGCCATGTTGTTGGAATTATGCCCTAGAGGCAATAATAAAGATGCTATTATTATAATTCTTGTTCATGATAATGTTTATATTCCATGCTAGAATTGTATTAAGCGGAAACTTTAATACTTGTGTGGTTTGTGAACAACACCGTGTCCCTAGTACGCCTCTATGGACTAGCTCATTGATCAATGATGGTTAAGGTTTCCTAACCATAGACATGAGTTGTCAATTGATAATGAGATCATATCATTGGGAGAATGATATGGTGGACAGACCCAAACTAAGCGAAGCAATTAGATCGTGTCATCGTGTTCGTCTTTGCGAAGCTTTTCTTATGTCAAATATTGTATTCCTTAGACCATGAGATAATACAACTCCATAGTATCGGAAGAAAGCTTTGAGGTCATCAAGCGTCATCCTATGAGAGGGTGATCATAAAGGTGTCTCTCACGTGATCGGAAAGTATCATTGGGTTGTATGTATCGAGATGGAATTTGTCCCTCCCAACTCGGAGAGATATACTTGGCCCACTCGTGTCGATATCAACACGCTTGCAAGCATGTGGTTAAGGAGTTAATCACAAAGTGATATCGGATTATGGAACGAGTAAAGTACTTGCTGTGAACGAGATTGAACTAGGTATGACGGTACCGATGATCGAATCTCGGGAAAGTAAAATATCGCGAGACGAAGGGAATATATATATGGGATTGATTGAATCCTGGCATCGTGGTTCATACGATATGATCATCGATGAATGTGTGGGAGTCAATATGGGTTTCCAGACCCCGCTGTTGATTATTGATAGAAGATCATATGCATATTCTCGAACCCGCAGGTCACACATAACGTGTCTCGGCTAGGATAGATTGGATAATTGGTTTATGAGTTTTTGTTGAGTCTCGGATGGGATCCGGACATCACGAGAGGTTCGGAATGGTCCGAGAATAAGATTCATATAAAGGTGCAGTTTTGGAGTTCGAATTGTTCCGGTTAATCGGTATTGTACCGAAGCTTCTAGAACCTTCGGAAGGGACCAACGTGGCCCCACCTTCGGGAGGGCATGGGCCTATGAGGGAGTGCCTGGCGCATTGGGACGAGGGCACAAGGCCCCATAGGGCCCAGCCGTCAGAGAGGTTTAAACTCTAGATAGAGCTTCTAGAAGGGGGTTTCCTTGCCCCACTCTTCCTCCTTGGGCCTTGCCTTGGCTTGGGGAGGATAGGCTGCTCCCCCCTCTATATAGAGGGCTGGGGCACCACCCCCACACCTTCCCCTCAACCCTAGCCGCCTGCCCTCCTCTCTCCCTCCCAGGCCTTGGCGAAGCCTGCAGACATTCTCCACCAATTGCACCGCGCCGTCGCGTTGTAGATCCAACCCATCTCTCCACCATACTTGCTGGACCAATGAAGGAGGATACGTCGAGGTGCCGCATGTGTGCATCTCACGGAGGCATCGCCACTTGTGGTGCTAGATCGGATCGGATCGCGAGGAGGAGAAGCGAGTACGACTACATCACCCACGTTAGACGAGCGTTCACTGTCGAATCTTCAAGGGTATGAAGATATAATCCAATCTCTCTTGTTGTTTGCATCTCCTAGATTAGATCTTGGCTTTCCCTCTGTTCGCATCCGTAGAAAATTTTGATTTACTATGCCGAAACCCTTCAGTGGTATCAGAGCTAGATCTATGCGTAGATGTGTTTCACGAGTAGAACGCAACATGGTTGTTGAGCGTTGATGTTTTCTGTTGCAAGCCTCTTGTTTGTGTTCTTCTTATGGCGGGATAGTGAGATTGAAGCGGTCCAGGCCAACCTTACACGACGTCGTTTGAGACCGGCTCCGCACTTGACGTGTGGCTTGTTCCACACATGCGGTGGTGGATGTCGGTTTCTCTCATTATAGTTGTCATGGGATTAACACGGAGTTTGGAAACCATAATATCACCGTTGTGGCTTTCCGTAGGTAAGAATCGTTCTTAGCATCTACTCCCATAAGCCACGTAAAACATGCAACAACAAAGTAGAGGCGTCTAACTTGTTTTTTGAGTGTTTTCTGTGATATGGTATGGCCCAAGATGTGATGTGTATATTGTATGATGATCATGTTTTGTAATGTTTCACGACTTGCATGTCGATGAGTACACAACCGACAAGAGCCATATGGTTGTCTTTATAATTGTGTATGACACGAGTCAACTTCTTATACGCCATGTAATAGCTTTACTTTATCGCTAAGTAGTTAGCAATAGTTGTAGTTGCTATTCGTGGTGGAGGAAATCATGGTGGAGTGATGGAGATCATGCGGAGCACAAGATGGAGATCATTCTTAAGATTGGCTATACCATGTCACATAAAGTTATATGCATGTGATGTTTATCCTTTTATGTATCTTATTATGCTTAGATCGCGATGGTAGCATTATAAGATGATTCCTCACTTAAAGATCAAGATAAAAACTGTGTTCTCCCCAAGTATGCACCGTTGCGAAAGTTAAATCGTGTCCAAGCATCACGTGATGATCGGGTGCTATAGACTCTACACTCACATACAACGGGTGCAAGCCAGTTTTGCACACGCGGAAATACTTGGGTCTAACTTGACGAGCCTAGCATGTACAGACATGGCCTCGGAACACAAGAACCGAAATGTTAAGCATGAGTCATATGAATGATATGATCGACACTTCGTTGTCCACCATTGAAACCACATCTCTTCTCGTGATGATCGGATTAGGTGTGGTGAATTTGGATCGTGTTCACTAAACAACTTGAGGGATGTTGAATTTAATGGGAGTTCATCTAGTAATTTGATTAAGTTGAACTATTTATCATGAACATAGTCTAAATTGTACTTGCAAATACTGTAGATCACATGGCCAAGTCCAACTTCAACTTCAACGTTTTCTTTGAGATAGAAAAGCTTAGAAACAATGGGTCTAACTTCACCAAATGGTTCGCATCGAGAATCATTCTCATTGGCGGACAAAGGACTATGTCCTTGAGAAAGCGCTAGGTGACGCCCCTGCTATAGATGCGTCGGCTGATGAAAAAGCTATTTATCAGTCGCGCAAGGATGATTATGATTTGATTAAGATCGCCATGTTGTATGCTATGGAATCGGATCTTCAAAATCGTTTTGAGGAGTTCGCCGGGCCCTTTGAGATTCTCGAGGAGCTGAAAAACATGTTTCAGACTCAAGCCCGTTCTGAGAGATATGAGATCTCTAAGAAATTCTTTAACTACAAGATGAAGGAAGGGAGTTCCGTTAGTGAGCACGCCATTGAGATGACGGGCTACACTCAACGTCTTGAGCAACTGGACTGCAAGATTCCAGAGGAGCTCAAGATTGACAATCCTAGCTACAAAAGTTTTGTAGTTGATCACAATCAGATTGGTTCCACTGATATGAGCATTGAGCTCTTTGCTAAGATGAAAGTAGCGGAGGTGAACATCAAAAAGAATAATCATGTGTTGATGGTCAACAAGCCCCCCACCTTCAAGAAAGGTAAGGGTGCAAGGAAGCCCTTCAAAAAAGGCGGCGGCAAGCGCGTTGCCCCTGCTGAGAAGAAGCTCAAGTCGGTCCTAAACCGGACCGAGTGCTTCTATTGCAAGGACAAGGGTCCTTTGGGCAATCGTCCAAGTACTTAGCGGACAAGAAGGCTGGCACCATCAAAGGTATATTTGATATACATGTTATTGATGTTTTCCTTACTAGCCCTCGTTGTAGTTCCTGAGTATTTGATATCGGTTCAGTTGCTAATATTTGTAACTCGAAGCAGAGCTACGGAATAGGCGGCGACTTGCGAGGATGAGGTGACGATCTTGGCGTTGGCAACGGATCAAGAGTTGATGTGATGGCCGTCGGCACGCTCTTCTTAGTTTTACCTTCGGGATTAGTTTTAAACCTTAATAAGTGTTATTATGTGCCTGCGTTGAGCATGAACATTATTTCTGGATCTTGTTTATTGCAAGACGGTTATTCATTTATATCGGAGAATAATGGTTGTTCTATTTATATGAGTAACATCTTTTATGGTCATGCACCTATTGTGAATGGTTTATTTCTTCTAAATCTTGAAAGGGATGAAACACACATCCATAACATTGAGGCTAAGAGATGCAAAGTAGATAGTGATAATACTACTTATTTGTGGCCTTTGTCGTCTAGGTCATATTGGTGTAAAGGGCATGAAGAAACTCCATTCGATGGACTTTTGGAGTCTCTTGATTTTGAATCATTTGACACATGCGAACCATGCCTCATGGGCAAGATGATCAAAACCCGTTCTCGGTATGATGGAGCGAGCAACGGACTTGTTGGAAATCATACATACCGATGTATGCGGACCGATGAGTGTTTTCACACGCGGTGGATATCGCTATTTTCTCACTTTTACCGATGACTTAAGTAGATATGGGTATATCTATTTAATGAAACATAAATCTGAAACGTTTGAAAAGTTCAAAGAATTTCGAATGAAGTGGAGAACCATCGTAGTAAAGATTAAGTTTCTACAATCCGATCGTGGAGGTGAATATTTGAGTTATGATTTTCTCACGCATCTTAAAGCAAGTGGAATCGTTTCACAACTCACGCCACCGAACACCACAGCGCAATGGTGTGTATGAGCAGCGAATCGAACCCTATTAGATATGGTCCGATCAATGATGTCTCTTCTTGATTTGCCGTTATCATTTTGGGGTTATGCATTAGAAACCGCTGCATTCACTTTAAATAGGGCACCATCTAAATCCGTTGAGACGACACCGTATGAACTGTGGTTTGGTGCTAAACCTAAGTTGTCGTTTCTTAAAGTTTGGGGATCTGAAGCTTCGTCGAAGTTGATGCGGACAAGCTCGAACCCAAAGCGGAGAAATGCGTCTTCATAGGATACCCTAAAGGAAACTATGGGTATACCTTCTATCACGTAAGAAGGCAAAGTGTTTGTTGCAAAACGGTTCCTTTCTTGAGAAGGAGTTTCTCTCGAAAGAAGTGAGTGGGAGGAAAGTAGAGCTAGACGAGGTTGTTGAACCTTCTCTTGAGTTGGAGAGTAGCGCAAGACCGAGATCGTTCCAAAGCACTTTGCACCAACAATAGAGGAAGCTAATGATAAGGATCATGAAGCTTGGACGATCTTTGCTCTTGAGCGTCGCGGTCGACAAGGTCGCGTGCCCCTCCCGAGTGGTACGACAACCTGTCTTAACTGTCTTGTTAGTAGATGACGGTGAGCCTTGAACTATGAGGAAGCGATGATGATCCGGACTACGAGAAATGGCTAGAGGCCATGAAATCCGAATTGGGATCCATGAGCGAAAACCAAGTATGGACTTTGGTGGACCCTCCTAGCGACCAAAAGGCCGTTGAGTGCAAATGGATCTTCAAGAAGAAAACGGACGCGGATGGTAATGTTACCGTCTATAAAGCACGACTTGTCGCGAAAGGTTTTCGACAAGTTCAAGGTGTTGACTACGATGAGACTTTCTCTCCCGTAGCGATGTTTAAGTCCATTCGGATTTTATTAGAAATTGATGTGTTTCATGATTATGAAATATGGCAGATGGATGTCAAGACTGCGTTCCTCAATGGAAACATTGATGAAGAGTTGTATATGATGCAACCCGAAGGTTTTGTCGATCCTAAGGATGCTGATAAAGTATGCAAGCTTGAGTGTTCCATTTATGGACTAAAGCAAGCATCTCGGAGTTGGAACCTTCGTTTTGATCAAGTGATAAAGAGCTTTGGATTTGTTCCAAATTGCTACGAAGCTGGTATCTACAAGAAAGTGAGTGGGAGCTCGGTGACATTTCTGGTACTATATGTGGATGACATATTGATTATTGTAAATGACATTAACATGCTTAACGATGTGAAGAGTTATTTGAACAAGTGTTTTTTAATGAAAGACCTAGGTGAAGCTGCTTATATATTGGGTATCAAGATCTATAGAGATAGACAAAGGCGCTGATAGCTTTAAGCGGTACATACCTAGACAAAGTTCGAAAAGGTTCGTAATGGATAAGGCAAAGAAAGGTTCATTGCCTATGTTGTCGGGTAAGATATTGAGCAAGGCTCGGTGTCCACTACGATAAATGATAGGGAAGCTATGAGCAAAGTGCCTTATGCCTCGGCCATAGGCTCTATCATGTATGCCATCTTGTGTACTAGACCGATGTCTCCAATGCTCTTAGTTTGACGAGATATCAAAGTGATCCAGAGTGGAACCTTTGGACAGCCGTGAAGAACATCCTAAAGTACCTAAATAGGACTAAAGAAATGTTCTTAGTCTATGGGGGTGATGAACGGCTCGTCGTAAAGGTTACGTCGGCTAGTTTCGACAAACAAGGATGATTCTAAATCTCGACGGGATACGTGTATATTTTGAATGGAGGAGCTATGAGTGGAGAAGCTGCAAGAAAAGCGTGATTGTGGGATCTCTGATGAAGCGGAATACATGGCTGCTGCAGCGCCAAGTGAAGGAGTTTGGATCGAAACTTTATCAGAGCTTGGAGTGGTTCCAAGTGCATTGGACCTTGGAGATATTGTGTGACAACCGGTGCCATAGCACTCGCTAAGGAACCAAGATATCATCCAAAGACCAAGCATATCAACGCAAGTTTCATATAATCTGAGATTATATATCGGATGGAGATCTGAAGATTAGCAAAGTACATACAAATCAATGTCGCAGATCCATTGACTAAACCTCTTCCACGTGTAAAACATGATCAAGACCTCGATTGCCATGGGTGTGAGATTGTTGCCAAATGTAAACTAGATTATTGACTCTAGTGCAAGTGGGAGACTGTTGGAATTATGCCCTAGAGGCAATAATAAAGATGTTATTATTATAATTCTTGTTCATGATAATGTTTATATTCCATGCTAGAATTGTATTAAGCGGAAACTTTAATACTTGTGTGGTTTGTGAACAACACTGTGTCCCTAATACGCCTCTATGTACTAGCTCATTGATCAATGATGGTTAAGGTTTCCTAACCATAGACATGAGTTGTCAATTGATAATGAGATCATATCATTGGGAGAATGATATCGTGGGCAGACCCAAACTAAGCGAAGCAATTAGATCGTGTCATCGTGTTCGTCTTTGCGAAGCTTTTCTTATGTCAAATATTGCATTCCTTAGACCATGAGATAATACAACTCCACAGTATCGGAAGAAAGCTTTGAGGTCATCAAGCGTCATCCTATGATAGGGTGATCATAAAGGTGTCTCTCGGTGATCGGAAAGTATTTGTTGGGTTGTATGTATCGAGATGGAATTTGTCCCTCCCAAGTCGGAGATATACTTGGGCCCACTCGATAATCGATATCAACACCGCTTGCAAGCATGTGGTTAAGGAGTTAATCACAAAGTGATATCGGATTACGGAGCAGTAAAGTACTTGCGTGAGCGAGATTGAACTAGGTATGACCATGCAAGCGATCGAATCTCGGGCAAGTAAAATATCGCGAGATGAAGGGAATATATATATGGGATTGATTGAATCATGGCATCGTGGTTCATACGATATGATCATAGATGAATGTGTGGGAGTCAATATGGGTTTCCAGACCCCGCTGTTGATTATTGATAGAAGATCATACGCATATTCTCGAACCAGCGGTCACACACTTAACGTGTCTCGGCTAGGATAGATTGGATAATTGGTTTATGAGTTTTTTTTGGTCTCGGATGGGATCCGGGACATCACGATAGGTTCGGAATGGTCGGAGAATAAGATTCATATAAGGCGGTGCAGTTTTGGAGTTCGAATTGTTCGGGTTAATCGGTATTGTTGTGAAGCTTCTAGAACCTTCGGAAGGGGACCAACGTGGCCCCACCTTCCGGGAGGGGCATGGGCCTATGAGGGAGTGCCCTGGCGCATTGGGCGAGGGCACAAGGCCCCGTGGGGCCAGCCGACCAAGAGGTTTAAACTCTAGATAGAGCTTCTAGAAGGAGGTTTCCTTGCCCCCACTCTTCCTCCTTGGGGGCCGGCTTGGCTTGGGGAGGGTCTGGGGCGCCCACCTCTATATATAGAGGGTTGGGGCGCACCAACCCTACACCTTCCTCCAACCCTATCCACCCCTGCTGCCTCCTCTCTCCTCCCGACGCTTGGCGAAGCCTGCTGCAGACATTCTCCACCAATTGCACCGTCGCGTTGTAGATCCAACCCATCTCTCCACCATACTTGCTGGACCAAGGAAGGAGGAGGCGAGGTGCCGCGTGTGCATCTCACGGAGGCATCGCCACTTGTGGTGCTAGATCGGATCGGATCGCGAGGAGGAGAAGCGAGTCGACTACATCACCCATGTTCCGAAATGAGCGTTCATTGTGCGAATCTTCAAGGGTATGAAGATCTAATCCAATCTCTCTCGTTGTTTGCATCTCCTAGATTAGATATTGGCTTCCCTCTGTTCGCATCCGTAGAAAATTTTGATTTACTATGACGCGAAACCCTTCACATGTCTGTACATGCTAGGCTCGCCAAGTAAGAACCTTAGTATTCGCGTGTGTAATTGTCTTACACCCGAAATATGGTCGTGGATCCAAGAACACCCGATCATCACGTGATGTCTTGGAGCGACGGTGCATACTAAAGGAAGAACACATCCTTATCTTGATATTTAAATGAGGGATCATCTTATTATGCTAATAAAACACCAAACAAGCAATATAAGATGCTATCAAACATCACATGTTTATTAGTGAAATGATATGGTTCCCGCATATGATCTCTATCATGTGCATCGTGGTATGATCACTATCATACGTTTATGTGTAAGGCCAAGGTCTATGGAACTTACACGTTATGTGTGTTGTAAGAGTATCATCTCATACTTCTACTTACAACATCACCATATCATAACACTAGCCCAGCAACAATCTAAACTAGACGCCTCTAATTTATCCATTGCAAATTTTACGTGGCTTAGGGCTTTCGAAGATAGAACCGTTCATACCTACGAACATGAACCACAACAAGGATAACCAAATTGTTGACAACTCGTTGCAAAATAGATATTGACTCTAGTAGGAGAGACAAACACATGCTAGCCACTTATGCAAACTAGTTGCATGTCAAGCGTGGAACAGGTCTCATGTGCGAGGACATGTAAAGTTTGTCCGGGCCGCTTCATACCACTATGCCACCAATATCCAAAATTACAACTAAGAAGCAACAACATGATCATCATCGCCCACATACTCATATGTGTACTACCCGTGTAAAGAATCTACGCATAGATCCGGCTCTAATACCACTGTAGGGTTTGCAGCATAGAAAACAAAAAAATTCCTACAATGGGAACAACTATGTACCAAGATCTATCTACTAGATACAAACAACGGGCGGATGTATATCCGTAGAGAACATAACCTTGAATACCGACAAAGCTTAACGAGTTAAACTCGTGGTTGATGTAGACGATCTCTTGCCGATCTCAAGATCGAGAGGAAGACCTAGCGCTGCAAATCAGCAGCGCATCCGTGCTCGCACACACGCCCGAGGCACCGAGCAACCTCCGCCTCCTCGTTCCAGCGATGCAGGGGAAGCACAACTCTTTCTTACCGAATTGCCAGCAGGAACATATATCTCGCTAGTCCGAGACCATGGGGGATCAATTCTAGAGGGGGAGAGAGATCCTTCATGAGGAGGTGTGAGTGAGAGAGAGGGAGAGGGGTGCCTTTAATAGGAGGAGGGGGCACCCAAGGGGGTGGCCGCCGGCCATGGGGGCTGCCCCCTCCCCTCCTTCATTCATGTGGGTGTACACTCCACTCATAAAAACCTCTTCATTTCCCTCCACTCAAAATCCCACTCAAACTTGCAATTAAATTTCCACCAAATTTAATGCAAACTCTCATTAAATAAAAACCTTTTTATTTATTCAGAATTTTGTCAATTACTTTAATGACAAACATTCACATATAACCCCTTGCTAGAATTCTATTTCATAGGCATAACCGCTTTATGCAATTTCACCCGAAAACATGTTTCGGTATCTAGTGAAATAAATTCCTGTGCTTGTTATTCTTTCCGGCATGAAACTTTTGCTCCAATTGGATGTCGGTGTCTCTTAAGTGTGTCACCCTACGGTTCGTGAATAATGCGGACATGATCGAGACCCCTCTCGGATCAATAATCATTAGCGGGATCTGGAGACCCATACTGACTCCCACACATTCAACGATGACTTTCTTGTGATCGTCGGAACCTTTTATGCTAGTATCTTAATCTCTTTGTTTCGCGATATATTACATGTCTGAGATTCGATCATCGGTATCTCCATACCTAGTTTGATCTTGTTACTGACATGCACTATTTTCTCGTTCCCGTTATATAACATTCTAGTGATCAAATCACTTGCTTGCAAGCTAACCAATGTGATATCACTGAGAGGGCCCAGAGTATATCTATCTGTCATCGGGATGAACAAATTCCACTCTCGATCCATGGGCCTCAACATAACACTTTATTATTTTTGAACCTATCTTTATAATCACCCTGTTACGGCGTGAAGTTTCATGTTATCAAGAAACTCTTCCGGTGTTAGTGATTGACATGATCTCATGGTCTAAGGATTAGGATCACTTCGTAAATTGTTATAGCAATATAAACTCAATGACTTTGATCGTAATGCTATACTTCGTATGAATGTTCATCACACCATTACACTAATTTTGTGATCCCGTTATTAACAAAATCCAATGTCCATGATCAAGAAACCTTGATCATCTTGTTAATCAACGAGCTAGTTTATGAGAGAGACATAACTAGGAAATTTCTGTTTGTTTATTAAACACACATGTATTAATGTTTCCCTATTAATACAATTATAGCATGCAAAATAAACATCTATCATATACTTGGAATACACATAATAAACACTTTATTATTGCCTCTCAAGGCATATTCCCTTCACTCTTCTCTTTACTCTAGTGATCCCGATGATTTCTAAACTATCTCTAATGCGTCATTGGGACATTAAGTGTGTTACCCCATGGTATGGGAATACTACAGACATGATCGAGACACTTCTCTAACCAATGATCATTAGCGGGATTTGGATGCCCATGTAACATCATCAAATCGTCCCTATGCAAATTTTAGTGATTCCTGCCAAAACCGCATAGAAACGATTTAAAGGTGCCCACCGGGCACTTTCGTGCGGGTGGAAAACGAAGTAATACCATTACACATTAGTCCATGATGGATCCCATGAAACAGATATATACAATACAACTCCATGAGTCAAGAATACAAATATATAATACAAAGATCCAAATCACCTTAAAAACGATATGTCATTCGACTACGAACACGATGCAAATGGGGCTAAGAGTCCTAAAGAATAACCAATGACGTCCATAATCCTGCCCAGGACAAGATGGAAGGGTAACCCTGCTAATGATGTTGATCTCAACCTGCTACAATAAAAGGGGTGTCGATAAACCGCAAAGAAAAAAGAGAGCGGACGGTACTGAGGCCAGTACATGGCGAGTCTTAGAATTCGGCGGCTCTCGCCTACAGAGGTATGGTGTACTGAAGCGGCAGCGCAACATGAAATAAACAACTAGAGACTCGATACAACTAGTGGCTATCAAAGAGGGATAAGAAAGACCTATTCGGAGCCAACCTGATACTAACACCAAAGATACCCATCTTGGTATTCCCCTTTAGACCAAACGAAGAAGTCATACCGAGGAAACTCACACATTTGGCAAATTTTATTCATTCTATTATAGTTGTAGTACTTACTAGTCATCTATAGATAGCATGAGTCATCATCATATCATAAGTAGTGGGCAGTTTTATTTAACCATTCCGTTGTAGTTGCAATACTTACTAGTCAGATATAAATAACATGAGACATCCCAAATCCAGCAGTTGTTAGCACTTTTATTCACTCATTCCGTTGTAGTGAATCTGATTACTAGACAAGACAAAGTTAAATTTGTAACACTATTTTAGTTATAGTTGTCTATGATCGAGATACTATGCTCCAAGTTGTCCATAACCATGGACACGGTTTTTAGAAAGATTTATCCCGCAGGGGGCAAAAAAAGCAACACACGCACTATCAACCTCGGAAAACCAAATAAAAACCCAACGAGGCATCACGACAAAGCAATCACAAGATTCATAAAATATTTTAGGGGGCCACCCTACTAAGCTACACGGGACGAAGTTGGCCGGCTCCGAAACAGACCTAGAGGTTTGAGCCAATGGCTATAAATGACTCGGAACCCAAAAGTGTGACTGGACTTGTCGATAGTGATGAGGGTTCAACTCGTCAATACCCATTGTTATGGACTTGGATTTTAGAGAAGATGGGGATGCTGGAGATCGCAAGACGGTTAGCAGACACGCAACAAGGGGACACGAGGGTTTCCCAGGTTTAGGCCCCTGGAGGGAAAACCCTACTCCTGCTTGTCTGTTCTTGATTATGGCAGAACCAAAGGTTACAGGGGGTGCGCAGATGCAATCTGGCGTGAGGTGTGTGTATGAGTTGTCAAGGTCCTCCTCGCCGTGCCCTCCTGGCCCTTATATAGACAGGCTAGGTCCCGGGAGAAGATCGAGTCAGTTACAAGTTAGGGTTTCACCCTTGAATATTCTATCTATACTTAGTCGTGTTCTCCAAGGAGTCGAACTTCTACTGGGCTTGGGCCACCCAGAGTCTCCTTGGGCAGCAAGTCTTCATGTGGGCCTTCCTTTGGTCCAGACCAGGTATACCAATGTGAGGCACCCGTTGGGTATATCCATGTCAGTAGCCCCCGATATTCGACTGAAGACTCTATAATATTTCGGATGGTTCTCATTCAAACCTATTTTCAAATAAATACGTTATTTCATGGGGACTGTTATACGTGTGCCTGACTCACCCGACGGATCAGGGTTAGTTAACTGTCATTGAACAAAACAACACGATCTTCTTCAGACTCGAGTCCCCAGACTCAAATCCGGAACAATGCTGGTGTAATTCAACTCAGGCTGTTGAGGTCTTATAGGAGTCGAATTCCAGTGTTTTTAAGTTATGTACCCAACGCGACCGTCAGGATTTTTATCGTGCCAGCTGGCACGGTATATTGCTGGAAGAGCGCAGTCAGGTGCGATACCAGACCATCAGATGATATTTGTAGGTCTTATATTTGCACCGTAAACGCAGCATCCAAAAAAATTTATCACAACAGAGGTGTTTCGGGTGACCAAGGAGACCGTTTCCCACTTAGTGTTAATTTCGGCAAAGTTTCAAAAAATATTTTTTTCACACATGATCTGAAGGTTCTCATTCGAATAGTTCATAGGGTGCGCCATATGGGAGTAGCCCCCAAGTGTCTGTTTGAGTCGTAGACTCGAGCGGAGACTTTAATTCTGCGGATGTCATCCACGCTAGTGTTTTTTCGAATGCGTGACCAGCGCTCCCTACGAGAGTAGCCCCCGAGTCTGTAGTGTAGTCGCGGACTCGATGAAGGACTCGAAGATTTCTTCGATGCATTTTCACTATTGTAATTTTTCATGTGCGCGGCCAGCGCTCCTAATAGGAGTAGCCCCCGAGTAGTTGGTCGAGTCATAGACTCGAGTAAGTACTTTTTGTTCAGTCAAAAGTTTCGAGCCGTTGCTAGCGTTTGCTTTGATGACGTCATTGCTGATGCCTAGTGAGATCAACCGTCTGTGGAAGCAGAGACGATGCGACGGGATGACCATGAGTCCCACCTTCTGACGTGGATTTGACTAGTCATGCGTAACTTTGGCAAAAATTACGGCACCTCCTTGATTCCCATGCGTAGTGGGCGGCGTGTTCATGACGGTTCAGGCGGCTGTTGACACATGTACGGTGAGATGAAGGGCACGTGTTAGGGCTTTTGTATCAACGAGTCCTCTTCATCTTCCTCGTCCTTTTATACCGTGGTAAAACCAGAGTAATCTTCTCATTCGTCATTTGCCATCATCTTCTTGCTGCCACCATTTGCAGAGCTCGTGCTGCGCGTTGGACATTCTTCACATTTTCCCTTCTTATTTACTCTGCTCTCATCGCTGCGCTCGCCATTCCACCAATATGGGCAAGGCAAAGAAGAGTTCCTCCGCTGTAGAAGGATCGAGCGCCGCCAAGAAGGTCGTCACGCCCTGCCGCATCACTGATGGTGGGTGGCGGTGCTCCCAGATGAGGGATGCAGACTTGTGCAAGCTGCGCGAGTCCGGTCTGATCTCCCAGAACAAAGGCGACACTATACTTCCTGATCAGGAGGTAATCCCACGCCCACCCGAAGGATTTCGAGTCATGTTTTATGCTTTTGTTGTTCGCGGCCTTTATTTGCCTATCCATGAATTTATTTGTGGGCTTCTTTTCCTCCATGGGATACAACTCCACTAGTTGTCTCTCAACTCTCTTCTCCACATCGCGTGTTTCATCACACTTTGTGAGTGCTGGCTCGATGTCGAGCCACACTTCAGCTTCTTCAAGAGACTGTACTCTCTGAAGAGGCAATACGGTACCGGTACAGATGGCAATGGGTACTCGTCACCCACTAACCTGGTGGGTACCCATATCAAATGGAGGAGGGTTTTGTTAAAAATAAAAACCACGTGTCTACTTAGTGGTAAATATTGAGACCCATCGGGTCAAGCGGGTGCGGGTCTGGAGATGTTAAACACATACCCTTTAACCCGCAGACTCGGCAACTCTCCGTAGGCCTCACATGTAAGTGTGATGTGTACCTAATAACCCTAACCCTAACTCTACCTGGTTGAGGCCGAGGCAGGGCCCGAGGCGACCCTCTCGTCCGTACCTACTCCCCAGCACGCAATCCCCCACTCCCCTCATGCGCACTACCAAGCACACCCCATTGCGTCGTGATGGCGCGACTCAACTATATAGTGCTTCAGTTGGGAAACCCCAAGAGGAAGGTATGATGAGCACATCGGCAAATTTTCCCTCAGTTATAAAACCAAGGTTATCGAACCACTAGGAGCAATGAAACAACCCCAAGGTGTTGCTACCAACTTGGAATCCTACACAACACAAACTCAAGACTTTGCCCCAACTTGCAGTGAGGGTGTCAATCTCACTGGTTTGATGAAAACAAAGGATTAAATGTATGGTGTGGAAGGTAATGGTGGCTTGTAGAAAGTACGATAACATGAAAGATGTATCAATGGTAAATATTGGACTGGGGTCCACAGTTCACTAGAGGTGTTCTACTTAAGATAGATAACATAACATGTTGGGTGAACAAATTACAGCAGGACAATTGACAGGATAGATCAAGGCATAACAATGCGATACTAGTCATTCATGATCCTATGAGACTTGATTGGGCAATACAACAATACACATAGACCGCCATCCAACTGCATCTATGACTAGTAATCCACCTTCAGGTTATCATCCGAACTCCTCCAATATTAAGTTGCAAGCAAAGGATAACTGCATTAAGCAAAGTGTGTAAGGTAAACAATACAATTGTTCCATAAACAAGAGATTGTTGTTTTCTCCCTAGTGGCAACAACACATCTACAACCTTAGAGATTTCCGTCACTTCCCCAGATTCAATAGAGGCATGAACCCACTATCGAGCATAAACACTCCCTCTTGGAGTCACTAGCATCTACTTGGCCAAGATAGCCACTAGAAACGGAGAACATGCAAGATCTCAAACAACACAGACATGATAGAATCAATAATCAACGAGACATGATAGAATCAATAATCAATATGACAATAGTAATCTCAATATCCATCGGATCCCCGCAAACACAACATGTATGATTACAAATAGATGATCTTGATCATGAACGGAGCTCACAAGATCTAAACATGATAGCACAAAGGAGGAGAAACATCCAACTAGCTAATGTGTGGACCCATAGTCCAAGGTGGAACTACTCACGCATCATACCAGAGGCGGGCATGGTGATGAAGAAGGCCTCCGGGATGATATCTCCCCTCCGGTAGGGTGCCGAGAAGATCTTTAGATCCCCCTCGATATAGGGATGATGGTGGCGGAGGATACATACTTCTTTGTGGAGATGTGACCGGGTACTTAGGGTTTTGGTATCGGAGGCTTCTTATAGGCGAAGAGGGAGGCCGAGGGGGGGGTGCCCGAGGTGGCCACCCCCCAGGCACGACCAGGTCTGGCCCGCGCGGCCCGGGGGTGTGGGCCCCTTGAGGCCCTCCTCCGTCTCGTCTTCTGGCTTCGTGTTCTCCTCGGCGAAATATTGACTTTGGCTTTCGTCCCGTCCAATTCCGAGAATATTTATTTTCAGGCTTTTCTGGAACCAAAAATAGAAGAAAACAGGCAACTGGCACTGTGGCATCTTGTTAATAGGTTAGTTCCGGAAAATGTATAAAAACACATCAAAGTGTAGACAAAGCAAAGCAAAATTGATACTAAACAAGCATGGAACATCAAAAACTATAAATACATTTACGATGTATCAAGCATCCCCAAGCTTAACTCCTGCTTGTCCTCGAGTAGGTAAGTGATAAAAAGAATAATTTTTAAGGTGACATGCACCATCACAATCATGATCAAACTATTTGCAAGCACTGAAAGATGGGATCAAAGTACTCTAAACATGAGCATGGAAGATGAAGTTCTAACAATAAGACATAGCAACTATTGTTGCAACATGAAAGGATATAAACAAAGATCATGAATAACAATGCATTAAAAGACATTTGTTTGTTTCACATATAGAAAACATAACATAGTGGCATTCAGCTTGTCCCTCATGGAGTACCAAAACATAAATGCATAGGACACCTTCAAAGTTCATAAGGGTGAGTATATACAAATAGTTCAAGAACAAGCAATATCAACATTATGAAACAATCAATAAGTTTTGGGACAATGCACATAGAACTAAGAATGACAACTAGGATCTCTTAATTGGTGCCTAAGATAGAAGGTGGAGACTCAATATAAAAGTGGAAGAAAGGCCCTTCAAAGGGAAGCAGGGATTTCAAGTTTAATAAAGAGCTTCCAAAAATTATGGTACTTGTTAGCTTTCAGCTCTCATTGTCCATATCATAAGCATCTTGAAGTGGTTAAGGTTAAAGTGAACAAAGTATGGAGTATATGCTTGACAAAGTATAAGTTGGCAATCTCATGTCCCTTGAGTACGAGGGCCGATCCTCATGCTACTCAACTCTAGTTACCGGTAAGTTCTTGTCATAGTAAGTACATGTGTATCATAGAGAACCGCCAACGGGGTACCCCTTGCCCCATGATACAAGAGTTATCCCATATCAAAATGACAAGGAAAGCAGACAATGAGCATCTCAGCAATCTTCTTATTTAACATGGGAAAATGGTGCCTTTTCTCTCTCTTTCCTCTTTTTCCGCGTCTTTTTTTATAAGAATAAAGCTTCATAGATTACTCACTATGGTGATGCTGCAAGTTTCCACCATGATTAGGCATGGCTTAGGCTAGCGGCCTAGGCGTTTCTCTAACACATATACATAACTCCATGGACTTACAAGCTCCCCTTTTATTTCACATCGACGACATCCATAAACAAAAGAGCATGATATCAACTGGGTAGATATTACAGGTGTTGAAAGCGTTCCCCATGACAACATGGTTTTGCTAATCCCAACTTATAAGTGCAAGCATATACAACATCGATGACACAATGGTTCAAGTTTATTAGGGGCAAGAAAAAATAAAGTGTGCCATCAAGATTGTGAGAGCTTTAATCACTAATTTTTCACATAACAAATGTCCTTTTAATTGGAAGGTAGATAAAACAAGAATTTACTTGAAATGGTGTAACACACCATGCATAGGAATTTATAGTGGACACTTTGGAATAACTTGGTTTCTTGGGAGTTGGATGAATGAGTAGATCTTACTCAATACAAGTGAAGGCTAGCAAAAGACTAGGAGCGACCAACTAAGAGAGCAATAATAGCCATAATCATGCAGAGCGACAAAACATTATCAACTAAAGCATAAAGTGGTATCACAAGTCAAAAACTAAATGATCATAGAGTCTAGGGTGGCTGGTTAAAAGTCATAACATGGTGTGAGCATGTGCCAAGCCAACCCAAACAAAGAATCAGAGAATACCACAATACTACGCTTTTGTAAGCTAAAACAACGCATGATTCTTTCAAGGCACACTAAGAGATCTCAATTATTTGGAACAAGTCATGCTACAACAATAATCACTAAGCATAAGGTCATAAAAACATCTAGCATGGCATGGTAAAGTCTAAGCCACAGTCAAAGCAAGCTCACTTTTATACCACTATAAGCATGAAACTTTCTACTCTTTTCCAACACCAATCAACTTATTTGAAACATCATGGCGAAAACGGGGGTCTAAATACTTTATACAAGCAAACTAAACAAACCAAAACCAAAAACAAAAACTAATACGCTCCAAGAACAATACAATTGTGCATGAAACAATAAAAACGAAGTGTCCAGAAAGAGACCTGAGATTTTTATTGATGAAGAAGGGGATGCCTTGGGCATCCCTAATCTTTGACGCTTGTACCTCTTGAATATTTCTTGGGGTGACACGGGGTGGCATCCCCAAGCTTGAGCTTTTGTCCATTCTTCATCTCATTACATCATTCTTCCCCTACACATGGAAATTTCCTTCATACAAAACTTCACACAATCTTCATTAGCAACATTGTGCATTCAAAAGTAATAAACCTTTGGGTTTTGTTAAACACAACAAAACTTTCATTAAGAACACAATATACTGTAGAAATTCCTTCAAAAATCTCAATTTACCAAAAAGAACTCAAAAAGAAATCGATAATAGGAAAATGCAAATAATGGCAGAAATCTGTCAAAACAGACAAGCAGGTGAAAACAAATTTTTTCGAAAACCTTCTGTTGCTAAAATCAAAACGTGCTGAACTAACTAAAGTTAGCTAACAACCTGGGGCATAATCACAAAAAATTACAGCTCAATCCTACATATAGAGATTTTTCATGAATTTTTACAGTTAAGCACAAAAATCTGTTTCGGGACAACAACTTCCCCAAATCTTATTTCACTCTCATTAGAAGTTATTTTTGGCACCAAAATCAAATAAAAATGATAAGGAGAGGTTATTACAGAAGTAATAACTTCCAAGACTCAAGAAAACTATTGGGTTATCTCCCAAGAAGTACTTTTCTTTAACGCCTTTATGTTAGGCACAAGAAGCAAGAATCAAGTATTTTTAAATGATGAAGCATTAAGATCAATTTTTGCTTTCAAAGGAGGAGCAAAAGGTAAATTATGTCTTCTCATAGGGAAGTGTTCAATACCTTTCTTGAATGGAAATTGATATTTAATGGTGCCTTCTTTCCTATCAATAATGGCACCAACAGTTCTAAGAAAAGGTCTTCCCAAAGTAATAGGACAAAAAACATTGCATTCAACATCCAAAACATAGAAATCAACAGGGACATATGCATTATTAACCATAATAAGAACATCATTAACACACCCCATAAGTTTTTTCTTAGCATTATCATTAAGTGGGACATCTAAATAGCAATCTTCCAAAGGTGGCAAATCAAGCATTTCATAAATCTTTCTAGGCATAATAGAGACACTAGAACCAAGGTCACATGAAGCTTTGAGGTCAAAGTCATTCACTTGCATATTAATTATAGGTTCCCAATTATCTTCTACTTTCCTAGGAATAGAATCTTTGTGTTTCAATTTTTCTTCCTTAATTTTAATAAGAGCATCTTTAATGTGTTTGGTGAAAGCCATATTCATAGCACTAGCGTTAGGACTTCTAGCAAGCTTTTGTAGTAACATAATCACTTCAAAAATATTGCAAACATCTAGATCAGAATCAAACTTAGCATCACAGGTAGTAGAATTAGGCATTGTTGTAGGAGGAATTGGGACTTCTTGTGGTTTGGTAGCATCAACATTGGTGGTGGTAATAGTACAAATACTATTATTTCTAGCAATTTCACACTTAGCATGCAATTTAGCTAGCAGTCTAACATTTTTATCAATAGTAACTTGTATGGCATGAGTAGCAGCAAAGCTACTTTCCAAGGTTTCAGGTTTTGCAGCCATCTTATTAATCAAAGAGGATTGTGCTTCAGACAAAGATGAAATATTTTTCTCAACATTCAAAACCTTTTCTTCCACAGTATTGTTGAAAGTGGTTTGTTTACTAATAAAGTCTTTAATCATGACTTAAAGTTCAGAGGGAGCACTTCTATTGTTGTTGTAAGGATTTCCATAAGCATTACCATTATTGGGAGGATAGGGCCTATAGTTATTACTACCAAAATTATTCCTATAGGCATTGTTATTGAAATTGTTGTTTCTAATGAAGTTCACATGAACTTGCTCTTCTTGAGCAACCAAAGAGGCTAAAGGAACATTATTTGGATCTATATGAGCTTTTCCATTAAAAAGCATAGCCATAATAACATCAATTGGTCGAATCAAACAAACAACAGACCCGTCCGCGTCGCCCCCCGCGCGGGCGACCGACAGGCAAACCCTATCCCCACCGCCGTGCCCCAACCTCCTCTCCCTCCGTCGTGGCGGCTGCGCAGGCAAAGCCCTGCAGTGCCGGTGGTGGTGGGCCCCTCTGCTCCGGCGTGACCTCGATCTGGCGGGAGATCAGGTGGCGGCGGTGGGATTCTCGGTGGCGTGGTGCTCGATTGGGGTCGGCTGGGCGCTGGCGGCGGTGGTCCTCAACGGCACCGGTACATCCCAGTCAAATGTCGTGGGTGCGCTCCTCCGTCGGGGCTTGCCAATGTCGTGCTGGCGTGGCATGCATGGGTCTGGCGAAGCACGGCTTGGGTCAGCGGGAGCTGGGCGAGGGCAAGGCTGGCGCCAACTGTGCTGACTAGCGGCAGCGCCCTGGTCGTAGCAGTGCTGCGGCAGGGGTGGTCTGGGCCCAATATGGACCTGATCTGGGCCTGCAGGCCTGCAGGGCCTACGGGCTAATCTGGACCAGATCTAGGTTGACCGGCCCTGCTGTGACATCCGATCAGCGACTACCTCAGGGTGGATCGGGTTGTCCCCCGTACTGGGCTGCTGCCCGCCCGGTGCGGCTATAGTCTGGTGTGCTTGCCTCCTCGACCATTCTGCTGGTCCTACCGTATGAGGCTTGTCGGGGCTTGGGCTCAAGTTTGGGGATGCCGGGGCGGTGGCCCCGGAAGGTGGTTTTCTCGGGTGCTCCTCCGGCGGTGGCAGCTCCGGGAGGTGGCGTGCACTACCGTGTTCTTCTTGCGGTGGTGTTCTTCGGCAGACGACATCCCAGTGGTGACCTGGATGGCGGCGGGGCGAGGGCGCTGCTGATTGGCGGCGGTGGTGACAGAGACGAGCTTGGATGGCGGCTCCAAACCCTAACTCTAGACCCGTTGGTCCAGCTTGGGTCTGGGCGGGCTAGCTCGCCCTCAGGTCGCCGCCATGGTTGGTGAGGGGAATGCTTCGGGACAGGGGGAGCGACGATGCCAATGTGTCTGCTACAGCACATCGGTGGGGTCTTCACAAGCCCATCCTGGGATCGGCTGGGCCTAGTTGGCTTGGTATGCTCCTACTATTGCGTCCGGTCTCCTACCGCCTTGGCAGTGGAGGTCGATCCCTCCCACGCGCCAGCGGCGCCGCTGCCCCTGCCCTCGGTGGGTTCCTTGAGCCGGCCAACCTCGTGGTGTTTGCCATGGTGAGACCCCAATGAAGACTGCAAGACCATTTGGGCGCATGTTGGCGGACGACAAGTTGGTGGAGTGCCGGGATTGGCTGGGGTTTGGGCCTTTGGGGGGTCCGGAGAAATCTCTGCCGGAATGGCTGGCACCGGCGCGGTGACATCTGTGGGTGCCGCCTTCCTTCTTGAAGGGCGCCAGATGTACCCTCTTCTCACTCCCCTGCATGTACCGGGAGAAATCCGGGCAGCAGCGTCGTCAGCGTCGTTCCCCTTCTTGAAGGTGTTGCTTGGTACACGGCAATACAGAGGCATAGGATAGTGGTGGGACTGATTTTGTGGGCACGGCGGTTATGTGTCCTTGTCGGTGGTCGATCCAATGTTGTCGTGCATTTCTTCTCTTTCTTTATTTTGTATTTTCTCTTGGGCGTTTGCTTGTGCTGTTCAGCCCCAGCAGTGTTCGGTCTTCCTTTGGGCGATTTGCTGTCTGGCCCAGCAGTGGTCTCACATGTGTGCTTTATTTATAAAGAGGGACGAAAGCCTGATTCGAGGAGGATAATAACATCAATTTTACTACTCAAGGAGGAGGTTTCTTCAACATAATTTACCTTCTTACCATGTGGAGCTCTCTCAGTGTGCCATTCAGAATAATTAACCATCATATTATCAAGGAGCTTTGTTGCAGCACCCAAAGTAATGGTCATAAAGGTACCTCTAGCAGCTGAATCCAACAGATTTCTTGAAGAGAAGTTTAACCCTGCATAAAAAGTCCGGATAATCATCCAAGCAGTCAGTCCATGAGTGGGACAATCCTTTACCAAAGATTTCATTCTTTCCCAAGCTTGAGCAACATGTTCATTATCAAGTTGTTTAAATTTCATTATCTCACTTCTCATATATATAATCTTAGCAGGAGGATAGTACTTTCCAATAGAAGCATCTTTGCATTTAATCGAAGAATCAATACTATTTCTAGTCAAGGATAGCAACCATTCTTTAGATTTTCCTCTCAAGGAGAAAGGAAACAATTTGAGCTTAATAATATCTCCATCTAAATCCTTATACTTATGCATCTCACAAAGTTCATCAAAGCTATTAAGGTGGGCAACAAAATCATCAGAACTAACACCAGAAAATTGCTCTTTCATAACAAGATACAACAAAGCAGGTTTAATTTCATAAAAGGTAGCATCAGAAGCAGGTGGAGCAATAGGTGCACTCAGGAAATCATTGTTGTTTGTGCTAGTGAAGTCACACAACTTGGTGTTCTCAGCAGGATTCATTTTTGCAAGGGTGAAGCAAGCCAACAGCAGCAACAACTAGAGTAGGAACTATTTTTTTTGTGTTTTTGATAAGAGAAAGCAAAACCAAAGAAACTATTTTTTTGTAATTTTTTTTGATAAAAGGAAGCAAGAAAAACAAGGCAAAAGACTGAGCAAAACAAAAACAAAGTAAAGAGAAAGGTTATAAAGGACTCCCCTTGTGAAGCCGTCCTTAACTCCCCGGCAACGACGCTGATACGTCAGAGACGTATCTATAATTTTTGAAGTTCCATGCTTGTTTAGTATCTACTTTGCTTTGTCTACACTTTGAGGTGTTTTTATATCTTTTCTGGAACTAACCTATTAACAAGTTGCCACAGTGCCAGTTGCCTGTTTTCTTTTGTTTTTGGTTCTAGAAGGGCAGAAAATCAATATTCTCGGAATTGGACGGGACAAAAGCCAAAGTCAATATTTTACCGTGGGCGACACGAAGCCAGAAGGCGAGATGGAGAAGGCTCACCAGGGGAACACACCCCCTGGCCACACGGGTGGGCCCACCCTGCGCCTGCGGGGTGTAGCCGCCCTGGTGTCCCCCTGGCTCGCCCTTCGCCTATAAGAAGCCCCCGATGCAAAAACCCTAGTCACCCGATCAAAACTCTATGAAACCGTCTGTAGCTGCCGCCACAATCATCCCTAGATCGGGGGGATCTGAAGTTCTTCCCGGCACCCTGCCGAAGGGGAGATCGTCCCGGAGGCCTTCTTCTTCATCATGCCAGCCTCCGGTATGAAGCGTCCACCTTGGACTACGGGTCCATGTAGTATCTAGATGGTTGTATCTCCTCCTTGTGATTTCATGTATAGATCTTGTGATCTCCATTCATGATCAAGATCTAATCTATTTGTAATCATGCATGTTGTGTTTGCGGGGATCCGATGGATATTGAGATTACTATGTCAGATTGATTAATGATTTTCTCTTATTGATTCTATCACGTCTGTGTTGTTTGTGATCTTGCATGCTCTCCGTTGTTAGTAGCTATCTTGGCCAAGTAGTTGCTAGTGACTCCAAGATGGGGTATATATGCTCGATAGTGGGTTCATGCCTCTAGTTTCCAAGGGAAGTGACCGAAATCTCTTCGGTTGTAGATGTGTTGTTGCCACTAGGGATAAAACAACGGTCTCTTGTTCATGGAACAAGTGGATTGTGTACCTTACACACTTTGCTTAAAGCAGTTGTCTGTTGCTTGCAACTTAATATTGGAGGGGGTTCGGATGATAACCTGAAGGTGGATTACTAGTCATAGATTTAGTTGGATGGCGGTCTATGTATATTGCTGTATTGCCCAATCGAATCTCATAGGATCTTTTTGTCTGGTATTGCATTGTTATGCCTTGCTCAGTTCCTGTCAATTGCCCTGCTGTAATTTGTTTACCCTTCATGCCATGTTGTTTATCTAAGGAGAGCACCTCTAGTGAACTATGGACCCTGGCCCAATCTTTACCATTGATACATCTTCGGATGTTACTTGTTTACTTGCTGCAAACCATTATCATCTTCCACACCATACGTTTAATCCTTTGTTACAGCAAACTGGTGAGCATGACAACCTCACTGATTTATTGGGGCAAAGTCTTGAGTTTGTGTTGTGCAGGTTTCCACGTTGCTAACAACACCTGTGTGACATTCCCTTCCTCCTACTGGTTCGATAACCTCGGTTTATTACTGGGGGAAAACTTGCTGCTGTGCTGCATCACACCTTGATCTTGGGGTTTCCTGACGAAGCACTGCAAGTTGACGCAGTGCCATCAGTGATGGCATACAGGTCTGGCATCTTCGATGAAGTGCAGCGTAATGCGGAACTTCCAGGAATCTTGCGAATGCCACACGCCCGAGGATGGCATGGTACTGTGAGGGCCAGTCCACCACTTCGAACTCTAGCCGCTCACGCCTGAATTTGTCGGGCTTGCCGAAGATGACGTCGAGCCATATTTTGCCCAGGGGGTATATGCCCTTCCTTGGGACGATACCGTGGAACGTCATGTCCGACGCCTCTAGGCTGCATAGCGGGATCCGCATAGCTACGAGTGTATTGGCAAACATCAGGTTGATGCCGCTGCCGCCGTCCTTGAAGACGCCGCTCATATCGAATCCTCCAATATGGGCCTCGAGCACCAGGGCAGAGCGACCTGGGCAGGGTATTTAGCGTGGGTGATCTAAACGATTGAATGTGATGCACGGCTCCGAGCCATTGAGGTACTCAGGTATGGCAGGTGGAGATGTGATGGCCAAGTTGACCTGGCAGGTGATCTTCTTCTGCACCCTGTTAGTTGGGTGCCCCTTTTGTATCATCATGGATCCCAATGGTGGCGGGTATGCATCCGCCCCATTATTCTGCGATGCCGCAGCCGCAGGCTGCTCGGGTCCTCCGGGTGGTGGCAGTGGAGCTCCGTGTGCGACAGCTCCTAGAGCGGGGGCGAATCCTGGGTTCACTGCTTGGCAACGCATCTAGGCGAAGCCCTCATGGATTTTTTGTAACTCCCTGCAATCTTTGATCATATGGCTGGCCTTCCTCTTACCATCCTGTTTGTCGACGTAAAAGTGGATGGTGCAGGGACCCGACAACTTTTCGAATGCGGACGACTCATCATCGCGGTTGCGGTGTTGCCATGTTTGGATGGGCCTTCCGCTGTCGTGGTAGTTGCCACCGCGATACCCGCTATTGCGGTTGCCATTGTCGCAGAGATCGTCGTAGCCAGCCGCAACCATGTCGACCTCCTCGCGGTCGTCGTAGACACACAATCTTCTCTTTCTGCGGCAATCACGCCTCCGCCCGAAGTCATCTTTGTCATCCGAACGTGCTCGGTTGATGGCATATTCGCCATCGGCCCAGCGATTGGCGATGTCCATCAGGTGGTCGGTGGTCTTGGGATTGACGCGTCCAAGCTCTTCCTTCAATTCACGGCGCCTGGCACCGTTGTTGAAGGTGTCGATTCCTCTCCTCCGAGATTTTCACGGCTGAATTTTTTATGATGGACCAGCGCAATATGTACGAGCGGACGGACTCGTTGGACTGCTGGTAGCAGGCGCGTAGCTCCTCGATTGAAGCTGGTCTCTTGCTGGTGCTCTTAAAGTTGCGGATGAAGCTGTATGCCAATTCTTCCCAGCTGCGGATGGATTCAGAGGGGAGGCTTTTGAGCCAGGTTCTGGCTGCGCCCGTCGGCTGCAACTAAAGGCACTGCATGGCTGTGTTTTTGCTCCCACCATGGATCTTGACTGACGATAGGTGGTCATCGATCTAGATCTTTGGCTCCTGCGCGCCGTCAAATTTTGGGTTGTCCAAAGGGATCTTGATGTTCCTAGGCATCCGTGATTGCCGTACGGCCCTGCTGAAGCACCTGGCGCCACACAGCTCCATGTCCTCATCTTCGAACTCGATGGGGCACGCATGCTTTGCGCATGACTTGTCGATCTTGCGCTGCACGAGCTCTCTAGGAGTGTCGTAGTTGCTGCTCCTGCTTGTGGCTCTACGGCATCGCGGCAGGTCATGTTCTTCCTCCTCGGATGAGGGTGTGCGGCTTCAAGTGAATTTTACTGTGGCCTTTTTCTTCGTCTCCATGGGTGTTTCGTCGTGGAGCGCAGCTCCAACGAGTACGAGGCCTGCAAGCGCAGATTTGTGGATTGCGTTCCTTGGGTCTCCCGATGGTGGCGAGTTGGATGCGAGGTAGGTGGTGGCCGCCATGACCGCGGCCTGTGGCATATTGGGCATGACGTTACCCTGCGAGTCCATCATCATGAAGGACATGTCAGGTGCCTTGGTAGCCTCGCGCCGCGCAGCGGGATCCATACGCTCTAGATGAGAACGATACTTGCAACCTTCCTAGCCCTTCGAAGTTGAGCCGCCAACAGAGAGCGCAACTCGCTGCATGCTCCACTTGTCAGCCGCTCGCCTATGCTTATTGAGGTCGCTTTGCTTCTTGATTTGTCGATTGTGCTCCTCGATCAGGAGCCAATGATAGCTCATGAGCATGAAGAGGGTGTTGGAGATATGCCCTAGAGGCAATAATAAATGTAGTTATTATTATATCTTTGTGTTTATGATAAATGTTTACATTCATGCTATAATAGTATTAACAAGGAAACATTAATACTTGTGTGATTTGTAAACTAAATTAGAGTCCCTAGTAAAGCCTCTTCATAATACTAGCTTGTTGATTAATAAATGATTGTGGTTTCCCTATCATGAACATTGAGATGTTATTAATAACAAGATCATATCATTATGAGAATGGTATGGTGGACATACTCCTATAGAAAAGCGTAGAATAAAGATCAAGTCATTTTAATAGTTCAATTGCTATAAGCTTTCTGATACATAGTAACCTAATTCCTTCGACCATGAGATCATGCTAATCACCATCACCAGAAGGATGCTTTGATGACATCAAACACCACACCGTAACTGGGTGTCTATAAAGGTGGCATTGAGTGTTCGGAAAGTATGGGTTAAGGCACATGGATCAAGAGTGGGATTTGTCCATCCATATGACAGATAGATATATTCTGGGCCCTCTCGGTGGAATGTCATCCAATTGGCTTGCAAGCATGTGACTGGCTCACAAGGGATCACATATCACGAGAACGAGAAAAGAGTACTTATCGGTAACGAGGTTGAACTAGGTATGCGGAGACACCGACGATCAAAACCTCGGATAAGTAAACTACCGTGAGACAAAGGGAAATTGGTATCGTATGTAAGTGGTTCATTCGATCGCAAAGTAATCGTAGAAATATGTGGGAGCCATATGAATTTCCAGATTCCTCTATTGGTTATTGTTCGGAGAAGTGTCTCGATCATGTCCGCATAATTCACAAACCGTAGGGAGACACACTTAAGGATTCGATGTTGTTGAGTAGTTATGGAATGATGAGTAAGAGACCGAATGTTGTTAGGAGTCTCGGATGGGATCCGGGATATCACGAGGAGATCCGGAATGGTCCGGAGAATAAGATTCATATAAGTAAAGTCCTGTTTCGGAGTTGGGGAATGATTCCGATGATTTCATCGGGAATGTTCTAGAAGGTTCTGGAAGTCCGGCACTCCGGAGGGGAAGGGTTCATGAATGTGTCATGACAATGTGGAATGGTTGCATCATGTACTAGGTATCATGGCTGAGCAAAATAAAGGAATAAATCAAATCCTAGTTTGAAAAGTCAAACGCCAATTTGAAAAGTCAAACGGCAAGTTTGCTTGGTGGAGGGAGAGTAGGAAACCTACTTGGGGAGGAAGTCATCCTTCCTCCACCGCCGTCCAAGGAAGCCGACTTGGGGGAGGACTCCATTCCCCTTGGCCGCGCCCTCCCACCTATAAAAGGAGGGGCAGGGGTGCCCCTCTAGACCTACACCTCTCTCCACCAAAACCCTAACCCTAGCCGCCGGCCACCAAGTCGCCGCCGCCCTAGGGTTTGCCCTAGCTGCCGAGTTGGGGCCCTCCCCAAGCCCTAGCCGCCGGCCTAGCTCTCTCCCCTTGGTGCCTCTAAACCCTAGATCGCCAAGGCCTCTCTCATAGTCCACCATACTCACTCCGGCTTAAGGCGAAGCCCTGCGAGATCTCCCCTCTACTTCCGGTACCACTGTCGTCTTAGGAATTGCGAAGAGTGCTACAACCTCCGCCTGCTGGAACAAGGGAGAGGAAGGTCTTCATCAGTAATCGAACATGTGACCGACTATGGAAGCTAGCTGGAGCGGCCTTGGGAAGGATCGTCTACGCGATCTTGAGATCGGCAAGAGTACGACTACATCACCCACGAGAATCTGCTCTCGTTAAACACTTTGGAATCTTCGAGGGTGATTTCCTCTATCGACTCGTTGCTACAATCTAGTAGATAGATTCTACAATCTAGTAGATAGATTGTAGAATGAGTGTCCCAACCTTTAAACAATATAAGGTGGAGTCCCCTGTGTTTACAATGCTAGTCCCTGGATCAATAGCTAACATCCACAGTTATGATGTAATATCAAGAAACAAAGGTCATAATATAACTTTATAACCAGGAATAACATAATTTTTATTACATCTTACATAGCTCATTTGGCTATTACATTACATTGCAGCGGAATAACTATAGTCATGGGGTCCTTCATCTTCAAAGTGCCACAGGCAAATGTTGGTTGTAGACTTTGTAATCCTAATCAATCAATCTTCACTTAAAATCAATCAAACCTGCAACATTACAAGTTACATCCACAAAGGGTCAATACATTTGAATTGTATTGGCAAGTTTCACTTCTATGTTGAATGTAAGTGGATCCTATCATTACATGCATTTTTTTGGTTAAGTAGGGTTTAAGGCTCAATTGCATAAAGCAAAATTTATCCTATCTTTTCAAAATGGTTTTGGTCCTTTGTCAAATCTCCTTTTCAAAATTCCTTGAACTCCTTGGTAATTTCCAAGTGTTCAAGTCCTTGTCAAAATTCCCTTGAGCTCCTTGGTACCCCCCAAGTGCATCAAGTTTTATCAAAATCTCTTGAGCTCCTTGGTACCCCCAAGTGCATCAAGTTTTGTCAAAATCTCTTGAGCTCCTTGGTACCCCTAAGTGCATCAAGTCTTTTAAAAGTTTTCTTTTAGAAATTAGAATGTCGAGATTTCCCATAGCTTCAAACTTTAGTTGCTCAGTATTGTCCATAACCGGGGACACGGCTAAGTACTTAGATTTTATTATCTTCTGCAGAAGTAGTACACTTTACCCACATGTCACAATCCCATCTTTTTGCCACCAGTGGCCCTTTGGATTAGTGCTCACCAAGATGGAGTCTTGGCAGATTGAGAATGTGTGAAGTCTTTCAGAGGGTCCTCCCATACACCATTGCTAGCTTGTCTTGACACCCATGTAGGATTCAGGTCCCCATGTCCGATAAACTGAAGACAATGCATGGGTCTTCCCAATGTAGTTGACTAAGCGAGCCATAAATAGCATGTGGTTGCACACGAAAGCCACAATTGGAGAAACATGTTCAATCTCTAAGTTTCCTGGGTGGTTTCCTTTGGAGCACAACACAAAGAGATTGCCATAGACATGGTTCCTTTTGTTGCCACCTTCTCCAAAATTCAAAGTATCCTTGGCCACCCAGGTGGTTCATTGAGTCCTTGTTTTATTATATAAAATCACAAGTCCTTTTCTCAACTTCATAAAAATCTCAACATGTATCTCTTTTCAAAATATAGCATGGCTAAGCATATAACAACTACATTGTTTTCACTGAGGAATGTATAGGGTATCCTATTAGGATTTAACATAGCATAAGTATAGAAATTCTTTTCATGCATGTTTCAAAATCCACTAAGTATAATGAAAATAGTAGGACTTTAGATGATAGTGTAACTTGCCTTTTTGGTTGGGGATGATGGTTCACTCCTTGATCTTGATAGTCTCACACTTTTCTAATTTCACTACAATCAATCAAGCAAACACAATATCAACTAGCATTCCAAACCAATAATCAATCAAACAATTTTACACACATAAAACAATGGGATCTAAGTTATGCATGCATGCATGCAAGAGATAGGTTTATTTGCAAAGATGGTCTCCACTAGGTTTATAAACTTTGTAAGGTCCAAAGAGGTCATTTTCCAAAGTGGCAAAGTCATTTGCAAAAGGGTTTTGTCCATAAACCATTTTTAAATCCATTCAACTTTTTATGTGGTGGAAATTGTTTTTATCAAATCAAAACTTTATGTCTTTTACCAAATAAGTTGCTAGTTCACAAAATTTGGTGTTTTGGGTCAGTAGGTTTGCTCTAAATCATTTTCCCAAAGTTTTTACTCCAAAAACATTTTCATATCAAAATCATTATTTTTATTTGGCTAGAAAATGGGCTAAATCAATTAATCTATCCTAAACTTCACCAAATCCATTTTCAAAACCATGGGTTGGTTCCTAGGGTCAGTAAGTTCATCACAAACTAATTTTCAAAGGTTTTAACCCTAAAAACATTTTTGACAATTTTTCTAATCTAAACAAGCATACAAATGTTTCTTCAAAAACAAACAATCTAACAGACACTATTTACTAAAAAAATTCCATGGTTGGATAGGGCTTGTTCCACTGATTCCAACGATATAAAGTTTGTAATTTTTGGACGTGTGGATAAAAAGTTACAAGAGTTTCAAAATCATATTCTAAACAGATTCAAACTTTTGTTTTAAATAAGAACTGGCCACGCGTCGCAACGCTATTCGCTGGTACCGGTTCGGTCGGATCGGCAGATACAGGTCGTTGGATTAAAAGATCTGCGGCTCGATCCTCGATACCCTTTGACTTGATTCTAATCGATGCATCCAATTCGGATCTAACGGATCCAATGCATTTGACCTAAACGGCCTTGGTGGTGGCTAAGCGGCGGCAGTCGGTGATGGCGTGCCGGTGAAGCGAGGCGAGGGAGGGAGTATGCTCACCATGATCGCAGAGGCCTGGGGAAGCTCAAGGTAAAGTCGTCTGGGCAAGGGGCGCACGAGGACAGGAGGAATTCCTCGCCGGAGTAGGGTCTGGCGACGGGTGGTTCTGTTCGCGATCGAAGGCGACGCTGTCGATCACGAGAAGCCAAACAGAGGGCATGGTTAGGTGCGCAAGTCCAAGGCGAAGATGTTTCAATGATCGAGAAGGCGCGGGGTGGTCTGGACTTACCAGGTAGCCGCGGAGACGAGGCGAGCAGCGGCGCTCGGAGGCTTGTCGAAGACGGCGTTCTGGGGCGCCCGCAGTTGAACGAGAGGCACGGACAGATGCGTCAGGAGGTGGGGAATGTGTGTGCATGGTAGATGAGGCAAGGGGCGGCGCTGAGTCGACGGAATCGTCACCGAACCTCGTCGGAGAAGAGGGTGGTGTTGAGCGAAATTTGTGTAGCCTGGTGGCGTGTTGGTTATGGCGACAGAGGGGAAAGGAGGAGAAGACGCATGCGCTTAATAGGACGTGGTCACAGGGGGAGTAATGGTCGTGGTTATTGCGAATTTGATCGCCGGCGTTAAGGCAGGAAACGATGAGGAGGAATTAGCGCGGGGTGAGGACGATGAACAGGAGAGGGTGTGGTCCGCTTGGCAGCGAGGGAGAGAGAGGGGGAATTGGGGCCACCAGTCAGTGTCTCTGCGGGTCGGTTGCCAGGTGTGAAACGTTTTCTTCCGGGAGAGGGGAGTGGGCTGGTTCTTGGGCTTCCTGGGCTTGGTCAGTTGGGCTGAGTCCAAAACCATTTTTTCTTCCTAAAACCTTTTTCTTTTTCTATTTCTAATTTCTGTTTTGAAATTCAAACAACTAAACAATACTCAAATAAATTCAATCAATCACCATACTTTGTAACTTTGAATTTGGTTCTGTTCAGTAACATAAACCAAAATTCCAAAACCAAAATAATAATTTTTATTTTAGGGTCCATTATTAATTAAATAAATAGACCTTTGTTATAAAACAAAATAGAATTTGATTTATTTAAAAACTCCTTTTGAAATCTAATTATTTTCAAAACCAAATCAGTAGGTTTTGTTTGGGAATATAAAATACTTGGGAAACTTATCTTAAATAGATAAATAAGTTTTGATGGTTAGTTAAAATAGTAAAACCTTTATTTATAACACTTGGATATTAAATCCTTATTAATTTATTTTAAATAAACCTTTACCATTTTTATCAAATAGAAATATTTTATTTCAAAGGTTTGGCCAAGTTTTAATTTGGCTTATAAAATAATCCTTATTTATAAAACTTCTATTTCTTTTTGAAAATCAAATCCCTTTGTTTAAAAGATCCAAAATAGTAATTCCAAAATATTTTATTTTCCTTTATTAAATGTTTATCTTTTTAAATCTCTTTAGGATTTATTTGTTCCAAATTGGTTTGAAGGTTCCCATTGGAATTCAAAAAGTTTCTTCTCACCCTGAAAATCAAACCAAGTTTTATTTTATTCATTCATTTTTCACATTACAAGATTTGGAAAATCTTGGGATGTGACAGGCTACCACCCTTAAAATAAATCTCGTCCCGAGATTTGGGAAGGCTAGGGTTACAAGTAGGCTCAAAACAACTAGGGTACTACCACCCTTAAAATTTTCAAACACAAATTACATATTGTCCTTCTTGGGATCCTGGGAAAACTTCTCTAAGCAAACATTTGCATTGTGTCCCTTGTTTCCATACTTGACTCATGGGCCAAGGTTGAGTTTCTCCATAGGCTTGTTCAACTTGTTCTTCATATTTTCTGGACAGTTGCTTGCATAATGTCCTGGGTTCTTGCAATTGAAACAGTTGATGTCTTTGAGTTCTTTACGTAGCTCTTGTGGACAAGTTGCTACATAGTGGCCTAGCTCTTTGCAATTGTTGCACACCACTTGGCCAATTTCCTTATTCTTCTGGTTCTCTGGGCATTCACTGGAATAGTGTCCCATTTCTTTACACTTATGACATTGCACATGGCTTTTGTCCTTCCTTTGCTTCTTGGGCTTCTCCAAAGCTAGGAGTGCATCTAGTTCATGTTGTTCATATGTTATCTGGTAGGTAGGAATGTCTACATGCTTCCTGGACCTTCTCTTGCTCTTGGGATAATTCATAGGCCCTTTCTTAGGTCCTTTGAATTGGGTTGTTTTGTTTGGAGGTATAAATGGACCTTTTCCTTTGTCATCAACCTTCTTGGTAGACTTGGATCCTTCTTGATGGTTTGCAATCATTTGTTGCACTCCACCTTGTTTCCTTTGTTCCACAATGGAATAGATGGGGCATTGGATAGGAACATGGTTGTTTCCTTCACATAGGTAGCAAGTAGCTTGAGAAGTGGGACATTGTCCAACAGGATGTTTCTCTTCACAGTTGGGGCATTGATCTCCATGCTCCTTGGAAGTATGGTCCTTGTCTCCACAAATAATGCAAGCTGGAGCTCCATCTAGAATAATATTTCTATCATCCTTGTTGTCACTAACTCTTTTGGAATAGTTTTCTTCCATCTTGATCATTTGATCAGTCACTTTGAGCATCAGTTGGCCTTGAGTTTCCAAAAATCCTTGAAGTGTTGGATCTTCTCCACTGGTGTTGGCTATGAATTGAGCTGTCACTTGGTTCAACTGGTTCTGGGTTGCTATGAGCTCTTTCATGCTGTCCTCTTGGTTGGGGTTGGTGTCATCAACCTTGGAGTCTCTTGGAGTAGTCATCTGTTTGGGTTGAATGAGGATTAGAATAGGCAAGATACTCCTAAGGAATCAATTCTAATCACACACATCACAATTCACACAAGCAAATGTGCATGCAATCACAAACCAAGCATTTCACTCAAACACAAGGTTCAAGCACATATTTAGGCAACAAAATATTTTTGTTACACCACATAAGTTGGTGTGTTTGACTTAACTAAAATATGGTGGCCCATCTATATGGTTCACTTGTGATCTTTCCATCATTCTTGGTTTCTTCCTCTTACTTGGGATCATGGTTTCTTTGGGAAAACTCCTTGGTCACAAAGCTTCAAGTGATGTGGGCTCCTTCTAACTTTTGCATTCCCTCAGTCTCTAAATCTTGAGCAAGATTTCCTTGTCTCACTTGTAGTCCTTAGTGATATCCAAGTTGGAAGTCCTTGGTGAACATGCTGAAGATGTTGAAGTCATTAGAGTTGAAGATGTTGAAGTCATTAGAGTTGAAGAAGTTGAAGTCATTAGAGTTGAAGATGTTGAAGTCATTAGAGTTGAAGAAGTCCTTTGCACATGGTGTAGTCCTTGGCCATGGGGTAGGTTTTTCCATCAAGTTGAAGTAGAAGAGATGTAGAGTTGAAACCAAAATGGTTGAGGAAAGAGTTTACAAGTGTTTTTGTAAATAAGTTTTTGGAACAAATACAACTCCTATTTTCTAAGGGTTTTTGTCCAATCCTAGGGTTTAAAAATCCTATAGGCAACACAATGCTCTGATACCATCTGTAGAAGGAGTGTCCCAACCTTTAAACAATATAAGGTGGAGTCCCCTGTGTTTACAATGCTAGTCCCTGGATCAATAGCTAGCATCCACAGTTAAGATGTAATATCAAGAAACAAAGGTCATAATATAACTTTATAACTAGGAATAACATAATTTTTATTACATCTTACATAGCTCATTTGGCTATTACATTACATTGCAGCGGAATAACTATAGTCATGGGGTCCTTCATCTTCAAAGTGCCACAAGCAAATGTTGGTTGTAGACTTTGTAATCCTAATCAATCAATCTTCACTTAAAATCAATCAAACCTGCAACATTACAAGTTACAGCCACAAAGGGTCAATACATTTGAATTGTATTGGCAAGTTTCACTTCTATGTTGAATGTAAGTGGATCCTATCATTACATGCATTTTTGGTTAAGTAGGGTTTAAGGCTCAATTGCATAAAGCAAAATTTGTCCTATCTTTTCAAAATGGTTTTGGTCCTTTGTCAAATCTCCTTTTCAAAATTCCTTGAACTCCTTGGTAATTTCCAAGTGTTCAAGTCCTTGTCAAAATTCCCTTGAGCTCCTTAGTACCCCCAAGTGCATCAAGTTTTATCAAAATCTCTTGAGCTCCTTGGTACCCCCAAGTGCATCAAGTTTTGTCAAAATCTCTTGAGCTCCTTGGTACCCCCAAGTGCATCAAGTCTTTTAAAAGTTTTCTTTTAGAAATTAGAATGTCGAGATTTCCCATAGCTTCAAACTTTAGTTGCTCAGTATTGTCCATAACCGGGGACACGGCTAAGTACTTAGATTTTATTATCTTCTGCAGAAGTAGTACACTTTACCCACATGTCACAATCCCATCTTTTTGCCACCAGTGGCCACTGGATTAGTGCTCACCAAGATGGAGTACCGGCAGATTGAGAATGTGACGAAGTCTTTCCAGAGGGTCCTCCCATACACCATTGCTAGCTTGTCTTCAGCACCCATGTAGGATTCCAGGTCCCCATGTCCAAGAACTGAAGACAATGCATGGGTCTTCCCAATGTAGTTGACTAAGCCAGAGCCATAAATAGCATGTGGTTGCACACGAAAGCCACAATTGGAGAAACATGTTCAATCTCTAAGTTTCCTGGGTGGTTTCCTTTGGAGCACAACACAAAGAGATTGCCATAGACATGGTTCCTTTTGTTGCCACCTTCTCCAAAATTCAAAGTATCCTTGGCCACCCAGGTGGTTCATTGAGTCCTTGTTTTATTATATAAAATCACAAGTCCTTTTCTCAACTTCATAAAAATCTCAACATGTATCTCTTTTCAAAATATAGCATGGCTAAGCATATAACAACTACATTGTTTTCACTAAGGAATGTATAGGGTATCCTATTAGGATTTAGCATAGCATAAGTATAGAAATTCTTTTCATGCATGTTTCAAAATCCACTAAGTATAATGAAAATAGTAGGACTTTAGATGATAGTGTAACTTGCCTTTTTGGTTGGGGATGATGGTTCACTCCTTGATCTTGCTAGTCTCACACTTTTCTAATTTCACTACAATCAATCAAGCAAACACAATATCAACTAGCATTCCAAACCAATAATCAATCAAACAATTTTACACACATAAAACAATGTGATCTAAGTTATGCATGCATGCATGCAAGAGATAGGTTTATTTGCAAAGATGGTCTCCACTAGGTTTCTAAACTTTGTAAGGTCCAAAGTGGTCATTTTCCAAAGTGGCAAAGTCATTTGCAAAAGGGTTTTGTCCATAAACCATTTTTAAACCCATTCAACTTTTTATGTGGTGGAAATTGTTTTTATCAAATCCAAACTTTATATCTTTTACCAAATAAGTTGCTAGTTCACAAAATTTGGTGTTTTGGGTCAGTAGGTTTGCTCTAAATCATTTTCCCAAAGTTTTTACTCCAAAAACATTTTCATATCAAAATCATTATTTTTATTTGGCTAGAAAATGGGCTAAATCAATTAATCTATCCTAAACTTCACCAAATCCATTTTCAAAACCATGGGTTGGTTCCTAGGGTCAGTAAGTTCATCACAAAATAATTTGCAAAGGTTTTAACCCTAAAAACATTTTTGAACAAATTTTCTAATCTAAACAAGCATACAAATGTTTCTGCAAAAACAAACAATCTAACAGATACTATTTACTAAACAAATTCCATGGTTGGCTAGGGATTGTTCCATTGATTCCAACGATATAAGGTTTGTAATTTTTGGACGTGTGGATCAAAAGTTACAAGAGTTTAAAAATCATATTCTAAACAGATTCAAACTTTTGTCTTAAATAAGAACTGACCACGCGTCGCAACGCTATTCGCTGGTACCGGTTCGGTCGGATCGGCAGATACAAGCCGTTGGATTAAAAGAGATCTGTGCGGCTCTGATCCTACGATACCCATTTGACTTGATTCTAATCTGATGCGTCCAATTCAGATCTAACGGATCCAATGCATTTGACCTAAACGCAGCGGCGCTGGTGGTGGCTAGCAGCGGCGACGGTCAGGTGATGGCGGTGCCGGTGAAGCAGGAAGCGAGAGAGGGAGGGATTATGCTCACCGTGATCGCAGAGGCCTGGGGAAGCTCAACGTGAAGTCGTCTGGGCAAGGGGCGCATGAGGACATGAGGAATTCCTCACCGGAGTAGGGTCTGGCGAGGGTGGTTCTGTTCGCGGTCGAAGGCGACGCTGTCGATCACGAGAAGCCAAACAGAGGGCATGATTAGGTGCGCGAGTCCAAGGCGAAGATGTTTGCATGATCGAGAAGGCGCGGGGTGGTCTGGACTTACCACGTAGCTTCGCCGGAGACGAAGGCAGACACGGCGGCGCTCGGAGGCTTGTCGAAGACGGCGTTCTGGGGCGCCCGCAGTTGAACGAGAGGCACAGACAGATGCGCCAGGAGGTGGGGAATGTGTGTGCGTGGTCGATGAGGCAAGGGGCGGCGCTGAGTCGACGGAATCGTCACCGAACCTCGTCGGAGCAGAGGATGGTGTTGAGCGAAATTTGTGTAGCCTGGTGGCGTGTTGGTTATGGCGACAGAGGGGAAAGGAGGAGAAGACGCATGCGCTTAATAGGACGTGGTCACAGGGGGAGTAATGGTCGTGGTTATTGCGAATTTGATCGCCGACGTTAAGGCAGGAAACGGCGAGGAGGAATTAGCGCGGGGTGAGGACGATGAATAGGAGAGGGTGGGGTCCGCTTGGCAGCGAGGGAGAGAGAGGGGGAATTGGGGCCACCAGTCAGTGTCTCCGCGGGTCGGTTGCCAGGTGTGAAACGTTTTCTTTCGGGAGAGGGGAGTGGGCTGGTTCTTGGGCTTCCTGGGCTTGGTCAGTTGGGCTGAGTCCAAAACCATTTTTTTCTTCCTAAAACCTTTTTCTTTTTCTATTTCTAATTTCTGTTTTGAAATTCAAACAACTAAACAATACTCAAATCAATTCAAACAATCACCATACTTTGTAACTTTGAATTTGGTTCTGTTCAGTAACATAAACCAAAATTCCAAAACCAAAATAATAATTTTTATTTTAGGGTCCATTATTAATTAAATAAATAGACCTTTGTTATAAAACAAAATAGAATTTTATTTATTTAAAAACTCCTTTTGAAATCTAATTATTTTCAAAACAAAATCAGTAGGTTTTGTTTGGGAATATAAAATACTTGGGAAACTTATCTTAAATAGATAAATAAGTTTTGATGGTTAGTTAAAATAGTAAAACCTTTATTTATAACACTTGGATATTAAATCCTTATTAATTTATTTTAAATAAACCTTTACCATTTTTATCAAATAGAAATATTTTATTTCAAAGGTTTGGCCAAGTTTTAATTTGGCTTATAAAATAATCCTTATTTATAAAACTTCTATTTCTTTTTGAAAATCAAATCCCTTTGTTTAAAAGATCCAAAATAGTAATTCCAAAATATTTTATTTTCCTTTATTAAATGTTTATCTTTTTAAATCTCTTTAGGATTTATTTGTTCCAAATTGGTTTGAAGGTTCCCATTGGAATTCAAAAAGTTTCTTCTCACCCCGAAAATCAAACCAAGTTTTATTTTATTCATTCATTTTTCACATTACAAGATTTGGAAAATCTTGGGATGTGACATAGATCTTGGCTTGTTTGTTTGCATGCGGTAGAATTTTTTTGTTTTCCATGCTACGAACCCCTACAATAGTATCAGAGCCGTGTCTATATGTAGATCTGTTGCACGAGTAGAACACAATGGTCATTGTGGGCGGTGGTGCTTTTATTATCAATTAGTTCTTGTGTACTTTGCATCTTGCGGTATGATGGGATGAAGCGGCCCGGGCTAACCTTACATGACATCGTTCATGAGACTTGTTCCACGCTCAACATGCAACTTGTATTGCATAAGTGGCTTTGCGGGTGTTTGTCTCTCCCATTATAGTATAGATCCAATTTACAACAGGCACTTGATAGTTCAAACATCAATGTTGTGGTTCTTGTTCGTAAGTTAGATCGACACTTATTGAAAGATCCAAACCATGTAAAATATGCAAAGAAAATTAGAGGCGTCTAACTTTGTTCTGCAGGGGTGTGCTGTGATGTGATATGGCCATGATCGTGATTATATTTGATGTATGCAATGATCCTTATTGTAAGTTGGCAACCGGCAGGAGCCATATGGTTGTTTTTAAATTCTGTTAAGACCCGCGTGTCTATTCAAAGTAGTTGTAATAGTTGAAGCTGTGGACGACAACCATGGAGCAGCGTCATTGACCTTGATGCAAGGCCAGTGATGATGGAGATCATATTCATGCTTGAAGATGGAGATCGGAAGCACAAAGAATAAAGGCCATATCATATCACATATTATGAATTGCATGTGATGTTAATCCTTTATGCATCTTGTATTGCTTAGTTAACAATGGTAGAATTATAAGATAACCCCTCAAGCACACAAATTTCAAGTTTTAAAGTGTTCATCCTTAGTAAGCACCGTTGCTAAAGCTTGTTGTTTCGAAGCACCACGTGATGATCGGGTGTGTTAGATTCTATAAGTGTATACAATGTGAGCAAGCCAGATTTGCTCATGCAGAAGCTAAGGTTTGATCTTGACGAGCCTAGCATGTACAAACATGGTCTCGGAACACGGATCACCGAAAGGTAAAGCATGAGTCATATAGTAGATATGATGAACATGTTGATTGTTCGCCATTGAAGCTACATCAACTATCGTGATGATCGGTTTTGATGTGGTGGATTTGGTTCGTGTGATCACTAAAACAATGCGAGGTATATTGTTTTGAGTGTGAGTTCACCTAGATTAATTTAACTATTAATTAGAACTCAATTTGTCATAAACTTAGTCTAAACTATTGCAAATATGTAGTAGATCAATGGCGGCCCCTACCATCAATTTTAATGCGTTCCTAGAGAAAGAAAAGTTGAAAAACAATGGAAGCAACTTCGCGTATTGGTTCCGCAATTTGAGGATTGTCCTCAATGCTGGTAATTTGACCTATGTGCTGGATGCACCGCTGGTTGACCCGCCTGTAGCTGATGCTACCGATGATGTAAGGAACGTTTACCTCACTTGGAAGAATCAGTACTCCACAGTTTAGTGTGCTATCTTGTATGGTTTGGAATCGGAGCTTCAGAAAAGGTTTGAGAACCATGACCCACATGATATTGTCCGTGAACTCAAATTTATATTTGAGACTCATGCGACAGTTGAGAGTTATGAGGCTTCTGAAAAGTTCTTTAACTGTAAGATGGAAGAGGGCAGCTCCGTCAGTGAGCATGTGCTTAAGATGTCTGGGCACGCAAACAAACTCCAAAGCTTGGGTATAGTGATTCCTAATGCTTTGGGGATTTACCGTGTCCTCTAATCACTGCCACCAAGTTACAAGAACTTTGTGATGAACTACAATATGCAAAGCATGAACAAGCAGTTGCCAGAACTCTTCTCCATGTTGAAATCTGCAGAAGTGGAGATCAAGAAAGAGCACCAAGTGTTGATGGTCAATAAGACCACCAAATTCAAGAAAGGCAAGTCTAAGCAAAAGGGAAACTTCAAGAAGGGTGGTAAGAAAGTTGCTGCACCGACGAAGAAGACCAAGGCTGGACCTAAGCCTGATACTGAGTGCTTTTACTGCAAGGGAGAAGGTCACTGGAAGCGGAATTGCCCAAAGTACTTGGCGGATTTGAAGAACAACAACATCAAGAAGAAAGGTATATCCGATATACATGTTATTGATGTGTATCTCACTAGTACTCGTAGTAGTGCCTGGGTATTTGATACTGGTTCGGTTGCTCATATTTGTAACTCGAAACAGGTACTGCAGAATAAACGGAAGCTAGCGAAGAACGAGGTGACGATGCGCGTTGGAAATGGATCAAAGGTTGATGTGATCGCGGTCGGCACGCTACCTCTTCATCTACCATCGGGATTAGTTTTATACTTAAATAATTGTTATTTGGTGCCTGCGTTAAGCATGAACATTATATCGGGATCTTGTTTATTGCGAGACGGTTACTTGTTTAAGTCCGAGAATAATGGTTGTTCGATTTATATGAGTAATATGTTTTATGCACATGCACCTTTGATAGATGGTATATTCTTATTGAATCTCGATAGTGGAAATACACATATTAATAACATTGAAGCTAAACGTTTGAAATTGAGCGATAACTCGACCTATATGTGGCACTGTCATCTTGGTCACATTGGAGTGAAGCGTATGAAGAAACTCCATTCCGATGGACTTCTTGAATCACTTGATTTCGAATCACTTGAAAGATGCGAAGCATGTCTGATGGTTAAATGACTAAGACTCCATTTTCTGGTATGATGGAGAGAGCTACGGACTTATTGGAAATCATACATACCGATGTGTGTGGTCCAATGGGTGTAGCATCGCGCGGTGGTTATCGTTATGTTCTTACCTTCACGGATGATTTGAGTAGATATGGGTATATCTATTTCATGAAACATAAGTCTGAAACTTTCGAGAAGTTTAAGGAATTTCAAAGTGAGGTGGAGAATCAACGTAACAAGAAGATTAAATTTCTACGTTCTGATCGTGGAGGTGAATATCTAAGTTACGAGTTTGGCGAGCATTTGAAGAAATGCGGAATACTTTCACAATTGACACCGCCGGGAACACCACAACGTAATGGTGTGTCCGAACGTCGTAATCGAACTCTCTTAGATATGGTTCGTTCTATGATGTCACTTACAGATTTACCACTATCATTTTGGGGTTATGCATTAGAAACAGCCGCATTCACTTTAAATAGGGCACCATCTAAATCCGTTGAAACGACACCGTATGAATTATGGTTTGGGAAGAAACGTAAATTGTCGTTCCTTAAAGTTTGGGGTTGCGAAGCCTATGTAAAGAAGTTACAACCGGACAAGCTTGAACCCAAAGCGGAAAAATGCGTCTTCATAGGATACCCGAAGGAAACTATTGGGTATACCTTCTATCATAGATCCGAAGGCAAAATCTTCGTTGCCAAGAATGGATCCTTTCTAGAGAAGGAATTTCTCTCGAAAGAAGTGATTGGAAGGAAAGTAGAACTCGACGAGGTTGTTGAACCTTCTCTCGAATTTGCGAGTAGCACAGCACCGGAAGAAGTTCCTGTGGTGCCTACACCAATAAGATAGGAAGCTAATGATGATGATCATGAAACTTCGGTTGAAGTTTCTACAGAACCTCGCAGGTCAACGAGAACTCGTACCACTCCTGATTGGTATGATCCCGTTATGAGTGTCATGTTGGTGGACAACACCGATGACCCTACGACATATGAGGAAGTGATGATGAGCCCAGATTCCAATAAATGGCAAGATGCCATGAAATCCGAGATTGGATCCATGTACGAAAACCAAGTATGGACTTTGGTGGACTTACCGGATGGTCGGAAGGCTGTCGAGAACAAATGGAATTTCAAGAAGAAAACAGATGCTGATGGTAATGTTGCTGTCTATAAAGCTCGACTTATCGCAAAAGGGTTTCGACAAATTCAAGGAGTTGACTATGATGAGACTTTCTCACCAGTAGCGAAGCTAAAGTCTATGAGGATTATGTTAGCAATCGCTGCATATTATGATTATGAGATATGGCAGATGGATGTCAAAACAGCGTTCCTCAATGGAGACATTGATGAAGAGTTGTATATGATGCAACCCAAAGGTTTTGTCGATCCTAAAGATGCTAACAAGGTGTGCAAACTTCAACGGTCCATATATGGATTGAAGCAAGCATCCCAAAGTTGGAATCAACGTTTTGATAAGGTAATCAAAAGTTTTGGTTTTATACAAACTTATGGAGAAGCTTGTTTTTACAAGAAAGTGAGTGGGAGCTCTGTAGCATTCTTAATACTATATGTAGATGACATATTGTTGATTGGGAATGATGTAGACCTTCTTAATAGTGTCAAGGAATATTTGAATAATAGTTTTTCAATGAAAGATCTTGGCGAAGCAGCTTACATATTAGGCATAAAGATTTATAGAGATAGATCGAGACGCCTAATATCATTGTCACAAAGTACATATTTGGACAAAGTTCTAAAGAGATTTGGAATGGAAGATAGCAAGAAAGGGTTCTTGCCCATGTTGCCCAATACGACCTTGAGTAAAACTCAAAGTCCAGCAACGTCAGAAGATAGAGAAAGGATGAGTAATACTCCCTATGGGGTATGCCATGCTATGTACTAGACCCGACATGGCATATGTTGTTAGTTTGACTAGCAGATATCAAAGTGATCCAGGAGTGGATCATTGGACAGCGGTCAAAAACATCCTTAAGTACTTGAGAAGAACTAAGGATATGGTTTTTTCTTATGGAGGTGATGAACAACTCGTTGTTAATGGTTACACCGATGCTAGTTGGAACACCGATCCAGATGATTCTAAATCACAATCTGGATACGTATTTACTTTGAATGGTGCAGCAGTTAGCTGGAGGAGTGCAAAGCAAAGCATTGTGGCGAGATCTTCAACTGAATCGGAATACATAGCTGCTTCGGAGGATTCACATGAAGCGATATGGATGAAGGAGTTCATTACAGAGCTCGGTGTGGTTCCAAGTGCGCTGGACCCAATGTCTATCTACTGTGATAACATGGGCGCCATAGCCAATGCGCAAGAACCAAGGTCACACAAGAAGCTGAAGCACATCAAGCTATGTTTTCACGCTATTCGAGAATATGTCCAAGATGGTGACATAAAGATTTGCAAAGTACACACAGATCTGAATGTGGCGAATCCGTTGACTAAACCTCTCCCGAGGGCAAAACATGACCAACACCAAACTGCCATGGGTGTTCGGTATATTACCATGTAATCTAGATTAGTTGACTCTAGTGCAAGTGGGAGACTATTGGAGATATGCCCTAGAGGCAATAATAAATATAGTATTAACAAGGAAACATTAATACTTGTGTGATTTGTAAACTAAATTAGAGTCCCTAGTAAAGCCTCTTCATAATACTAGCTTGTTGATTAATAAATGATTGTGGTTTCCCTATCATGAACATTGAGATGTTATTAATAACAAGATCATATCATTAGGAGAATGGTATGGTGGACATACTCCTATAGATAAGCGTAGCATAAATATCAAGTCATTTTAATAGTTCAATTGCTATAAGATTTATGATACATAGTAACCTAATTCCTTCGACCATGAGATCATGCTAATCACCATCACCAGAAGGATGCTTTGATGACATCAAACACCACACCGTAACTGGGTGGCTATAAAGGTGGCATTGAGTGTTCGGAAAGTATGGGTTGAGGCACATGGATCAAGAGTGGGATTTGTCCATCCATATGACAGATAGATATACTCTAGGCCCTCTCGGTGGAATGTCATCCAATTGGCTTGGAAGCATGTGACTGGCTCACAAGGGATCATATATCACGGGAACGAGAAAATAGTACTTATCGGTAACGAGGTTGAACTAGGTATGCAGAGACACTGTCGTGGGAATGACCACGACAGACGCTCAATCGACAGCGAGTAGTAGAACGAAGAGCAAGGGCGGCCAGCCATCTGCGGTGCGAGATGAGGGCGGAGACACAGGGTTTTACCCAGGTTCGCCCGAGGGTAAAGACCTACTCGCTAGATTGTATTATGACGGAAGTACAATGGGCGAGCTCGGCGGCTAGGCGAGTCGCTTGGGTGGATGATGGAACGTATCCTCTACACGCTCAGGGAGGTTTATATAGAATCACCTCCTAGGGTTTACATATCTCAACCGAATCAGTTAAGGTTTGGTATTGTTTAACCTAATCCGACTGGGCCTATCTACTCTCCTAGGCCTTCAACTTCCAGTCGATTGGATCCACCTGTGTCTTGATCCGCCGCCGCTCACAGCCCACTCGCCGGTTCTGGGCGATCGGAAACGTCCTGCTGGGTATACCCGGGTAGGCATATCCCCATCAGTAGTCCCTGAGGCCGTCGTTGATTGGGCGCAGGTGTTCATTGGCAGTCGGAGTATACGGGTCCAATGCAGACGCCCAGTCGAATCGGCAGCGGGCTCCTGAATAAAGGAAAAACTAATTACTCTGGTCGCAATGACAATAGTTGATCGGGTCGCATGAATCGTCGGCGAATCCTTGTATTTAGTATTTGGGCGTGGTCGAATGGACGAAGTTGGACCGCCAGATGCAGTCAAAACTAGCCGTTGGGGTAATCCAACGGTAACTTTGGCATAATCACCGCGCAGTAACGGATCCCTGATTTGGCGGGTAACAACCGCTATATAAAGGGAATGGTAGGCGATCATGGAATCATTCCTTCGTCATTTCCTCCGATTTCACCCATCTCTGTTTTCCACCGCATCGCGATCCAACCGATCCAAAATCCCCCGACCTCCACGAACCTTTTCGCCAATGGCCCCCTCCACCGAACCATGGGGCAGGTCCAAGTGCACAAGAGCGCTATTGGCATCCTTCGAGGAGGCCGGGATCCTGCGTGCTGGCAGCTGGCGCATCCCCGCGGCCGGAGAGGTGACTCCGGATCCGCGCGAGGGAGAATTTGTTTGCTTCACCAGCCATCTGGAACGGGGGCTGGGGTTCCCCACGTCTCTCTTCTTCCGGCGCTTCTGCGCATTCTACGGGATCCAGCCGTCGGACCTGGGCCCGTACAGCATCGAGCAGCTCGCCATTTTCATGGCGTTCTGCGAGTGCTACCTAAGCTGCAGGCCCTACTTCCCCCTATGGCAAGATTTGTTCCACGGGAGGATCAGTCGCGAAGAAACAGGCGGCCCAATGCTTGCTGCGGGTGGCCTGACGTTTCAGTTGAAGACGAAGGCCTCCTTTTTTGACCTGATGCTACCTGCCAAGGCGGCGAGCGAGTGGAAGAAGTCCTGGTTTTACGTCACCAAGGCGAATCCAGACGGCGAGGTGGCGATCCCAAGGTACTCCACCGACCGGCCCGAACCGCGCCGACTCCAAGTCGGCAAGCTCCCAGTAGACCAGCGGATGGTCGTGGATGAGATGCTCCAAACCATCCGCGGCCTGAAGAAGAAGGGTCTTCAGACCATTAATTTGTACAACTGTTGGCTCGGATGGCGACTCGTTCCCCTGGCTCGTCGTGACCATTACATGTACGAGTACACGGGCCGGGAAGACTCGACGAAATCCTGCCTCTCCGAGTGGAAACTCGAGGACTACGTCCTGGCGTTGAATAAGATCACCCAGGCAGCATACCTGGACGCGAAGTCTGGGGTCGCCCCCTACACCGTGAAGCATCCAGCCCCGACGGTAAGTCACTATCTACCATTCGCAGTCGCAGTTGATGCTGTTGCGGTTATACTGATATTGTCTCATGCCTACTGCAGTTATTTCAAGTGGAGGAAGGGTGGCTTCCACCCGCGGACGACGAGAACTCGAGCTCGTCCGTCCAGGATGGGGGTGAATTTCCTCCTGCCAAGGGCGGCGTCGAGAGCGACAGGAGCGACGATGACGACGAGCCCGAGGAAGAGGCCGCCCCACTCGTTCGCAAAACTCGCGGGCAGCATCAGCGCAAACTCGAGGCGAGTAGAAGCCTTGAACGCCATGACGATGAGGACGACGAGCTTCCCGAACACACCTCGCGTCGCGAGGCCACTCCGTCGAAAAAGAAGAAGAAGAAGGAAGTGAAGGCCCCACCGAAGAGGAAGACGAAGCCGACGAAACAGGCATCTCCGCCTCATTCGGCGAGTAGTTCCGACGCCACCAGCCTGGCCCGGGATGAAGCGCCGCAAATGACAGCAGCACCGGATGCGACTGCCGCCCTGAGTGAGGTACCTCTGGCCTCGCTTCCTCCCCCATTCGCCCTAGTCTCCGGGTTGGGGGCTGCTCCAGCCGCGGCAGCTCGCCTCCGTGAGAGCTCTGCCAAATCGTTCGAGGCTCTGTCGCAGCCTCGTCAACGAAGAGGCCTTCTGTGTCTTGGGCGCATGATGTTTTTGAGATGGGCCTCATTCGAAACTGGGCCTCGAGCTGGAGAAGCCGGCTAGCATCCGCACGGGGCTGCGGTTCATACCAGTCGCCAAGTGAGTTTTGTTCACCTGCCTTGCTTTTCGTTGTACTCGGACCATTTCGCTCATGTAATCAATTTGCAGGACTGGAGTTAAAAAGATAGGCCACCCGTCCGTGGCCAAAGTGCCGCCAGTCGTCGCCGAGGAGGACCCCTCTCGGAAGAGGAAGGCTGATGAGGTCGCGCCACGCACGGTGCCAAGAAGGCCAAGGGCGACGATGTCTTCACGGTGTCGGCGACACGATGATTGCTCCGGTGATCTGCGACGGGCGGCCTTGAAGATCAAGGAGGGTGCTTCCTACTTTGGTGGCCGAGCCGTCTCTGTTTGGTGCCAGCGGATCCACCGCGACCTTCCCCGCTTCATGGCTAGAGCTTACGGCGAGTGGTACCACGCCATCGAGCCGCTGCACTGGGTCGCCGAACGGAGATCGAGCAGCGTCGCGGGCACCGCTCTTCGCATCCGTGGGACGCTACTGACTTCATGGCATGCTTGGCGCAGCCATCCAGGTATGTCCAGTCCCCGAGGATCGGGCCACTGAATTGCAGTGGTCAGATTCTTTTGGTGTTTTGTTTTTATTTCTTGCGCCCAGTCCCCGACTGCGCAGTCGCTGAATTTCATCGGGTGGGCACGTAGGATTTTTGATCTCCAGTCCCCGAGTGTCCAGTCGCTGAATTTCAGCGGGTGGGCACTTAGGATTTTTGATCTCCAATCCCCGAGTGTCCAGTCGCTGAATTTCAGCGGGTGGGCACTTAGGATTCCGTTGTCGTTAACTGTTTGACTTGTGCACAGGGTTTGCAGCGTGAATTAGCCGACCGGCTTGCTGCGAAGTGTCACATGGAGAAGGAACTTGTTGCCGTCCAAGAGGCGAACAAGGCACTCCAGGCGACTGCTGCGAAGGCAGAGGAGGTCCGCCAGGGCCTTGTCGCGGCGAGTGACCTGACGGCGGCTCAATCTGCATTGAGTTCGGTTGAGAAGCGGATCGCCGACCTTGAGCGCGAGCTTAAGGAAGCGAAGGAGGAGGCAAGTTCAGCGGATGGGCGAGCCAAGGCTGCTGTTACGGCCGCCGCTGAAGAGCGTAAGGTCTCTGACGCCCTCGTTGCTGGGCTACAAGACGACTACTCCTCTCTTCAAAGCTTCATCACGGGTCTCTACCGTCCTTTGATTGGTAAGTGTACCTGCCTCTGCTTGTAGTAGCTGCATTGCGAGATCTGTGTTGTACTCACTGCCACCCTCTGTCCACAGGTCGGATCATCGACAGCTCGGAAGAGGCGCATCGTCGCAGCTTGGCGGTGTGGCCACTCTGGTCGACTCGGCCACGTTGTCCACGGCTTGCATTCGGGCGTATCTTCAGGAGATGTCGCCCACGGAAGTTATTCCCAGCGACCTCGTCGAGGTGTGGCGGTATCTGGAGAAGGCGCCGTCAGTCGTTGAGTTCATGACGCGGTCGGCGTTCCGGCGCGGGGCGACGACGGCGCTTAGCCTTGGGCGCGCCCACTTCCCGGAGGATTTCGATCTGGACGACGTGACGAGTGGCTACCCATCGTCGACGGGCTCGGTGGAGATTGCCGAGGTGCTGAAGCTGACGGACCGTGCCGCGGTATACTCCGACCGTGTCTGGGCGATGGGCGACCTCCTTCCTTATCAGGAGACGATCGTCGCGCCCAACGACCCCGAGCCGCCGCACCGAGACTTCAAGATCGAGCAGCCTTTCCGTGTGGCGATGGCGGGTGAGCTGACGACGTACCCATCGAACCCGTACACTCCCTTCATTCGCAATCGCAAGGGTGGCGGCGAGTCGACATCGAAGCCTGCGGAATAAAACATTGTGCCCTGGGGCGTTAGTAGCAGTTCGGCCATAGGGCGCAACTTGTATTTTGTAACAACTTTGGTCTGCTATAATGGGATTTCGCGTTGTTTTGTGAATTGTCTTACGATTGTGATTGATGATTGAACGAGTCCTTGAGTGCGTCCGCCCTTTTTATGGGGTTTACCTCGTTTGTTATGTGTTTGTGTTTTCGAGCGTTTTGTCGGTTGTTTTGTTATTGAGGTCGACTCGCCCGAGCTTGAAAATCCAGTCGCAGGGCGACTCCCATGAGTGCTCTTTACTTCACCGTTTTCCCTTGCGCGAACAAGGTCGGGTGGCCGAGTCCCCGAGCGTGGTACTTGGTGGTTCTAGTCGCAGCTCTAGGGTGGGTGAGGACTGGGCGCGTCAGAGTGAGCGCATCACTCTTGCCTGGCCCATCGGGTCAGTCACATGGCGAGTCCTGGGCACGCTCTCGTACTTGGCGTTTTTCCCTAGCCGCTCATGCTTGACTGGTCGTCAGTCCCCGAGCGTGGTATTTGGCCGTTCGAGTCGTTGTGTCGAGGATGCGGAGGACCGTGGTCACTGTGAGGAGCGAAGACAGTTGTCTTGGCTCGTTAAGCCAGTCGAGCTAGGCGACTCCAATGGGGCTCCGGGTAGGCGTTTTTCGTGGATGTAGCGAGTCCTAGGATAACCTAGTGCCCTCGTGACGCACTACTTGGCCGTGCCGGTCGCTGTACCAGTGGTTGACTTCTGCAGTTAACTTGACGCTGTTATTACGAGTGCGAGTGGCACAATACCCGGAGAGTAGACGCAATTTGTGGTAACCGATATATTTTATTTCATAGCTAGTGGAGGGTACATGTATGGAGTTCTAGGAGTAGAACTTCCGTAGGAGGTTTACATTCCACGGTCGCTTGACATCAAGTTTCCCGTCTCCGCGGACGTCGGTGAGGTAGTAGGCGTCGTTGCCGAGTACTCGCCCGATGGCGAATGGTCCCTCCCACGGGGGGGAGAGCTTGTGCATGCCCTTCCTGTCCTGTATGAGGCGTAGCACCAGGTCGCCTTCCTGAAAGGTGCGAGTTCTCACCCGCCGGCTATGGTAGTGGTGGAGTCCTTGCTGGTAGATGGCGGTGCGGGCGCGAGCTAGGTCGCGTGCCTCGTCGAGTTGATCGACTCCATCCTGGCGTGCGAGTTCATTCGTAGCCTCCGTGTAGTGGACGACCCTTGGCGAGTCATGCTCTAGGTCGGTGGGCATGACTGCCTCAGCGCCATACACCATGAAGAAGGTGGTGAACCATGTCGACCTGTTGACCGAGGTGCAGATACCCCAGATGACGGAGGGTAGCTCCTCGACCCAGCACCCGGCAGTGCGCTCTAGTGGTACTTGGAGCCGCGGCTTCAGGCCGTGGAGGATGCTCTGGTTGGCCCGTTACGGCTGGCCGTTGGACTCCAGGTGGGCGACTGAGGCGAGGTCGAGTCAGATGTGATGTTCCTCGCAGAACTCGGCCATAGCTCCTTTGGCGAAGTTGGTGCCGTTGTCCGTGATGATGCTGTTTGGGAACCCGTAGCGATATATGAGCTCGCGTAGGAACTTGGTGGCGGTCTTCCCGTCGCATTTCCGGACTGGCTTGGCCTCCACCCACTTTGTGAATTTGTCGACCGCGACCAGGAGGTGGGTGAAGCCGGAGGGGGCCTTTTTGAAAGGGCCTACCATGTCCATACCCCACACGGCGAATGGCCAGGTGATGGGGATTGTCTTGAGCGCTGAGCTCGGCACGTGTGTCTGGTTGGCGTACTTCTGGCACCCGGCGCACCGCTGGACAATGTCGACGGCGTCTGCGTGTGCGGTGGGCCAGTAGAAGCCGTGCCGCATAGCCTTTGCGACCAGAGAGCGGGCGCCGGCGTGGTGGCCGCAGTCGCCGGAGTGGATGTCGTGAAGGATTTTGCGTCCTTCAGCGGGTTGGACGCAGCGTTGGAACACGCCGGTCACGCTGCGCTTGTGGAGCTCGCCGTTGATGATGGCGAAGGATTTGCATCGTCGCGCTATCATCTGGGCGACTATTTCGTCTGTCGGCAAGGTGCCTCCCTCCAGGTAGGTGATGTACGGCCTAGTCCGATGAGTGCAACCAGGGCTGCCTCTGGTTGCAGCGGGACTCCGATGTCGATCTCCCTTGGGGGAGAGACGGACGGCTTGGTGATCGTGTCGAGGAAGATGCCGATGGGTGGGGCGAGTCGAGCTGAACCGATGCGAGAGAATGCGTCGGCCTCCTCGTTCTTCCTCCTGTCAATCCACTCGACGGAGTAGCCTGCGAAGTGTCCGCCCAGCTTGTCCACTGCTTGGCGGTATGCCGCCATGGTGGGAGAGACGGCGTCGTAGGTTCCAGCGACTTGCCCAGCGACGAGGTCGGAGTCTCCGTAGCAGCGTAGGCGGTTGAAATTCATCTCCTTGGCAGCTCACATGCCGTGGAGTAGTGCCTCGTACTCGGCCATGTTGTTGGTGCAGGGGTGAAGTCGAGGCAGAGGACATAGCGGAGCTTGTCGCCCTTTGGGGAGGTCAACACGATCCCTGCCCCTGCGCCGTCTGCATTCTTGGAGCCGTCGAAGTGCAGGCTCCAGTAGTGGAGGTACGGCAGCTTTTCCGGCTGCTGGGCCTCTTCCCAGTCGGCGATGAAGTTCGCGAGAGCCTGTGACTTGATCGCTTTGCGTGGCTCATACTTGATGTTGTGGACGCCGATTTCGACGACCCACTTGGTGACTCGCCCGGTCGCCTCATGGTTGCGGATGATGTCCTGCAACGGTGCTGAGGAGACGACCGTGATCGGGTGCTCCTGGAAGTAGTGCGGCAGTCGCCGCTGTGCTCTGAAGACCGCGTATACCAGTTTCTGGTATTGCGGGTACCGCTGGCGCGACTCGGTGAGGACCTCGCTGATATAGTACACCGGTCGCTGTACCGGGCGCTCCTTTCCTTCCTCTGGCCTCTCGACGACCATGACGGCGCCGACGACACGCTCGGAAGCCGCGATGTAGACCAGCATGGGTTCTTTGTCGACGGGGGCGGCGAGTAGAGGTGCGGCGAGTAGCACCTTCTTGAGGTCGCGGAGCGCATCGTCGGCCTCCTTGTCCCACTGGAAGGTGGGGTTTTTGCGCATCAGGCGGTATAGGGGCATCGCCTTTTCGCCCAATCGGGGGATGAAGCGATTGAGAGCCGCGACTCGCCCGGCCAGCTTATGGACGTCGCGCAGGCACTCGGGTTTGCCGAGTCGGGCGATCGTGTCGATCTTGGTGGGGTTCGCCTTGATCCCGCTCTTTGAGACGACGTAGCCCAGTAGTTTCCCTGCTGGTACACCGAAGGTGCATTTGCCTGGGTTTAGCTTTATCTTGTATTTCCGCAGGTTGGCGAATGTTTCCGCCAGGTCGGCGAGTAGGTCGCCCTGGCGAGCGGACTTCACTACCACGTCGTCGATGTAGACGTGGATATTGCGGCCAATTTGGCTCGCAAGGCATTCCTGCATGCACCGCTGGTAGGTCACCCCGGCGTTCTTGAGGCCGAAGGTCATGGCGGTGTAGTAGAAGGCTCCGAATGGTGTGATGAACACCGTCTTTTCCTCGTCCTCGATATCCATTTTGATCTGGTTTTACCCAGAGTAGGCGTCGAGGAAACACAGCGACTCCGAACCCGCGGTGGAATCGATTATTTGGTCGATCCGCGGGAGGACGAATTGCTCCTTCGGGCAGGCGCTGTTTAAGTTTGTGTAGTCGATACACATCCTCCAGGTCCCATTTTTTTTCTCGACCAGGACTGGGTTTGCCAGCTACTTGGAGTATTTTATTGGCCGGATGAAGCCTGCAGCGAGTAGACGCTGCACCTCCTCGGCGATGGCTCGGCGGCGCTCTTCATTGAAGGGCAGCCGATCGCTGACAGTCGCACTTTGGGGTCGGCGTTGAGTTTGTGCTCGCCGAGTTCCCTAGGGACACCGTGCATGTCGAGGGCTTCCATGCGAAGATGTCCTGTTCTCATGGAGGAACTCGATGAGCGCGCTTCCTATGCCGGGCTCATGCCCATCCTAATCGCCACCGTCTGGCTGGAGTCGCCAGGACCAGCTCGACGGTGCGGGTGTGCGCTGCTGCCTCGAAGGTCGAGGTGTTGCCGCCCCGAATTGGGCTTCTTGAGTATGGTGGGTCGTCGTTGTTGACCGCCGCCGCATTTCTGGCGAGCTCGTCGGCGTGGTTGGCCTCGCCGCGATGACGGCCGGGCGAAGTTCGCTCCTTTGGCCTCGCACTCGGCGCCATGTCGGGGTCGCCGCTGATGGTGATGACGCCGCCCGGAGCTTCATCGCGTTATGCAGCGTAGTGAAGCTGCCATGAACTTGGCGAACACCTGGCGCCCCAGGACGCAGTGGTAGGGGCTGTCGAAGGGTACCAGCTCGAAGACGATCCGCTCAGCGCGAAACTTTGCTGGTGTGCCTAAGGTGACCGGAAGCGTGACCTTGCCGATCGGGTACGCCTTCCGACCGGGGACGATGCCGTGGAACGTGGTGTAGGTCGTCTCGACCATCGACGGCGGGAGCCGCACTCGCCTGAAGGTGTCCAGGTACATGATGTTAATGGAGCTGCCGCCGTCCATCAATGTCTTAGGGAGCCAGTAGTCTCCCACCTTGGGCTTGACCACCAGGGCGACTCGGCCTGGGTACTCGATGCGTGGCGAGTGGTCCTGGCGGATCCAGGTGATGGGCTGCTCCGACCAGTTGAGGAACTGGGGAACGTCCACCTGGGCCACCGCGTTGACGGCGACGGCGCGGGCGATGACCTTCTTCTCACGCTTCGTGTTGAAGCCTGTGAAGGTGTGGAGCGATCCGGCCACACTACCGAATTTTCCGCCGTTTGGCGGGTTGTTGTCGGGGTCCTCCCGCGCTCGCCGTGCCTTCTAGATCTCCATGAGGGAGTGGCAGTCGGCGGTCGTGTGCGTGGCGGGCTTCCCTTCCCTATTGTGAAACGCACAAGTTTGGTTAAAGAGGGCCTCGGGGTCGAACCTTGGTTTTGCCTTGTAGTTGCCGCCATCGTGGCGTTGCCCCCCGTCGCGGCGTTGCCCCCCTGTCGCGGCGAAAGCTCTTGGGCTCGCGCTGCGCGTGCCCAGCGTTGGCGACGAAGTCGACTCGCCCGTCATTGCGACGCTTGCTAGTGAGGCGAGTGTTGCTGTAGCGTAGGTCAAAACCTCGGATAAGTAAACTATCGTGAGACAAAGGGAAATTGGTATCGTATGTAAGTGGTTCATTCGATCGCAAAGTAATCGTAGAAATATGTGGGAGCCATATGAATTTCCAGATTCCTCTATTGGTTATTGTTCGGAGAAGTGTCTCGATCATGTCCGCATAATTCATGAACCATAGGGAGACACACTTAAGGATTCGATGTTGTTGAGTAGTTATGGAATGATGAGTAAGAGACCTAATGTTGTTCGGAGTATCGGATGGGATCCGGGATATCACGAGGAGATCCGGAATGGTCCGGAGAATAAGATTCATATAAGGAAAGTCCTGTTTCGGAGTTGGGGAATGATTCCGATGATTTCATCGGGAATGTTCTAGAAGGTTCCGGAAGGTCCGGCACTCCGGAGGGGAAGGCTACATGAATGTGTCATGACAATGTGGAATATTTGCATCATGTAATAGGTATCATGGCTGAGAAAAATAAAGGGATAAATCAAATCCTAGTTTGAAAAGTCAAACGCCAATTTGAAAAGTCAAACGACAAGTTTGCTTGGTGGAGGGAGAGTAGGAAACCTACTTGGGGAGGAAGTCCTCCTCCCTCCACCGCCGGCCAAGGAGGCCGACTTGGGGGAGGACTCCCTTCCCCTTGGCCGCGCCCTCCCACCTATAAAAGGAGGGGCAGGGGTGCCCCTCTAGACCTACACCTCTCTCCAGCAAAACCCTAACCCTAGCCTCCGGCCACCAAGTCGTCGCCGCCGCCCTAGGGTTTGCCCTAGCCACCGAGTTGGGGCCCTCCCCAAGCCCTAGCCGCCGGCCTATCTCTCTCCCCATGGTGCCTCTAAACCCTAGATCGCCAAGGCCTCTCTCATAGTCCACCATACTCGCTCCGGCTTAAGGCAAAGCCCTGCGAGATCTCCCCTCTACTTCCGGTACCACGCCGTCGTGCTGCAGGAATCGCGAGGAGAGTGCTACAACCTCTGCTGCCTACTGGAACAAGGGAGAGGAAGGTCTTCATCGAGTACCGAACGTGTGACCTGAGCGCTAAGGAGCCTTGCGCTGAAGGATCGTCTACGCGATCTTGAGATCGGCAAGAGTACGACTACATCACCCATGAGAATCTGCTCTCGTTAAACACTTTGGAATCTTCGAGGGTGAGTTCCTCTATCGACTCGTTGCTACAATCTAGTAGATAGATCTTGGCTTGTTTGTTTGCATGCGGTAGAATTTTTTGTTTTCCATGCTACGAACCCCTACAGCGGGGGCGTCGATAGGTAGAGGGTGAGTGCCTCGCATGGTGTCGCGCACCCTCTTCCATTCCTCGTTGGAGAGGCGGATCTCGTTGCGGACACGGTGTATACCCTCAGTGCCTTGAGGTGTCCTATTCCCGTTGGGATCTGGCGGGGGTGCCCTGTTTCCTCAGTTCTCGGACTGGGGGGTTGGGAGGGGGATTCCGTGGCGGCTCAGTTCCTTCGTTGACATTGCCATTATGGATGGTCGCGCACACGTAGCGATGGGGGAGGTCATTTCTCCCACAACTTTCAGATCCGGAACCGTAGGTTCCTTCATCAGTGGGGGGATCGCACAGATCGGAGTTGCAGTTGTTGATGTCATCGGAATCGCTTGTTAGCGATGTCGTGCACAAGGCGTCGATTGGGGGAACACACGAAGCGGGCCTGATTGATGGAGGTGGCACCCGCTCTGGGAGGCGGAGGGTACCGGTCTGACCCACCTGGAAGCAGAAGCTTCCGAACAGCATCTCGAATCCGTCGCCTATGGGCTCGAAATCTTTACGGGTGGCTGGTGAGTGGGCGGTGAAGTCTAAAGCGCCGAAGAGAAGGTGATTCTCTGTCGCTAAGGAATCGAAGATCGCTCTGGATGGAACTGTCACGACCGCACGATCAGCGTCCCTAGTTCCCACAAATGGCGCCAATTGTCGAGGGTTCAACTCGTCAATGCCCATTGTTATGGACTTGGGTTTTGGAGAAGATGGGGATGCTATAGATCACGAGACAGTTAACAAACATGCATCAACGGGACATGAGGGTTACCAGTTCGTGCCGAGAGAAAACCCTACTCCGCTTTTCTTGATTCTTAGGACGAGAAGGTTACATGGGGTGCGCAGATGCAATCTGGCATGAGGTGTGTGTATGAGTTGTCAACGTCCTCCTCATCGTGCCCTCCTGTCCCTTATATAGATAGGCCAGGTCCCAGGATTAGGTCGAGTCAGTTACAAGTTAGGGTTTCACTCTTGAATATTCTATCTATACTTAGTCGTGTTCTCCAAGGTTCGAACTTCTACTAGGCTTGGGCCACCCGGAGTCTCCTTGGGCAGCAAGTCTTCATGTGCGCCTTCCCTGGGCCGGACCAGGTATACCAATGTGAGGCACCCATAGGGTATATCCATGTCAGATACCGCGAAAACATTCCACATTACTAAACAGTACAACAGTAAACTCTCTCCACGAGCAACAATAATAAATAAAGCAGTAGCATGGCATAAGTACATGATAATAAAGCTCCAAACTAGTTTATGGCCCCAAGAAATAATAAATGAATCGACCTCTGGGTAAGGGGATTCATGGTCCCACATACGGATAGTGCGATAGTCAAGGAACAGGTATCAAGTACTCGGGGCCCTATGGAACACCAGTGAGCAGTTAAAAAATCAAATGACATCTATTGCCCACTGGTGGATTTGCATTAGTTATATCTATTCCCAGCATTTTAGTATCAAGTTGTAATTAAATTTATGATCATATCCACCATAAAGCATATGGCAACATTTCAACAACTAGGGTACTTGATGACACGAGGCAGCACCAGCTGCCAATTCGAACGACTTACATTGTGATCGTTGATGTCTACGCACTTCTATTCTTGTAGATAGTTATTGGGCCTCGAAGTGCAGAGGTTTGTAGAACATCAACAAGTTTCTCTTAAGTGGATTACCCAAGGTTTATCGAACTCAGGGAGGAAGTGGTCAAAGGTATTCCCTCTCAAGAAACCCTACAATCAAGATACAAGAAGTCTCTTGTGTCCCCAACACACCCAATATAGGTGCACTAGTTCGCGCGAAGAGATAGTGAAATACAAGTGGTAACGGTGCCAGAAAAGAGCTTGACGGTGAGGTAAAGACTAAAGGCAACAAGAAGGAAGCAAGCAAACATGCAACAAATCTAGTAGCAAACGTTGTTTCAATGCTTAGAAACAAGGCCTAGGGATCATACTTTCACTAGTGAACACTCTCTCATATAAATATCCTCTCTTCATGATACTACTCTTAACTACTCTCCGGTTGGACACTCTAATCATCGGTAGGCTATAACAACACTCCTCAAAGTCTGTCTTCCCCAATCTAGATAACCCCACATCGTCACCTTGAGCGCTAGATGGTTCCAACAAACACCACAATTTCATAGAGACATCCAACTCCAAATATAACTCATAACAAATATTCAATCTAGCCAAAGTACCACACACGATATGCCCTTTCTTTCACACGTGGGGAAAAGCATAGATCTATTAAAGCACAAGGAGTATTTATGTAGACTCAAGCTTAAGTGCCACCATGGTGTGCACGCTGTCACTTTCACACACATGGGGAGAGCAGAGATCTAATGAAGCACTTGAGTAGCAAGGTAGATCTACTTGATTACAAAGCTCATGACCACAATATCATGCATAGAGAGAGAGATATGAACACATAGCTACCGGTAGAGCCCTTAGCCTCGAGGAAGAACTACTCCCTCCTCATCATGGGAATCAGCAACGGTGATGGACATGGTGGTGGAGATCGATGGAGATGGCTCCGAGGGCACTTCCCCGTCCCGACAGGGTGCCGGAACAGAGGTTTTCGTGGATTTATTCTGGATTCCCTAGGGTTTTCTCATCGGGGGGCTCTTATAGGCGCAAGAATCAAGGTCGGTGGGGGTCCAGGGGGCCCACACCCCCTGCGGGTGCCCCCAGGGCTTGCCCGCGCCTAGGAGGGGTGCAGCCACCTTGTGGCCCTCCTTCGGCTCTGCTTCGTGGTTCTGTGTTGCTCTGGGAAAATAATAACTTTGGCTTTTGTCCCGTCCAATTCCAAGAATATTGATTTTCTGCCTTTCTGGAACCAAAAACAGAAGAAAACATGCAACTGGCACTGTGGCAACTTGCTAATAGGTTAGTTACAGAAGAGATATAAAAACACCTCAAAGTGTAGACAAAGCAAAGCAAAGTAGATACAAAACAAGCATGGAACATAAAAAATTATAGATACATTTCCGACGTATCAAGCATCCCCAAGCTTAACTCCCGCTCGTCCTCGAGTAGGTAAGTGATAAAAGAATAATTTTTGAGGTGACATGCACCTTCACAATAAAGATCAAACCATTTGCAAGCATTGAAAGATGGGATCAAAGAACTCTAGACATGTGCATGAAAGATGGAGTTCTAACAATAGGACATAGTAACTATGCATGCAACATGAACGGCTACAAACAAAGATCATGAATAACATGCATTGAAAAACATTTGTTTGTTTCACATACAGAAAACATAGCATAGTGGCAACCATCTTGTCCCTCATAGAGTAGCAATATAGATGCATAGGACACCTTCAAAGTTCACAAGGGTGACTAGAAACAAATAGCACAAGAACAAGTAATATCACAATATGCATCAATCAATAATCTTTGGAAGAATGCACACAGAATGCCAACTATGCTCTCTTAATGGTGCCTAAAGGTAGAAGGTGGAGACTCAATAGTGGTGGAAGAAAGGCCTTTTTGTAAAGGAAGCAGGGATTACAAGTTTCAAAAAGAGATTCCAAAAATTATGGTACTTGTTAGCTTTCAGCCCTCATTGCCCCTATCATAAGCATCTTGAAGTGTTTAAGGTTAAAGTGGCAAAGGTGGAGTATATGCTTGACGAAGTATAAGTTGGCAATCTCAAGTCCCTTGAATACGAGGGCCACACCTCATGCATACTCATCTTTGGGTCCAGGTAAGTTCTTGTCATTGTAAGTATTTGCATATCATTGAGAACCGCCAATAGGGTACCCCTTGCACATGGTACATGAGCTATCCCATAACCAAAATGACAAGGCAAGCAGACAATGATCGTCTCACCAATCTTTTTATTTACCATATGCATAGCTTTTTATTGAGAATGCTTCATAGATAGCTCATTATGGTGATGCTGCAAGTTTCTACCATGATTAGGCATGGCTTAGGATAGCGGACCAGGCGTTTCTCTAACACAGGATACAAACTCCATGGACTTACAAGTTCCCTCTTTATTTCACACCGGTGACATCCATAGACAAAAGAACATGATATCAACTGAGTATAACAAAGTACAAGTGCAATGTTGAAAACGTTCCCCGTGACAGCACGGTTCTGCTAATTCCAACTTATAAGTGCAAGCATATACAACAAAGTTTTCAGAATGGTTCAAGTTTATTAGGGACAAAGAATAAAGTGTGCCATCAAGTTCGTGAGGGCTTTAATCACTAAGTTTTCACATAATAAAATAGTTTTTGAATTGGAAGATAGCTGAAAACAATAATATACTTGGAATGGTGTAACACACCATGCATAGGAGTTTATAGTGGACACTTTGGAATAACTTGGTTTCTTGGGAGTTGGAAGCATGAGTAGAACTTACTCATACAAGTGGAGGCCAGCAAAAGACTGGGAGCAACCAACTAAGAGAGCAATAATGGCCATAATCATGCAGTGCAACAAAGCATACTAATCAAAGCAAAGAGTGGTATTACAAGTCAAGGACTAAATGATAATAGAGGATAATGGTGACTTGTCATAGTCATAACATGGTGTGAGCATGTGCCAAGTCAACCAAAGCAAAGCATCAAAGGAGAAAACCACAATACTATACTTTTGCATGCTGAAACAACGCATAATTTCTTCAAGGCACACTAAGCAATCCCAATTGTTTGGAACAAGACATGCTACAACAATAATCACTAAGCATAATGCCAAAACAACACCTAGCATGTCATGCTAAAGTCTAAGTCACAGTCAATGCAAGCTCCTCTTGCACTTACAAGCAAGAACTTACTACTCCTTTCCAACACCAAGCAACTTATTTGCAAAACAACACAGCGAGAACGAGGGTCCAAACTAATTTATTCAAGCAAACTAAACAACCTAAGCAAAGCAAACGAAAACTAAGACGCTCCAAGAACAACACAACTGTACATGAAACAATAAAAACGAAGTGTCTAGACAGACCTGGGCTTTTTATTGATGAATAAGGGGATGCCTTGGGCATCCCCAAGCTTTGACGCTTGTACCTCTTGGATATTTCTTGGGGTGACACCATAGTGGCATCCCCAAGCTTGATCTTTTGTCCATTCTTCATCTCATTGCATCATCCTCTCTCTACACCTGAAATTTTTCCTTCATAGAAAACTTCGCATAATCTTCATTAGCAACATTAGTGTATTCAAAAGATATTAGACCTCTGGCAAAGCTTTGGAACAGCAAGGCTTTTCACTAAAAACACAAGCTACTGTATCAACTCCTTCAAAAATCTCAATACCCCTAAAGAGAACTCAAAAAGGAATCAATAAGAAGCAAATGCAAATAATGGCAGAAATCTGTCAAAACAGACCAGCAGGTAGAAACCGATTTTATCGAACATCTTCTGTTGCTCAAATCAAAAAGTGTTGAACTAATTAAAGTTATCTAACATACTGGGGGATTTATTCGTAAATTTTTAGCTCAATCCAACTTACAAAGACTCCTCACGATTTTTTATGGTGGAGGACAAAAATCTGTTTCGGGACAACAACTCCCCAAATCTTACTTCCCTCTCATTAGAGGTCATTCTTGGCACAAAAAGCAAACAAAAAGGATAAGGAGAGGTCATTACAGAAGTAATAACTTCCAAGACTCAAGAAAACTCTTGGGTTATCTCCCAACAAGTACTTTTCTTTACCGCCTTTAAGTTAGACTTGATAGTTTGAGAAGATTGCCTCATAAGAAATATGAATTGAAGTAAAATAGAGCATCAAGAAGCAAATTCAAAACACATTTAAGTCTAACCCACTTCCTATGCATAGGAATCTTGTAAATAAACAAGTCTTGAAAGCACAAAACAACAAGCATAGGAAAACAAAACAAGTGCAACTTCAAGACTTTCAACATAAAGAGGGGGAACTTAATATTATTGAAATGCATAAGACCACGTTTCCCTCTCTCATAATAACTTTCAGTAGCAACATGAATAAAATTAACAATATAACTATCACATAAAACATTCTTATCATGAGCCACATGCATACAATGATTATTACTCTCCACATAATCATAGTCATCCTTCTTAATTGTAGTGGGAGCAAATTCAACAAAATAGCTATCACTATTATTCTCATCACCATAATGATCAAATATAGGAGGCATATTGTAATCACAATAAATTTTCTCCTCAATAGTAGGTGGACTGAAAATATCATACTCATCATTGTAATCATCATATATTGGAGGTTTGGTATCATCATAAGCAATAGAATAGCTATGTTCCAAAGCTGGGGGACTAAAAAGATCATTTTCATAAAAACTAGCTTCCACAAGCTTAGACATTTCCATAGCATTAGCAACAATGGTGTCCAAAGATTTCATACTAATAACATTTCCATTAGCATGCAAATAAAGCTCCATAGGTTTTTTTAATTTTCTCTTCAAATACTTCATGTCCTAACTCAAGATAAACACTATAAAGCTCTCTAATTTTGTAGTTGTTTTCCATTAAGCCTAACTAGTGAAAACAATAAACAAAAAGACAAAATTGCAGAATCTAAAGGAAATAACTTCGAGCACTTACACCGGAGGATGTGAGTACCTTTTACCTTACCTTCCCGGGAACGGCGCCAGAAAAGAGCTTTACAGCTTCTTGGGTAACGTGTTTGTGCCTTTTACCTTTCCTCCCGGCGCGAAAAAGAGCTTGATGTCGCACTTCTATTCTTGTAGACAGTTGTTGGGCCTCCAAGTGCAGAGGTTTGTAGAACAACAACAAGTTTCCCTTAAGTGGATTACCCAAGGTTTATCGAACTCAGGGAGGAAGTGGTCAAAGGTATTCCCTCTCGAGCAACCCTACAATCAAGATACAAGAAGTCTCGTGTGTCCCCAACACACCCAATATAGGTGCACTAGTTCGGCGAAGAGATAGTGAAATACAAGTGGTAACGGTGCCAGAAAAGAGCTTGACGGTGAGGTAAAGACTAAAGGCAACAAGAAGGAAGCAAGCAAACATGCAACAGATCTAGTAGCAAACGGTGTTTCAATGCTTAGAAACAAGGCCTAGGGATCATACTTTCACTAGTGAACACTCTCTCATATAAATATCCTCTCTTCATGATACTACTCTTAACTACTCTCCGGTTGGACACTCTAATCATCGTTAGGGCTATAACAACACTCCTCAAAGTCCGTCTTCCCCAATCTAGATAACCCCACACTGTCACCTTCAGCGCTAGATGGTTCCAACAAACACCACAATTTCATAGAGACATCCAACTCCAAATATAACTCATGACAAATATTCAGTCTAGCCAAAATGCCACACACGGTATGCCTGCTGTCACTTCCACACACGTGGGGAAAAGCATAGATCTATTAAAGCACAAGGAGTATTTATGTAGACTCAAGCCTAAGTGCCACCATGGTGTGCACGCTGTCACTTTCACACACATGGGGAGAGCAGAGATCTAATGAAGCACTTGAGTAGCAAGGTAGATCTACTTGATTACAAAGCTCATGACCACAATATTATGCATAGAGAGAGATGACACATAGCTACCGGTAGAGCCCTTAGCCTCGAGGAAGAACTACTCCCTCCTCATCATGGGAATCAGCAACGGTGATGGAGATGGTGGTGGAGACCGATGGAGATGGCTCCGAGGGCACTTTCCCGTCCCGGCAGGGTGCAGGAATAGAGACTTTCTGTCCCCCGAATCTCCCCTTAGGTGGTGGCGGGGCTACGGAGGTTTTCATGGATTTCTTCTGGATTCCCTAGGGTTTTCTCATCGGGGGCCTCTTATAGGCGTAGGAATCAAGGTCGGTGGGGGTCCAGGGGGCCCACAACCCCTGTGGGCGCCCCTAGGGCTTGCCCGCGCCTAGGGGGTGCGGCCACCCTGTGGCACCCCTCCGGCTCTGTTTCGTGGTTCCGTGTTGCTCCGAGAAAAATAATGACTTTGGATTTTGTCCCGTCCAATTCCGAGAATATTGATTTTCTGCCTTTTTGGAACCAAAAACAGAAGAAAACAGGCAACTAGCACTATGTCAACTTGTTAATAGGTTATTTCCAGAAAAGATATAAAAACATCTCAAAGTGTAGACAAAACAAAGCAAAGTAGATACAAAGCAAGCATGGAGCATCAAAAATTATAGATACGTTTCCGAGGTATCAACCGTCGTCGTCGCCATGATTTGTGGCCGAAAGGGCAGTCTGTTTTGGCACCATGGAGGCGTCTCTTCAATCTCTAGTGTTAAGGCCCCCTTGGAACCTCGATCTAGAGGTCATCGCCTTCTCCTCGCCAAGTGGTGCGTCCCCGACGATGTCAAAGTGGACGGCAACCAAGGTTCAACGGCGGCGGAGATGTTAAAGGAACTAATCATGTTTTCTTAGATTTAGGGTCCTCCTTGCATATGCTTGGGACTGTGTTGTAATTTTAATTTCTGCTATATGTCCTGTTGTAATTTATACCCACCATGGATAGTACACTGGTAGCTTCAAGGTCCTTCGAGAGTCAAAACCCCTCTCTTGTAAAAAAAAGCTAGTCGCAGTTTCCGGAAAAGAGAAACTAGTCGCAGTCCAGTGTGAGTAAGGCTGGTCCTAGTGGGAGTATCATAGCTAGTATCATGCATGTTGGCAAAAATTTAATGTGGCACAACAATTAATAAAGAAAGAGATGGTTAGAGTATCATAGGTAGATAGCGTATCATAGCACGTAAAACTAGAAAATCCTTATACAAATAAAACTTGTACACAATTTTGTATTGAGATTTTACAAATCATTAAATATAGTACTAGTATGATACTACCATATGATACCATGCACTATGAAGATAGTATCATACACTAGTATCATATGCATGATATTAGTAGTATGATACTACCACTATGACCAGCCTAAGGGCATCTCTAGTAGAGCCCGTAAAAAGGCCAAAACCGAAAAATAACCACCAATTTACGGGTTCGGGCTGAAAAATGGCGCCGATCAGTCCCGTAAACGAGGCGAAACTGATTTTTTTGGGCCGAGACTGAAACCCATACTCGGCCTGTATTTTTAGGGGCTGACGGAGCGAACCGAACACAACCCGAACATAATCCCTAGTTTGCGTGCGAGGGAAGTTTCAGCTCCTCCCAACCGCCACAACTGCCGATCTGCGCGCCCTCACCTTCCTCTGCGCCGTCGTCGTCCGATTTCTCCACCATGAGTCTCGAATCGACCCAGTCGGCCGCCATTGCTAGCTCGTAGGCCCCGCCACCCTCTTCCACGGTCACCGGTTCTTCCGCCGCTACACCAACCACACCGACGACCCCCGCGACCCCCATGGACGCCGCTACCACGGTCCCGTCGACGAGCGTGGTGAAGCGGCAGAGCGCGGGAACGCATGTGGTCCCACAAGCCGGTGCCGCGGCGGCTAGCGCTGATGTCCCGGCGGTCGCAGCGAAGGCACCCCGCGCCAGAACGAAGAAATCGGCGCCCAAAAGGACAAAAGTGAAGGCGACGACGAGCCGTGGCGTCCTGCCTCCGTTCCCCTCCCCGCCAACGCCGCCAACGCCAGCGGAAGCCACCGTGAACGACGCCTAGGACATGCTCGACGGAGGGTCAACAAGGTACAAATTACAACTCTTCCTTGGTTTTCATTGTGAGTAGATTTTGAGGCCGCGTATTTCTAGGAACGACAACACCTCGTACATGGAGATGTTGGGCGAGGTAATCATTACCCCACTCGATCAGTTCGACGCTGTGATGGGCGGAGATGAGGACGGCACAGATGAAGGGGAAGAAGGGGATGACGGGGAAGAAGATGAAGGGGACGAGGGTGTGGTCGAGGTGGAGGCCGATGGAAAGAGGAAGAAGAGATGGGCAAACAACTACACGGACATAGAAGACGCCACCTTGTGCCGAGCTTGGGCCGCCGTGGGGATGGATGCAGTCTCTGGCACCGATCAAACAGGGAAGCGCTACTGGCAACACATCGAGGACAAATTCCATAAACTGATGCCGCGCGTTCACCATCATGTCGACCGCACGTACTGATCGCTCCAAGGACGTTGGGACGCGATCAAACCGGCTTGCAGCCGGTGGGCAGCAGCAATGGACCAAGTGGTGTTGAATCCTCCTAGCGGCGCAACTGTGGACGAATATGTGAGTGAATTTGCTCGCATATTTAGTTTGTACAATTGTAGTTTTGCTTTGGTTACCACATATTGACGATTTGTATTTGGTTTTGCAAATGTAGGACTGCATTGCCCATGCGAGGTACAGAGACATGGCCGGCAGCAAGGGAAATAACTTCACCATGCGTCATTGCTTTGATGTGCTTCAACAACTATCCAAGTGGAAATTGAGGGACGAAAAAGTAGCACCCAAGAAAGCTGCAATGGTTGCGCTTGACCATACCAGGGACGAGAAGGAGGGCCGGAACATTGACAAGCCGGAGGGAAACAAGAAGGCCAAGGAGAGGCTCAAGCTCGAGGGGGAGGCAACATTGTTGAGGGACAAGTTTGATCAAATGATGAAGTCCAAGGAGGTGATAGCGGCCAAGACTTTGGAGACAAAGTTGGTCACCATCGAGAAGAAGAAAGAGGTGAGTCTTGCCAAGGTTGAAGCCAACCGAGAGGAAGCAAGGAACAAGGCCAAGTTGGAGGAGATGAGGATCAAGCGTAAAGAAGGCGAAAGCAATGAAGCAACTATTGGTCGAAGAGAGGAAGATCATAATGATGAACATAAAGGACATGAATGAGCAACAAATGGAGTGGTGGAAGGAGGCCTTAGCGGAGATCATGGAGAGACGAAGACTAGCTCGTGAAGAGGCTAGTGGTGATGGCTCGGTTTGATGCCGGCGGTGAGAGAAGATGGTGAACTATGAACTATTTGCTATAATTGTATCATTTAATGTCTGCACTATAAACTATGCATGAGTTGTTTGCATTTAATTGTGTCATTTCTTTGATCATATGCAAATTCTTTGAACCATGTCTGTACGGGTCCGGAAGCCGCTGCGCAGAACAAATCCCGTAAACCAAAACTGTAAAACAGCCATTTTTCGATCCATAAACATGAGTTCGGTGAACTGAACGTCAGTTTTTCAGATCGCGTTTTTACAGGCTATGACAGAGATGTAGAAAAAAAAAAGGAAAACACTCAGGGTACGAACGAGAAGAGCGGAAGGCATCATGTATGCATAGACTGATGTACGGACCTCTCCCAATCCAATCTCATGTAAAACGCAGAGCTCCAAATCGAATCCCGTTTCGATCAAAGAAAAGAAAATCCCCATTCCAATCCCACCCTTCCTCCCACCAGCGTTTGCGCCGGTGGTTCGTCGTCGCCGGCGCACGCCCGCCCGCACCGTCGCTGCAGGAACGACCGACGCCCATCTGTCCAGTCTCACCTCCGTCCGTCGTCCTCCACCAGGGCTTGCGCCGGTGGTTGGTCTTTGCCGCCCGCATTCACCACCGCTGCAGGAAGGAGCGCGACATCCTAGGTGGCGGCAATGTCGCGCCTCCAGCCCCGCTATTTCTCCAGCTCCGTCCCACGAGCGCACGAGCTGCTCAACCTATTCCACGAACATCTGGGCTCTGGGACGCTGATGCCGGAGCTCGCGCACCAACTGTTCGACGAAATGCTGTGTCAGCCCGTCCAGTTATCTGATCGGGCACTCAACGGATTATTTGCTGCCCTAGCGCGTGCGCCGCCCTCCACCGCATGCCCTGATGGTCCTGGCCTCGCCATCGCTCTCTTCAGCTGTATGGCCCGTGCACACCGCCGCCAGGTGACCATACCCACCATTCACACCTACAGCATACTGATTGACTGCTGCTGCCGTGCTCGCCGCCCGGACCTAGGGCCTGCCTTCTTTGGCCACCTCCTCAAGAGATGCATCACGGTGAACATCATTACCTTCACCAACCTATTCAAGTGCCTCTGTGACATGAAGCAGACGGAAGAGGCTCTGGACGTGCTGCTCCACAGGATGCCCGGCGACCTGCCTAATGCCGTCTCCTACGCAGTTGTTCTCAAGAGCTTCTGTGACAGTGGGGAGAGTCAGCGTGCACTTGACGTGCTCCGGATGATAGTAAAAAAAGGAGCTAACCACTCCCCCAACGTGGTTTCATACAACACAGTAATCGATGGCTTCTGTAAAGAGGGTGAAGTAAGCAAAGCATGGGATCTGTTCCATGAAATGGTACAACAAGGAGTTGCGCCTGATGTGTTGACGTATAGCTCCATTATCGATGCGCTATGCAAAGCAAAAGCGATGGACAAGGCAGAGGTGATCCTCCGACAAATGGTTGATAATGGTGTTCGCCCTAATAGAGTGGCATATAATAGCCTGATCCATGGATATTCCATTTCAGGCCAGTCAAAAGAGGTCCTTAGGTGGTTGAAAGAAATGACAAGTCAAGGTGTTATACCAAATTTGTTACTTGCAACTCTCTCATGACCTACCTTTGCAAGCATGGAAGAGTCAAAGAAGCTGCAGAAATTTTTCATTCCATGGGCCAAAAACATAATGTCTTCTCATACTCTATTATGCTCCATGGGTATGCTAAAGAAGGATCCTTTAACGATATGATTGATCTCTGTGAGCTAATGGTACAAGAGGGTATTGTACCCGATCTCCATGTTTACCATAGATTGATTGATGCATTTGCCAAGTGTGGAAGGGTGGATGTGGCTATGCTTTTCTTCGAAGACATGTTGAAGCATGGAGTGAACCCTAATGGAGTCATATATTTAACTCTCATAGCTGCGTTTTGCAGAATGGGCAGGATGGATGATGCTATGGACAAATTCAATGAGATGATTCATATGGGAGTACCACGTGACACCACTGTTTACAGGTGCATGATTCAGGGTTATTTTAAGCATGGTGATTCCGTGAAAGCCAAGGAATTGATTGCTGAAATGAAGAAGGATATTCCTCATGGGTTGCAAGGGGGTAATTGAAGAGCATAATATCCTTGACTTGGTCATACGTGCTGGTGAGAGGCCTGGTCGGCTGGTCCAGTTACATTTACTTAAATGATTGGTGGATATATTACTTGGTCGCCAAGATGGACGAAGCATTCTGAGTATTTGATGATAATGGTATCAGTTAGCATGAGGCCTAGTGTTATTACCAGCACTTGTTAGTAGTATTATCAAAATAGAAGGATTTGTGATGGATTGGTCGTATTTAGAGAGTTGAACTTCGAACTTATGTATCTGCATCATACTGGATCGGTTATTTTACTCCAAGATGGAGAACCATTGCTGCATTATCTTTATTATTGTTGCATCAACGTGTTTATATTGTTATATGTTATTCTAACTTCATGTCGAATTGACGGTTAAGCTGCTCTAACAAATAATAAGAAGCTAAATGATAATTGACACTTGTCCTTCAGTTTAATCTTGTAGGGAAAGGTTACCTTTTAGCATTAAAGTACACTAAGTGATTGGCCATTGTTATGAAGTTTTGTCCGAACAGATCTCTGCGAGTTGATGGCAGGGGACGATATTGTACCCAATCTCCATGTTTACAATACTTTGATTGATGCATATGCTAAGTGTAGAAGGATGGATGGGGTTATGCTTCTCTTCGAAGACAAGTTGAAGCAGGGAGTGAACCCTGATGAAGTCATATACTCCCTCCGTCCTAAAAAGGATGTCTCAAGTTTGTTTAAATTTGTATGTATTTATATACTAAATAGTGTCTAGATACATTCAAGTTTTGACAAACCTAAGACATCCTTTTTAGGACGGAGGGAGTATTAAACTGTGATAGCTGCGCTTTTGCAGAATGGGCAGGATGGATGATGCTAGGGGCAAATTCATTGAGATGATTCAGTGAGGCGGAGGAAGAAAGTCAAACTTACAACTTATTTACCTGGCATCATACTGGATGGGTTATTCCAATGGTGAACTGTTGATGCATTATCTGCATTACTGTTGCAGCAAAATATTTATACTGTTTTATGTGGTATTTTCACTGGCACATTGATTCATGGTTAAACTGCTCTGATAATTCAGAAGCTAAATGATAATTCGGATCAGTGCTTCAGTTTAGTTTTATGTGGTATTTTTTCTGACCCAATGTTCTTATTTTGGTTGGCATGTTCCAGTTGAGTTGACTTTGTTGCCATAAGGACTCCTGGACGTTACCTGCGCAATGGATGCTCACTATGCATCACAGGTTTGTGAACAGATTTCACCAAATGACAACTGTAATTAGGTCCTGTTTTTTCCCTTGCATACGTTTTTCTATAAAGGCTTGCATCTCTTACTCTGATACTCGCTTATATACAGAGATAAAAACCCTTGTTTGCTATGCTTGATAAAAGTGGCAGAAGGATGGTTTTCCATAAAATAGAGCAACATGTGATGCTTCAAAACAATGTTATTTCCCCCTGTATTTGTATTTAGTTCAGGTTATCTTAGCATTTGTATGTGTTCTGAATATTCTAATGCCTGTGGTTGATGCCGAGTTGTTGAACAGTAGAAACTAAACTACCAAACTTCACCTGCTTGTAACCCATAGTAGCAGATTGTTAGCTAAAAACACTACAAAGTAAAATAAAATGCAACACTGAAGGGCACGCACCAGACCATTATCAATTCCAGCGAACCATTGATTTGCCATGCTTATCAGTAATTCAAGTACTCACTTATCAGTAATGGTGTCAGAGAACGCAAGTTGAAGACCACTTACGATGTGCATCTGGGAATGCCAACAGAATGGGAAATCATTGTCTTAGTGTCTGCATACCTCACCCATTTCAGCTGCATATACAATAGCAGATCGTCCTTTGTCCATTATGCCCCCAAAAGATAGAGATTCTTATAAACATGGATAATATTTCTGAAGTCTGGGTGAGGCCACCAAATGTTGACATCTAAACTGTTATCTGGTGTGAGATGGCGTATTATTTGGCCATGCTCAGTTCATAGATAAACGTGTCTCATAGAATATTCTGTCACTAAAGCAGATCCCCAAAACACAATATGGCAATCACAAGTTCGGACCTAGTATTGTTTTGTCATTCTGGAGAAAGAGTTATAATTGCCAAATCTGCCTTGTACTTAATCAATCAAGAAAAACGTCTCTCTTGAGAGTGAAACCACTTTTTTTCTTCTTCATGTGCTTACAATTCGGAAGTTCTAGTGTTGGGTGCTGTTTAGGCAGCTCTGCTCCAGGAAGTTTATGGTTCTATGCTTGCCGTGTCTCCTTGTAACATTCTGAAGTTCTCATTGCTCAGCCGTCACTTCCACATCTTCCTGTTTTTCTCTTCTTTCTAGAGCGCTCATTTGAGTATAGTATCATGTTTAGAAATAGTTCTTCCTATCTAGATTTTCCAACTGATTCGTGTACCCAACCTATGCTATTTTTTCAGAGATAAACAGAAAAGGTGTCCTGACCATGATGGTGTTAAGAGAGTTTAACTTGAAAGGCGATGGAAACACAATGCACAGCGATAAGTGTATGCCCCCCTGAAGTCTGAACATAATAGAATGCTGAAACGTTAACAATTTCTGGACCCTGGAGGTTATAAAATCCCCTTTAAAGATAGCATTATTTCTCAAGTACCATGAATACGAGCAAACCGTCGGAACAAGAACGGAGCCAGTTATAGCAGCACTCACGTATAGCTGTGCATCTCAGTTATCAAGGCTATGAGAAAGGCTGTCAGCTTGCCACATCTGTGTTGTATGGCAGACTACCAAATCAGAAATTAAGAGGTGAAATCGGTGGAAATGAATATTCCACCGATCTTTTTCAGACTGTACAACATGATTTCTCTTCGTGTCCTATATATGCAGCCGCTTCCATCTTCACCCGAGAAGAAATTCTTATCTACATCTATCGCACTCAGCGTAGCGCCGCACTTGTACAGCCACACTACCCACTTTCGTTTCACAGTCTTCTAGTAACACTTAAGTATACATTAGTGTATGATATCCAAAATTTCATATCCCACCTGAACACAAGAGATCGATGATGATAGAACTCGAAACCGAAACGGCGATGTGTCAGGATCACACATGTGCCGTATTTAGAAATAGGAGGCATCGGGAGATAAGCAGGCTGCTCTCCACGTATACGGTGTGTAACCATCAAGACTGCCTTGATCACCCCGTTGTTTGGGATGTCCTTAGTACAGTCGTTCGGAACCAGTTCATATTCTCAGCCTTGCTTGACCGCCACCAGAAGGACAAATGGAACAAGACATGCTTCGCCCTTGCCTTGGAGGTGCAGTGCCGACATCTTTAACAAAAGATGACTCTCTCGAGAAAGCCTCGCCACCATGCGGCACAACGCTGCATGAGAACTTATCTTTGCCTAGTACCAAAAACACTCAGTGAAAGCAAAAAAAAAAAAAAAAAAACATGGCAAAGACTTTGCCGAATATTACACCGGCAAAAACATCGTGCCTAGTAATTTCACGGGCACTAGGCAAAGGACTTCGTCATGTGTCCGGGCCCGACACTCGTCAATGAAAAACAATTGCCATTTATAGGACGTTAATGGCAAACGGTCTTTAAAAAGTGTGTTGGTGAGACACATGGTAAAGGATGGGATCACCAGGTGCAGCCACGTAGTGTCAAACTTTGCCAAGAGCCCCATACAGGTACACCGTAACTCATGGTCACGATAGTACGATCCTCTTGAGGTTCTTTCTCCATGCCCAACTGCCCATACACACAGCAGAACCTCTTTGTGTCTCGCCCCCTCCGACCCCGCTTGATCTAGTGTCTCCTCGTCTCCTTTGGCTCAGCCCCTCCGGTGCACCATAGAAATCAAGTCATCAAGGTGGTACAGAAATAAAGAGCTTCGTAAAGTGAAACCAATCGAAGAGAAAGCACCAACATTGATATGCATTTCATCCATTGCGACAATGGTATGACATTCAACATGACTCAGTAGGTGTTGGATGGAACACAAGGCACGTTCCGACTGCACATGGTTTATGATCTTATGATGCATGAATGCAGTCATTTATCTCAAAAAAACATATAGTGCATCAATAAACCAATCTCGTGGTTAGATAACTCAACTAGCAAGTGCTACTTTGTTGCATCATAGCACCAGGTCTTGACTCTCTTTTTTCACTATAGTTACAAAATGATTAAAGTGGAAATTTTATGAATGCTCATCAATTACGCAGAGCACCAAAGTAAAAAAGGTTGTTAGCGAAAATTGAGATGGCAAGTGTGTATTGGATGTGTGGCTGGCAATAAGTTATCACTTGCTTTGTTATAATTGCGACAAGTAAATAACGAAGAACGAAATCGAAACACAGCAAAGGGGACACATATTTAATGTGGAAAAACCTCTCGAACAAAGAGAGGAAAAAACCACAGGCGCCAGCCAGCGAAACTTCACTATATCGGGGAGCGTTTACACAACGCCGGGGATTTCACAGATGCAACTCGTCCCAACTGGCGTCTTACAAGAGGTTTATATATCGGTGGAAACCTAGATCTTCGATGATCCGTACCGTACATCAAAGCCTCCGGCGACGGGCCTCGCTCCACTCATCAGGAGTTGGCCTATACTTTGTAGAATTTGGATCAACATATAACATGATTCGGTGTCCTCTCCCTTCTAAAACCAACAAAAATGAAAACACAAGGATGGATAGGATTGCTGATGCTCATTTGGTTTGAAGGACAGAAAGGGTATCGGTCAATCTTGGTCGTGCTTATGTTTTAAGTTTCGTGAATTTGGAAGGAGGGGGGAGGGCACCTATGCCAACATCGGATGCACAATTTTAAGTAAAAATAGATGAAGCGATTCAGATAATTTAAGGACAAAAGTTTATTGGAAAGAAGATTGTAAACATGAAAATAAAATTACTAGCAGTCAAGTAAAAAGAAGAATTACTCGGAAAAAAGAATTGAGCTGAACTTGAATACACATGCAACTCCGACTCTAACCTCACATGGACTATTATTGCACCAATCATCAAATAAAAGTACCAAAGCTACATAACACGACGACTTAAACCCGATAAGCAACTACACAACACCTGCTAGCTCAGCTAGTTTTTAACGTTCCTTTTTTTGGCACAACACGGCCTGTGAACACATACAGAAGATTGAGCCACCAACCAAATTTCCTCCACTTATGGAATCAATTATCGCAGATCCTCTTCGCTGCAGGTGCCCAACCATGTCGTCAACCAAAAACTTCTCTTGCCACCTCCCGCTGTCTATCACAGACTAGCTGCACCATCTTTTGCACCTTTTCTTTCCACAGAATTCCAATCGTCCAGCAACAGACACAAAGAGTAAATAACATCAGTGGGACCCCTAGGCAGAATTCTTTGAAAACAAGCATTATTCCTTATTTTCCATAAATTCCATAAAAGACCAGCAGCTCCTAACATAGCAACCGTTCTACACTTCCCAGAAAACCGCGGAGTCCAGTTCCGGCACAAACCAAAGAAATTTTCAGGTCTGGTTTCTATATCAAGGGCACTTCCTACAACATTCCAGTTATATCTAGCCATAGGACAATAAAAAAATGATTTAGAGACTCATGCCTGCCACAAAACTCAGGGAAGATAGTTCCTTTCCAACCTCTCTTAATTAAGTTATCCTTAACAAGTACTCTATTCTTAACCAACAACTAAACAAAAGCTTTGATTTTAATGGGTAAAGACATTCTCCAGATCATCTTGTAAGAAAAAAGTACTCTACGAATTGAGAGATAAGTATACATAGACTTAACCGAGAAACTCCCCGATTTAGTCAATAACCAACTCACTTTGTGAGGTTCCTCAATGAGGATGGTCTGACTACATAAATCCAGTAATTTGTTCCACATTTCTAGGGATTCCCCATATAGGGATTTTCTAAACCGAATGCAATTGAAATTTTGAGCAAAAACTCTAGCAACAGTAATTTGATAAGAACAGTAAGTTTATATAGCCTAGGGAAAAGTATGCAAAAAGGTATATGTCCCACCCACACATCCACCCAAAACCTAGTTTTTCTTCCATCTCCAATGATCCTTATGCAATGACTATAAAAAGCATCCTTCACTTCCATCAAACCTGACCAGAAGTGAGAGCACCCAACATCACTGGCGGACCTTCCCAAGGGCCAACCTGGGCAGTGGCCCCCCCAACAAAACGAAAAGTTTTCTATTACCCTATGGTATTTTCAGGAATACGGCGCTCTTTCTATGATGGCATGGGAGCAACCAGCTGGTATTTTCAGGAATACGGCGCTCTTTCTATGATGGCATGGGAGCAACCAGCTGTATGGCTGTCTTCCCTTGCTAGATGGCTGAATAGCAGGCAACAGCTCCGCTATCTCAGAGTATTTTGCTGCTAGCCTCAGCGTGCTCTTCTGTCTTTTAGTAATTCTATTCTCTCCTAGTATTTCCTACCTTCTCCCACAGTCTCACTATTTGTAGTTTTGATCCTTCATATTACGCGAGGTTCTAACAGGCCTCATAATTTACAGTAATAAATTGTTTCTTTTACATATATATTTTCTTGTTGCTTTGTGTGTAAGCGTGGAGTAGTGTCAACATTTAAGGGGAAATAATTGAGCCATTTTACAAAATTAACGGCGATGAATGTTAAGCTAATTAACGAGTCAGTTATTAAATTTTCCTAGAAAAATAGTAATTAATTTCATGGTTTTGTGCTGACTAACTCCATGGCTAAGTTATATTTTCGCATATTTTTTAGAGTAAGTTGTACACGCTCCGTGCAGAAATAACTGACTTTAGTTTATCTAGATTCAAATGTATTTATACATTAAAATACGTCTAGATATATTTGAATCTAGACAAACTCAAATCAATTATTTCTGAACGAAAGGAATACATATGTTAATGTCAGACGTGTATTTTGTAAGCCAGTGAGGAGAAGTTCAATCAAAGGTTCTCTAAAGGAGACAAATTCAATTTGTGTTAGTTGTACCATTAATCTGTTAGGCACTCTTATATTTTGCCTGTCATTTGGTAAGGTTGGCCCCCCCTAAGATTTCGATCAAGGTCCGCCACTGCCCAACATAATTCTTATCTTGAGTAATGGTACCAGACTTAATATACTTAGCCGTCAAAACCTTCTTCCAGTCCCCATTTTCATTCTATAGTCTCCATAACCATTTACAAAGTAAACTGATATTTTTCAAATTTAAATTTGTTACACCTAAACCACCTTGATCTCTGGTACAACAAACATCACGCCACTTAACTAGATAGTATCTCCTAACCCCATTTTCCCTGCCATAAAACTCTAGCTCTAAAAAATTCATGCGTTTTTTAACACCTTTAGGAACTCTAAAGAAAGAGAACATATAATTAGGGAGACTACTAAGGCAAATTTCAGTAAGAATAGTCCTACCACCCAAAGAAAGAAGATTGCCCTGCCAACTTGGTGTTTTCATCTCAATTTTCTCCGCCGCGTGTTTCTAGTTAGAGTTACACAATCTTTTGTAATGTACATGAATTCCTAAATACCTTAAGTGAATAGACCGTGCACTCAAACAGTCGACCTATAATCAACTAAAATAACACAAGTTTTACAATGCCGGTCCCATCTTATTTTTGCGCCGGTCCCACACTATTTGTATTGTCTGGTACCGTTAGGTTTGTCCTACCATTTGTTTCACGGTTAGATCCAGGTGGATGGATGGTTATTAAAAATGTCAACCACTCTAAAACTTGTAAAAAGGAAAATCACCAGCTTTGCAAGTGAATATATACTCATATTCTTCATTCTTTTGTTTTTCTCTACCAAAGCAATAAATCTCACTCTTAAGAAAATTAATCTTCAAACCAGTCAAGTGTTCTCAAAAGTGCAAATAATAATTTTAAGATTTCATGCGCTCTCTAAATCATCCACAAACATAAAAATGAGCTGCTCTATTCAATCCATGCAAAATCTAGCACTCTGCCTGTCAATTCATTACTGAGAAGATCCGTTATCCTAAACTTACAAAGAAACATATATTTATGCCCAGATAAATGTTACAAATCATGCAAAAAAAACAGGGGCACCGCTAGGAATCGGCATCCGATGTGTGACTTCCCATCGGACCAGTCCTACACATAAGATTTGAAGCGAGGGGATCGTCCGATCTGCTAGCAAGGCCCACGTTGGTTTCCTTCGTGAGTTGATTGCTTCCTTATAGCTGCTCCCATTAACTACTCTTGGCAGTTGATTTCCTTCGATTGTTGACTGCCTCCTAATAATTGCTCCCGTAATCTCTGTCCGAATAAATCTCTAACATCTCCTTCCTTTCTTCCTCCTCGAAGCAGTTTCTTTCCTGGAACAAGGGAAGATGACATATGAGGTCAAGTTTCATGGAAAGGTCGTGAAGCACAAATTTTAACGTGAGAAGCATGAGACTATTATGTTAGTAGCTTTGAAATTTTGGATGATTCAATTGTTAAGCTTTGGAAGCAATAAAATTTAGTTGAAGAAACCGCATGCAATGATGGTAGAATGGAATAAAATTTTGGATGTGCTTCCAAAGACATTTATCATTGAGAGCACTATTTTTTTGTACCAGTCCTACGTTGGACTCTCGGAAGCACATCCCTTGATTGTAAAAAAAATAGTGCTCCCAATGATACAAAATTTTGCTTACCGCGGAATCGAAAATTTCTTTTGATGGAATAAAAATTTGCTTCAATCTTAAAGCATTTGTAATATTTGTTTTGAACATATCACAATTATGCTTCTACCGAGAAGATCACTTGCTTTCTTAGTTACTAAAATTTCCTTTAGTTTAGTAACCTATACATACACACTTGCTTTTTTTGTTACTAAAATTTGCTTCAACTTAGTACCCTGTACATACATGATGGTGTATTTTTCTCAAAATTGTCCACATAACATCATATAGAATGGTTTCCAGCAAAACAAAAATTTGCTTCCACATAAAGAATTATATTATATGTGCTTCGGACAAATACAAGATGTGTTTCCAAGAAAATAAAAATTTGCTGCCAGTACTGTTGAATAATTAATTTTCTCTCGGAAACATGTTTTTCAAATGGAAATAGATCATGTATCTTTTATTGTTTCAACTACTAGTACTAGGTGCTTCATACATAGAAATCAAAGCTCTGGTCCAGTGTATGTTGCAACTACTACAAATAATTAACTGTGAGGGCGGCGATGCATGATGTCAATTATTCCAGCCCACATGCTCCAACTCTATTCGCATGGTCACATCAATTTTAGCGCTTTGCTGATACAGCTCACACAAGCACGCCATATTGTAGTCGTCACCATGCTCATCTTAAGAAAATCCGATGATGACGCCAGACACCCTCGATGGAGCATGGAGCCATGGAGTCGTTGGCTCGTTGCAGTACTAAAGTGCGCCTATGGTCAAAATCAGTAACGTTAGCCGAGGACATCCATGATCTTGTTGCAAACAAATATATAAGATTGAAACCACGATACTGCTTTAGAACATCAAACAACTTTCAGTCTTACCATTCCTCGCACAGTAGATGAACCATCTTGGCGCCCTGGTGGAGAATTTCAGGGTGGGGTGAGGTGGAGGAGGTGCTTCTTTTAGGTGGAGTAGTGCCTGCGGAGAGCTCAGTCGCCAATGTCCTGGTGGCGGCGCGGTGGACATTGCAGTGGCAGAAGCGTGTGTGTGTGTGTGTGGGGTGGGGGGTGGGGGGTGGGGGTGGGGGTGCGATTAGGGGAAGAGGCAATGGGAGCCTTAACCGGTGTCTATTAAACTGGAATCATGCATGTCTCAATCAGTGGAGGCGTTAATGTCATGGCGTGTATTAATTGGAAAAAATTTCGATTCAGTAGAAACAACACGAAGCGTCGTATTTTGGAAGCGATCGACATTGCTGGACTAGTTCGACGAAACGATTCCCATCGGCCTCCGTTATATAGTATTTACCAAAAAGACAGAGAGCATGACTTGTAATTGCATTAAGAAAAATGTAAGAATGTGTAGGTTGTATTAAAAAATGTAAGAATGTGTAGGTCCGGTGAGTCAGATATGTGTCCACATGTGGGCCTTGATATTAGAAGAGAGAAGTAAAGAGGTGAAATAAATACAAGTTAATAGTCGACCAAACCTTCTTTAAATGTTTAGAATATGATTTCTCTTGTTCTCTTATATATAGAAATACATTTCCCTCTTCACCTGACCAGATCATATAGTATGTATCTGTCACACTCCGACACACCTCCGAACTTCACAATTTTCTTGAAGTTTTTGTTTTTACTCGCACTTTATTATACACTAGTGTAGTGTGTATGATAAACAGACAAGATGACGACATCGTTTGAATCCCAGACGGCCGATTTCGATATGAAATAACTAGGGTTGTGTTGGTATAGGAGACATCGGGAGAGAAGCTACTGTGCGTTCGAAGTGCATTCCAAGGGTGAGATTATATTCTCGCTTTGTCTCGGTAGTGCAGTGCCTGCGGTTGATCCTTTCATCATTACTGGTCCTGGCAACAATCCAACCATTGGAATCCATGAGGTCTTGGCGTTTCCTGAAGATCTTGCCTATCCAGAGCCAAGTTGCTTTTGAATATTGAGAAGCCCAAGCACGAACCTGGACACACTTGGCGGAGTGCAGGACTACGTAGTTGCGGGAGATTAGCGACCCACCTGACGGCCTAATACAACCACGCCGTAGCAACTGTCTAATACAGAAGCTGCGTCCACTTAGGACAGAGATGTATAAGTAAGATTGGAGAGTTGGAACTTGGCTGCTAGCTTGTATGAACGTGTCTCCCGTTGTACTCAAATGCTGATGCGCATCGGAAATCCATCTCCACCTAACGGTGATGGAGTGAAACAGCATTATAACATCTATATTGTAATATTTGTATTATGTAAAAGCATACTAATGGTGACCTGTGCGACACTTATCATTGCTAGAATCAAAGAGGAAGCGAAGGCATGGAGTGCCACCGGAGCAAAATTTTTGAGTAATGTAATACCGGGAGAGTAGGAATTTTTTGAAGTACTAGGGCTTGTCCTAGGCACACGACTCTACAACTTCTTCTCTATTAATGAAATGATAAATCTTTTCTCTTGTTTAAAATAAAAATAATGGTGACCTATGCGGACGCACTGGTTTGTTTAGTTAATTGCAATTTCTTAGATCTTCATAGAAAAATTAAAATCAAAACGGCTACCAGCAATGCAACAAACACTAGTAGAAAAAGAGCCATTCGTCCATCCTAGTTCGGAGCATTACTCCCGGTTATGGTTGGGCCCGGGACTAATGTGATCATTAGTCCCGGTTCCAACAGCTAGAACACCAGTAATATTTAGTCCCGGGTCAAACGGGACCTTTAGTCCCGGTTCGTATCACCAACCGAGACTAAAAGGGTGCCCCGATGTCAACCCCTTTAGTCCCGGTTGAATGACCTTTAGTCCCAATTCGTATTACCAACCCGGACTAAAGAAAGTGGACAAAACAAATTCTCATGCCGTGGCAGTAAAACGGGCACAAATCCTTCTGGAGATCGTCTTTTCTAGATTCAAAATCATGCCGAAAATTTATAAAAATAAAATCCTTCAAATTGTAGTTATATTAAGTGATTTAGTTGTTACGAAAAGTAACAAATATAAATTTCGACGTAATTTACAAAAACATGTTATGAAAAATTCAAATGGCCATAACTTTTGCATACGATGTAAAAAAAGTACAACCTATCAAAACGTGCAGAAAAAAATTAGCTCTTTGATTTCAACATCCTTAGGCCATTTTGGATTCTTAAAATTCGAAAAGAAAAGAAAATTATTTCAGAAATTAAATTATTTTACTATTTTTATGTCATATTTGAATTCCTCGCATTTTTCTGATAATAATGGATATATTATATGTCGAATTTCGATTTACAGATTTGAAGATATTATTTATGTCATATTAAATGAATAAATGGCAAAAAATGAATAAAATATTAATTTAATTAGTTTTTACTTTCATTAGAATAAAATATTATTATTACTTATTTATTGTTGTTTACTAAAAATAGTTGTTCTTAATTTCAAAAAATAAAAAGGTGTCACATATTGATACGAGTTAATAAGATTGATATACTAGTCTTGACAACAAGGTATAAGGGTCCTACACGCGGGTGGAAGAGATGGAATGAAGAAGTTAAGCGTGTTGGGGTTGGAGTAGTGCTAGGATGGGTGACTGGTTGGAAAGTTTGACTCTAAATATGATTTGAACTAGGATTAAGTATAATTAGTATTAAAAATGAGAGATGTGGGAGATTAACGAGTCAAACAATTTAAAAGTTTAATAAAAAATTGAAAAAAAAAACCAATTTTTTTTTGGAAAATGTCAAAAAAAACCTTTAATCCAGGTTCGTATTATAAACCGGGACTAAAAGTCCCGCGCGCTCGACGCTCTCCGTGAGCGCCTTTAGTCCCGGTTTGTGGCGAACCGAGACTAAAGGGGTAAGCCTTTAGTCCCGATTTCGTAGTCCCGGTTAGAAAATCAAGACTAAAGGCCTTTAAAAACTGGGACAGATAACACGTTTTCCACTAGTGAAAGCAAGCTAACTGTGTTATCAAGCATGTAAGAAAGGCAACCAGCTTGCCGCATTTATATTGTATAGCAGACTACTACGGAGTACACCGGAAGTTAAGAGATGAAATCGATAGAAATGAATACTACACCAACCATGTTCGACTATGTAGAATATGATCCTCTTTGTGTCCTATATATGGAGTCACTTCCATCTTCACCCGAGAAATTCTCATGTACATAAATCACACTCCGCGTACCACCACTTGTCCACTCCTACGTCCACTTCTAGTAACACTTCAGTATACAGTAGTGTATGGTATCCAAAATTTTATATCCCACCTAAACACAAGAGATCGATGATGATAGAACTCAAAACCGAATCGGCAATGTGTCAAGACCACACATGTGCCATATTTAGAAATAAGAGGCATCGGGACAGAAGCAGGCTGATCTTTCCGTATATGGTGTGTAACCATCAAGATTGCCTTGATCATCCCGTTGTTTGGGATGTCCTCAGTACAGTCATTTGGAACCAGTTCATATTTTCTGCCTTGCTTGAATGGGAGGACATGCGGAACAAGAAGTGCTTCGCACTTGCCTTGGAGGTGCAGTGCCGACATCTTGAACAAAAGAGGAGCAAGTCTTTTGGGAAATAATCCTCGCCACGATGCGGCACAACGCTAAAAAAAAACCTATCTTTGCCCGGTACCAAAAACACTCGGCAAAAGCGAAAAGATACATGGCAAAGACTTTGTTGAGTTAATTTCTTTAGAGAAACCGGTGGGATATCTGACTTTTCATTAAAGATAGGAAAAACAACTCAAATAGTACATAGGGGCATGTTTTGATTATGGTGTAAACATGCCAAAAGCACCCCAAATAAAAATAACAACAAGCGGTAAAGCGCAATCATGCTATCCCACCAATCTGAAATGGAGGGGAAATCGTGACCATGAATACTTTGTCGAGCATTACACTCCGCAAAAACATCATCGGCAAAGAATATTTGCCAAGTGCAATTTCACGGGCGCTAGGCAAAGGACTTTGATGTGTGTCCAGGCCCGACACTCGGTAACGAAAAGCACTTGGCCATTTCGGGGACATTAACGGTAGGTAGTCTTTACCGAGTGTGTTGGCCCTGAGACATATGGTAAAGGATGATGGGCTCGTCAAGTGTTGCCACATAGCGTTAAACTTTGTTGAGAGCCAAATATTTAATACAGATACACCGTAACTAGTGGTCATGATAGTTCGATCCTCTTGGGTCTTTCTCCATGCCCGTGCGCACACCAGAACCTCTATGTGTCTCGCCCCCTCTGAGCTACCCGCTTGATCGAGTGTCTTCTCGTCTCCTTTAGAAATCAAAGTAATCAAGGTGCTAGGAAAATAAAGAGAGCTTCGTATCTTGAAACACAGAAGAGAAAACACCGACATTTATATGCATTTCCTGCATTGCGTCAATGGCGTGGCATTCAACACGTCTCATTATGGGTTGGATGGAAGACAAAGAATGTTCTGATTGCTCGTGGTTTATGATCTTATGATACATAAATGCAGCCGTTTATATCGAAAAAATATAGTCCATCAAATAAGCCAACCATGTGGTTAGATAACTAACCTTGTATTTATCTGACCACAAGGTTGTGGCCAAATGACTCAACTAGCTAGTGATATGGAAACTAGGCTGCACGCGACCGTTTCTATGTGTGCTCCAGCGACCCGAGTTCGAGCCCCAGGCTTCTTGATGCCGCGAGCCTCCCCTTTCTTAATATATTGCCGCAAGGGCTCCTACCTCCTGCTGGTCTAGTTATTTTAACTATCTAGTGATACTATGTTGCATCATGGCACATGTCTCGACTCTCTTTCTTTTACCATAGTTACAAAATGATTAAAGTGGAAATCTTAGGAATGTTGGTGATTGTGCAAGACTGTCCGGCGTTACGATGGACTTTTTTTTGGAGTTAAATACACCACTAGTCCCAAAAGTTGTTCACTAGGTGCACTTTAGCCCCAATTCTTGCAAAATGGGATGAAGTAGTCCCAACAGTTGTAATTGGGTGCACTAGTAGTCCCACTCGATCCGAATCGAGATTGAGCCATCGCGGTTGCACTTGGTCTGCTCGGGCAAAATTTCATATAGGACCCTGTGTTTTCTGTGTCGCACAACGAAGCCCTTCCACAAATTTTGCCTCTGAATAACTGCCAGGTGCCCCCTGTTTTAGTGCGCCACCCCTGTTTCTCGACGCCACGATCGGCGGCGCGGTTATCGTCGTGATCCTCGACGGTGTCGTCGATTTCGCCGCGATGCCGCCGGAGCCACGTTACCGAGAGTGGCAGGACCAGCCGCCGGACTACGGTACGTCGTCAATTTCCTCCAAATCTCATCCAATTCGCTTGTCCGCGTGAGTGGTGAAATCGCCAGGGTATAGGGTTCATAGGGCTTGAGATCGCCAAGGATTAGCAGTCTAAAATCGCTGAAACAGCAACAGACTAGGCAATCGCTGAAATAGCCACAGACTAGGCTCACTGCAGTAGTATGAACATCCCCTGTCAGTGAATTGCTTAAAAGAGTGATGAATTTCGTGCAGGCAGAGGCAGTGGGTTGATACTGTTGAGATGAATTTGTCAAATTTGTTTAACTTTTTGATAACGTGCAGTACGTCCTGATGATATATGCACATGGCGGATTGATACATGAGGTTCTCACCATTTAAATAACCTGCCTTGTTTCTCTGAATTTTTCACTCTATTGTTGTCACTCACGTCCAGCACCATCCTGAAGCAAGAGCACAATCACAACTATATGATTAGAAGAAAGCATTTAAGTTGGCTTACTAACGACAAAAAAGTACTCCCTCCGATCCATATTACTTGCCACTAAAATGGATGTATCTAGACATGTTTTAGTGCTAGATACATCCATTCCAACGACAAGTAATATGGGTCAGAGGGAGTAACAAAGAACATATCAGCCAAGCAGAAGCTATTGCTATCAGATGGCCAATAACTCTAGAAGAGGTTCATGAACCTTATCTATAGGGCTGCTCTAGTAGTAGTACAAGACGAACTTTTTCTAACAATTTTTTTATTTGTCTTCAAATGAATAGAAACAATTCGGTAGAAAGTTATGGAGACTGAATAAACAGATTCTTGAATAGACATGACTTATTTACCTTGAGGATCCAGTTGATGGCAATGGCACCCGGAGTTACCTTGCTTTGAGAGACTCCAACAGAGCTCAGCAAGGTTCTTGTTGTGAACACCCCCATCGCTCCACCAAAGAAATGCTGAGTAGTGAAAAAAATCTTAGCATCGATGCATTTGAATAGAGGCAATGAATAGTGAATACAAGTTCTAAAAAATTATACCTTGAGAGCTCTCCAGGTCATGTATGGGACGTATGAAGGAGTGACACTGTCTGGAAACCCTTCAGGCACAACATATGATCTCACGAATGCCATTATTTCCTGCAGGCATAGCGTGTAACGGTGTTATTATTTATTAAACATGTACTAGATCAATGTAGTTTATTATGGATGGCCTGACTGTGGAAGGATTTCAGTTTCCACACAACAGTTTAATCTTCACATGAAAATGGAGAAGGCTCTATTTAATAGTGCAACAGTTCAATTAGCACTTGTCATGTTTCTCTTATTAACAGTGCATTAGTTTGTTCATATTGTAGGAAATGATCCAGATTTATTCACTGTTGAATTAGAGCACAATGGCTTTTTCTGTGGTCTTAAGGACAACCTTATGTACATCAGTGGCAGTACTGAATATTTTGACTATTGCCACTCTAGCATTCTTTCAATGGATTGGCTGGAAGAGTTCCTGAATGTTTTGAATTATAAGTTTGATGGAAGGTTACACTTGTACTGGTTGAAGCCAGGTGAGGATGTCAGAGATGGCCTTCACTGTTTGAGCAATAAGGAAGATCTAGTAGAAATGATCGATGCTGCAAGAGAGGAGAGATTAGTCTGTGTTCTAGTTGATCATACCAATTTTCTATGGAATTTGAGGCCTGATATGATCATTACATCTGATCTTGGAATTACCAGTGAAGATGCAGGACAAGGAACCAGTGAAGATGCAGGTCAAGGAACCAGTGAAGATGCAGGACAAGGACCAATATTTCTAGAGGATGACAGTACCAGGTCTGATATTTCAGGAACCTTTGAGGATGTGGTGAAGGAGAAAGTAGTTAAAGATGATGACAGTGCCAGTGATTCTGATTTTTTGGACAGTGACAATGAAGTTGAAGATGGTGATGATGATTTATTTGTGGATAATGTGGACAGAGAAGTGGAAGACAACAATGATGTGCAAGAAAATTTGGAATTAGAAAATGATGAAGCTTTAGATGTAACTGATCTGAATTTGAGAGAAGAAGATCATCAAAAGTTGCTGTCCAATTTCAAGTTTTTCAATCCAACAGTTGATATGGGAAATCCAATGTTCAAAGCTGGCATGGTATTCTCTAGTGTCAACCAGCTGAGGGATGCACTGTCAGCATATAGTGTTAGCAACAGAGTCAAGGTGGTGAAGGTGAAGAATGACAAGAGAAGGATAGATGCAGTTTTCCAGCCTAGATGTCCTTGGTTTCTAAAAGCTACTGTTGATAGCAGGACAGATGGGGCTTTCACAGTGAGAAAGTATTCAGGGAAGCACACCTGCAAGGGGAAATGGGAAATCCAGGCACTAACTGCTCATTTCCTTGCCAAGAAATTCAATGATGAAATAAGAGACAATCAAAAGATTGATTTAGCAACATTTGCAGCTAAAGTACAGAGGGAATACAATTTGTGCCCAAATAGGTGGAAGTTGAACAGGGCAAGGAAACTAGCTCTTAATATTATCCATGGAGATGAAGATGGCCAGTTTTCTCAGTTATGGGACTATGGACAAGAACTAAGAAGAAGCAATCCAGGTTCTACTTTTTTCTCGTCCACAAACAAAGTGCCAGGGATTGGGAATGATCCACCAAAAGAACACCTGTCCACACTATATTGGTCCTATGGTCCAATAAAAAGGGGATTTCTAAGAGGATGTAGGCCATTTGTTTGTGTGGATGGCTGCCACATCAAGACCAAGTACAAAGAGATATTGCTTACAGCTGTTGGTGTAGACCCAAATAATTGTATCTATCCATTAGCAATGGGATTAGTGGAAGTTGAGTGCACTAGTGCATGGGAATGGTTTCTTACAACACTTAAAGAAGATCTTAATGTCACAAACACATCTCCATTCACAATAATGAGTGATAAACAAAAGGTATATTTATTTCTTGTATTTCCATCCATTAAATTGTACATTATGTTGTCTTGTGAATTACAGGGACTAGCATCAATATATTTCTTGTATATTTCCAGGGATTGATCAATGCGGTTGAGAAAATTTGGCCAGATGCAGAGCATATATTTTGTGTTAGACATCTGTATCAAAACTTCCAGAAGGCAGGGCACAAAGGTGAGGTGTTGAAAAACAATCTTTGGACTATTGCAAGGTCAGCAAATGTAGCAAAGTGGCAGCAAAATCTAGATAAAATGGCTGTTGACAGTTCCTTGGCATATGACTGGGTTCAGAATCTTGTGCCTAATACATGGATAAAGGCATTTTTTAGTGAATTTCCAAAATGTGATCTCTTGCTGAACAATCATTGTGAAGTATATAATAGGTACATACTTTCCAAGTTTTTCTTTCACCACATTCTAGTACTAAAAATCAATGAAGTGGTACTGATAATTTTAAATGCATTTTCCTACCAGCTATATTTTGGAGGCTAGGGAGATGCCAATTATATCCATGCTAGATACCATTTTCTACAAGACAATGCAGAGAGTTGACACAAAGCAAAAAGAAGCTGAGAAAATGCAAGGAACAATATGTCCTAAAATCAAGAAGGTAATTGACAAATATACTGAGTGGAGTCTAGGAGCAATTGTCAAGCCATCTGGAGGTGGTATTTATCATGTCAGAACATTGGAATTTGAGAGGCACTACACAATAGATATCCCTGCTAGATCATGTGACTGCAGAAGATGGCAACTAAGTGGTATTCCATGCCACCATGCTATTGCATGTTTCCATGCCACCATGCTATTGCATGTTGTAGAACTGACAGACTTGATGTTGAAGAACTAGTGCACAACTGCTACAACATCAACACCTACAAGGAAGCATATGCATATAATTTAATTCCATTAAGGGGCAGAGTTATGTGGGAGAAGATGAATGGTGTCCACGTACTACCTCCATTGTACACAAAAGTTATGGGAAGACCGAAGAAAAACAGGAAGAAAGCACCAGAGGAGAAAGAGAGTAAATCTGGGGCCAAATATGTTACAAGGGGAGGCCTAACAATGCATTTTTCTATATGTGGAAAAGCAGATCACAATAAGAGAGGCCACTACAAGCATGTACAAGCAGAGTAAATGGAAGAAGAAGAAGCAGCAGTGCAACAGGAAGAAGTGGGTATAGAGTATGATGATACATCAATTCTGCAGAATATTATCCATCAGAGAATTGACCCAAGAAGGGACCCAACTCATGTAGTGGAAACCATGGTCTACAAGATGGGTCAAGGGGTAACTTTATTCATAAATTCTCCATGCTTTACTTTTCCTTCAGCTAGAATAATCATTCATGAATTTTGTTCATTTGTTTTAGGAGAATGCTCATATGTCTACTAATAGATCACATGGACCAATGCAGAAGAAAGCTATTTTGTAGCTGCAGCTAGAGATTCAATTCCAGGTGCTAAGGTTAGAGTGACAACTGCTACTAGGGGTAGAGGAAGAGGAAGAACATCATCTGCTAGGGGAAGAGATGCAGGTGCTACAAGAGGAAGAGCAAGATCTGCAACTGCTAGTCAAGGCAGAGGAAGGGGAAGTTCTGCAAGTGCAGGCCAAGGTAAAGGCAAAGGCAAAGTTACTAAAAGAAGCAGGGCAACAAATGAAACTTCAAATTCAGATATAGATGCTGCTGGTGCTGGGTCAAGTAGAAATGAAAATGATAATTCCAAATCAAGGAAGAGAGGATATAATACAGGACCTGGATCAGCTCACTACCTCTTGTTTGGTGATGATGACAAAAGGCAGAGGCAGTCAATGCCTGATCTCAATGTAATTATGGAGGCCGAGGAAGTTGATCTTACCCAAAGTGCACCTACAAATGTTAACAAGGATATCTACAACCCTTGTTGTGACTTTGAGTTCACAAGTTATAATGCTACATGCATGTTCCAGGATAGTTAGGTCTATGTGAAAAAAATGTCATTAGTTTCTCATTTTGTGCAACAGTTTTGTTCCATGTCTTTCAATATTCAGAGTTTTTTGTTCTAGATCATTGATGTACTGAATCTGCACTTTCAATATTCAGAGTTTAGTATATTCACAGTGATCTGCTCTATGTTCAACTACACATTCACAGTGATTTGCTCATTGCTGTCTTTCAATATTCAGAGTTTAATATGTTCACAGTGATTTGCTCATTGCTGCCTTTCAATATTCAGAGTTTAATATGTTCAGAGTGGTTTGCGATATGTTTAACTACACATTCATTCACAGTATGATCAAGAAATATGAACACATATATTTAGAACAAAAACCACTTTATTATACATATATCTTGTCCATTACACACTCAAACTGACAAACAAAAAAAACTACACATTCAAGCTGACAAACTAACAAGCATTACACATTCTAAGCACATTCTAATGATCATATTCCAAGCATCTCACTACCTTCTAAATAGCTCAGTACATTGCAAGAAGCATTGCACATTCTAAGCATCTCTGCACACATTCTTCCAACCAGACTACTTTTCTAAGCTTCATTCTTCTCCTTCTTCTTCATGCTCCACCTTCCCTTCTTAGTCTCTCCCTTATCCTCTGCAATTTCAGCACATTGCAGATAAAATTCAGTGAAATATGATCAAACTGACGCATGTTTATCCTCTGCAATTTCAGCACATTGCACATTGCAGATAAAATTTGATAAAATTTAGATAACCTGGAGGTTTCAGAGAAAGGGACATACCCTGAACCTGGCGCAGGTGCAGTTCACGCTGGAGCGCGGCATCCCGGCCATCTCCGTCGTCATGGGCACCAAGCGGCTCCCATTCCCCGCACCAAAGTTGCCGCGTGCCCTGGCACATCGACGTCAGCAAGCTCCTCCTCGAGCTCAACCGGCTCCTTCGCCCTGGAGGCCTCTTCGTCTGGTCCGCCACACCCGTGTACCAGAAGCTTCCCGAGGACGCGAGAAGGTGCCTCCGTCCACCATCTCTGCTCTGCTCCGCCATCTCTGCTCGTCTCTGCTCCGCCCTCTCTGCTCCGCCATCTCTGCTCTTCTCTGCTCGGCTCTGCTCTTCCATCTCCGCCTCGCAGTGCTCCGCCATCTCTGCTCCGCCTCGAGTGCGTCGCCGGCTCTCGATTTTAGACAGCATCGCCGGTTCTTGATTTTGGACAGAGACAAGGAAAGGGCTCCTCCAATTTGAGCCAGAGACAGGGAAAGGGTCAACACGTGAAGAGCCAAAGGATAGATGGTCAAACAAAAAATCAAAATAACAGACAGAGAAGGGCTTTTTAGCAAAATTATTAAAGGACACATGTCAAGAGTTAAGCATATGGGACTACTAGTGCACCCAATTACAATTTTTGGGACTACTTTATCCCATTTTGCAAAAAATGGGACTAAAGTGCACCTAGTGGACAACTTTTAGGACTAGTGGTGTATTTAACTCTTTTTTTTTGACACAAAGACAGTGGGAAAGTCCTTCACTGTGTCATTTTCACTTTCATAAAAGAGTGAGAATGTCCGCCGTTTTGCTGGACTGTCTAATGTATTTTTTCGGCGAGTAGTTTCGAACGATAAAAATTTAACAGGAACAACTGGGTGTTGCCGGACATGTTGCCCGGACATGTTGCCATCTGTATACCTATGCGACAGTGGTGCGCAGGCTGGACATCTATACGTCGTCATCCGTATGCGTATATATAGGTATACTCCGTTTAGATACGGGTTTGGGTATGTACGTGGACGGGCTTCTACGAGTTTAGGAGGGAGGGGATGTACCGGAGCAACCCTCTGTAAAATAAGAAGCATGATCTCGAACAAATAGACGGTAAAGATAATGTCGGGGTGTCAACTTACATGTGGTATTTTATTTCTCCTCGGTTCAATTCTCTTTCTGATACGAATGTCCTACTTTCATTTCCACTTTTGCAAGCACATCCGGACTTCAGGCGGCGATGCAGACTCCTCAAAGGCCCCACGTCCATGAGCACATTCTCGAGCGGCGATCTGAAGAGTAGCTCTCCCCAACCATGTCCAGGTCCATCTGTCCCTAGCGCATGATGAAAGATATGCACGCCATCATCTGGGTATTCTGATTCTTCTGCCGCTGCACCTTCGAGTCAAGCTAGTCCATCTCCTTGCTTTGCGAGGGGTGGTGGTCCAGCAACCTCGAACAGCAGAACTTGTTCCAAACCACACGGCTATGGACGACCCGAACAATAGGGCAGTCAAGGCAGTCTTGATGTATTCACATCATACATGAAAAGGGTAGGCTGCTTCTATCCCGATGGCTCCTATTCCTACCCATTGTATGTGTTTGATACCCACACATGGATCATTTGGTTCTGAATGCTACCATGATCTCGCGTATTTACCTGGGACATGTAAATGTAACCACTAGTGAAGTGTGCTTGGAACTGTGAAAGGAAACTGTGAAGTGCGAAACGAGTGTGGTAGTATATATAATCTGCTCCGGTGCCGTTGAAAGTACGTCTATATATGTATTGGAGGAAAGAGAAATGTATTGTGCACATCTAAAGGTTGGTGGACTATTCATGTGCATCGATTCCACCTCTTAACTTCTTGTCTAATCTGAAGTCGAAACCCGTACTTATATTGATTTACTAAAACAACGTATTCTGCTCTAATTCAATCACAATTCATGGCTGAAATTTTTGTATACTGCTTAATAGTGCCGTCATATTAGCACATGCATTCTTATCAACCAATGAACAGGGATAACATAATACATTCGCTTATATTTGTACACTAGCAGGTCATGAGCTCAGACAGAGGATCACTGTGCCACTTCATTATGAAAAATATTCATTATTCTAAACTTACAGAGTAACATGATCAGACAGAGTATATCATTTTCAAACAAAAAAAGGAATTCGGAAAACGACATATGGTGGACGGACTGCTGAGTGACGATGACAGAATACATATGGTGCAATGAAGACATACTAGTTGGACGCTACGTTACATGGTTCAGGGACAGATATGGAGATAGGGACACGGCGATATGGAAAAACGGCATTTTCTAAAAATAGTTTTATGGGGATACGGCGAGTATATGCATAAATACATTAAAATATCAACACCAATAATAAATATTTCAGAGGATGAGAAAATTGGTATTAATGAAATAACCTGATCCCATGTGAAGAACGCTCTCCCGAGGGGCGACGCGGGGAGCCCTAGCCACCGCCCATAGCCCCCTCCCCCCCGCGTACTCCTCCGTCATCGCCGACGGGGATTCTCTCGCCTCCTCAACCTTCAGGGACGTCCCGGGACGCCTCCTGATGACCGGGATGTGGCGCGGCCAGGCGTCATGGCGAGGCTTCTCCGGCGGCAACGTGGCGATTGGCATCTTGGTGGACTGCACCTGATCTGGTGGCAAGGGCGACGAGCTCACAAGCTTTGAGGCTGTCTTGGTGGCCATGATCTGCATGGCGGCGATGCCGCTAGGGCCCGTTTTGGGTTGGGTGCGTCACATGTTGTCTTGCATGCATCGTTTTGGTGGTTGCATCACTACACCATGAACCAAATTTGAGGGCAATTAACAGCCGGGAAAAGTCCATCACAGATCCGGTAGTGGGGAGGCACGACTGCCGATGAAAACTAAGTCGAACTTGGTCATGGAGGATGATGGCGACGACTTGCGCGTTGTTACCTTGTCGAAGGCTTCATCTATGCAGCTCTCACTTCCTCGCTCAGGCTGTCTTGGGGGAAACCCTAGATCTGTGCATCCCGGATCAGATGATGACGATGCTCAACATTGTTCTCCTTCTTGGGGCATTGTCTTGGTGCAGCCGCTGGTCAAAGTGGAAGAAGGAGGAGCAGCTTCGTCATGCACAAAGTCTTCGGCTGAGATGTCAAGTCATGTCTAACTGTCAGGTGCTACGCGGTCATACCTGGTTCGGTAGGTGCTAGGCACGACAAATCTTTTGGAGGTTCCTAGTTGCGTCAGATGGCACTCGGCAAAGATGACGATTCAGTAGTGTAGTATCCAAGGAAAAAAATAGCGCGCTATAGCCCACGTTATAGCACGCTATAACAAATTTGGAGCGTCGACGCTGCGTTTAAGCTATTTTAGACGCTATGTCGCTAATTTAAAAATAGCATGCTAAATCATGTTATTTATCAAAATGTTGTAGCGTCGTTATATTTTTTAGCGTTGAAAAAAATCCAAAAACTACACTCTAGCCTATCGGCCTAAAAGTCCAAAACCATTCCCGAGTCATAGGAAAACCTAATCCCACCCACACCCGCTCTCACACATACACCAGATTGTTCCTGCAGTCACCAAATTGGCTCACGAGCGGCAGCGATGCTTCTCTAGTTCCTGAGTGGTGGCGGCGGTGCTTCTCCAGTTCGCGAGGGATGGAAAATAGGGACCCACCTGAAGACAACACATTTGCTAATGTAATAGAATATGGAGATAATGAGTGGATCACATGTGTTGTGCAAGATAAATTTGTAGCTCAAGCTGACCAAGTAGCTGCATCAAAAAGAAAGAGAGTTTCCCACCCTAGAAAGAATAAGCACATTCCTGTTTATCTGAATGATGAATTGCATTCTGCTAGTTCATCTTGTGATTCAGAAGATGACTTCCACATGCATTCTCCATCTGATTCAGAATAATACTTCATGCTATGTTGTTGTTAGGTTACCTTAAAACTATCTTGTTCTCTATTCTTGACATGTTTATGGGTATGTGCCTCATATCGATAAGACTGTGACAGTCTGACTGTGTGACTCTGTTTTTATGTCATGGTTTATTCTTGACATTTTTATGGATGTAATTGTTCCTGAGCAAATTTTAGATGATGAAATCATTTATATTTAGACTAAACATGTCATTTATTTTGCAAATGCTATTTTAAATAGCGCGTGCTATAACATGCTATAGCGTGTATAGCATCATGGAATGCCGGGCACTAAATACCATAGCGCGCTATTTCTTACCTTGGTAGTATCCCATCTCCGGACATAGATGATTTGTGTGTGTTTTTTTTGGGGTAGTTTCAACCTTCTTAACTATTGTATCGAAATGTAAATTATTTTCAGTTATGTTGAATGGTCGATATTGGGTAGTTGTCATAATTTGTAAGTTATCCGAACGCTTCATTATGACTACCGGCGGAGCTGCGTGTTAGCTGTGGGGTCAGCTGACCCCGCAACTTTTCTAAAATCCCCTTTAAATTTGTCCATATTTATGTATGGATCCTAGATCTATAGCACTCTGACCCCACAGGAATTTCTAGCTGGCTTCCCCACCATGACTATCACAATTCGTCTAACACAAAAGAGGTAAGAATTTTTTGATCTAAACGGTGTCAACGATTAATAGAGGAACGACCATTTTTAGGTTGACTTACTCATAGTAAGTGACTTAACTTGCATGCCTAACATTCTCACGTGTAAAAAATAAATTCATCTGTTGATTATTGATGCTATATGATCCTTGAATCGATTAAACTTCACAGCTCAAAATTCCGCTCAAGTCATGAGGGGGGCTGGATTGATGCCTAACCTGAAAGCGCTAGGAGCTAAGAAGCGAAACTGCAATGGACTCAAGAAGTGTGGTGCGAGTGTTGTTCTGTAAAATGAGGAGCACGATCTCCAACAAATAGACGGCAAACATAGTGTCAGGGTGCCAATTTACATGTGGTATTTCATTTCTCCTTGGTTCAATTCTCTTTCTGATACAAAGTGCTACTTCCATTTCCACTTTTGCAAGCACATCCGGAATTCAGGCGGCGATGCAGACTCCTCGAAGGCCCACGTCCACGAGCACATCCGCGAGCGGAGAACTGAAGAGTAGCTCTCCCCAACCATGTACAGCTGTCCCTAGCGCGGGCCGGGCGTGCTTGCGCTGCTCGCCGGTTAGTGGCGACTTGGCCTTGGATGGCGGGTGAGCCGTCAGGACAGATGATGTGCGTGATGAAAGATATGCACGTCATCTTCGTATTCTGATTCTGCTGCCGCTGCACCTTCGAGTCAAGCTAGTCTATCTCTTTTCTTTGCGAGCAATGGCGGTCCAGCAACCTCGACTGTCAGAACTTGTTCCAAACCACACGGATATGGATGACCCGAACAATAGGGCAGTCAAGGCAGTCTTGGTGTATTCACATCATACATGAAAAGGGTAGGCTGCTTCTCTCCCGATGGCTCCTATTCCTACCCATTGTATGTGTTTGATACCCACACATTGATCATTTGGTTCTGAATGCTATCATGATCTCACGTGTTTACCTGGGACATGTAAATGTAACCACTAGTGTATACTAAAAGTGTTGTTGGAACTGTGAAAGAAAACTATGAAGTGCGAACGAGTGCGGTAGTTTGTGTAGTTTGACCGATGCATATATGATCTGCTCCGGTGCCGATGAAATTGCCTTTATATGTGTAGGAGGAAAACTGAAATTGGACATTTGAAGGTTGGTGGATTATTCATGTGCATCGATTCTACCTCTTAACTTCTTGTCTAATCTGAAGTCGAAACCTGTACTTATGTGATTTACTAAAATTACGTTTTCTGCTCTAATTCAATCACAATTCATGGCTGAATTTTTTGTAAACTGCTTAATAGGGCCGTCATATTAGCACATGCATTCTTATCAACCAATTAACAGGGATAACATAATACATTCGCTTATATTTGTACACTAGCAGGTCATGCTCAGTCAGAGAAGCACTGCCAATTCATTATGAAAAATATTCATTATTCTAAACTTACAGAGTAACATGTTTATTACTATCATTTTCAAACAAAAAACAGAATTCGGAAAACGACATATGGTGGACGGACTGCTGAGTGATGATGACAGAATACATATGGTGCAATGAAGACATACTAGTTAGAGGCTACGTTACATGGTTTAGGGACAGATATGGAGATACGGACACGGCGATATGAGAAAAGAGCATTTTATGAAAATAGACTTAATGGGGATACAGCGAGTATATGCATAAATGCATTAAAAAATCAGCACGAATAACCAATATTATAGAGGATAAGAAGATTAATATTAATGAAATAACATGATCTCCTGCGAAGAACGCTCGGCAAAAGAAGCATACGCTACGCCGACGGGCGCGCCTGGCCGTTGGCATCGCCGTACGCCGACGGCTTGAGCATACGCCGACAGCCGCGGCTGCTCTGCCGAGGGAGACCTCCGCTGAGGATGGTACGCCGAGGGAAGCCGTCGGCGTAGCGTACGCCGACAGTTTTCTTGCCTACGCCGACGGCTTTTAGCCCTCGGCATACCGCGCGCTTTCTGTAGTGCATGTTCCCCTGCGTTGCTCGGCAAAAGAACCCTAGCCGCCCACAACCCCCACCAAACCCTTCCCCTCCTTCGCCGTCGCCATAGGGCACGTCCGGGCAAAGCATGGCCGATTCTGGCGCCGGCGCCGGCAGGGCTTCTCTCGTCTCCTCACCCATCAGGGACGTCCTAGGATGCCTCCTTCTGGTTGGGATTTGGCGCGGCCAGGCATCACGGCGAGGCTGCTCCGGCGACAACATGGCAATTGGCATCTTGGCGGACTGCACCTGATCCGGGCAAGGCGGTGGGCCCACGGGCTTAGAGGCTGTCTCGGTAGCCATGGCATGCGTACACGAGGCCGCTTAGGCCCGTTTTGGGTCGGAGAGCGTCACGTGCGGTCATGCATTCGTCACTTTGGTGGTTGCATCGCATATCAGGTAGCGGGGAAGCGTGACTGCCGGTGAAAACCGAGCCGACCTCGGTCATGGCGGACAATGGCGGTGACTTGCGCGTCGTTGCCTTGTTGAAGGCTTCATCTATGCAACTCTCACATCCTCACTCAGGCTGTCCTGGGGAAACCCTAGATCTGGGCATCCCAGATCGGATGATGACGACGCCTGACGTCGTTCTCCCTCTTGGGGGCATTGTCTTGGTGCAGCCACTGGTCAAAGTGGAAGAAGGTGGAGCGGCTTCGTCATGCACAGAGTCTTCGCTGAGATGTCAAGTCATGTCTAACCGCTAGGTGCTACACCAGTCATACCTGGTTCGTAGGTGCTACGCAGCAGATCTTTCGGAGATTTCTAGTTGCGTCGGATGGCACTCGCAAAGATGATGATTCAGTAGTGTAGTATCCCGGCTGATTGGTGTGTGGTTTTTTTGGTAGTTTCAACCTTCTTAACTATTGTATCGAAATGTAAATTATTTTCAGTTATGTCGAATGGTCGAGATTCGGTAGTTGTCATAATCTGTAATAAGTTATCCTAGGAACACTTCATCATGACTATCACGATTCATATTGCACAAAAGAGGTACGGAATTTTTTGATCTAAATGGTGTCAACTGTTGATAGAGGAACAACCATCAATTACATGGAGCAAGAAAGTACCATCAATTAAGGACAGAAGTTTCTCAGAAAGAAGACCGTAAAAATGAAAATAAATTACTGGCAGTCAAATAAAAAGAAGAATTGAGATCAGAAATCCAATTCAACCCACTTTTTAAAAACATACTTTAAAAGATCAAAAGATTCATAAAAAATATCCACATGTACATCCGGACATTCTATGTTCGCACACAGGTTTCAGCCGAAATTTTTGTGTCCCTTGTAAAAAAGTAAAATTTTGATGCTACAACTTGACTATTCATGACATAAAATGTTCTTTTTCCAGAAAACTTGTGTAAATATAAAATTTTCAGGTACACGCGAAATTTCTTTCACATGTTTTGACATTTTGAAATTATTTTTTATACTTTTTCATAATAGATTCATATGCACATGCAAGCCGAAACACCACCTCCAACTAAGCGAGCTGAACTTGCATACACATGCAACTCTAACCTCACGAGAACAGGGTTGTAGCCTAGTGGTTGGGTTACATTTGGCGCATTTCAGCAACCAAAGTTTGATCCCTACTGTCAGGGACAAATTTTCGGAATTCTCATACCGACCCGCTACTACTATATCAAAAAGTGTCTAGTTCCTCCTAGCACCGTTTCATTTTTTTTGACTCTAACCTCACATGGACTATTATAGAACCAGTCAACATATTTTCATGTGCGTTTAAATGCCAAAGTGAATGGAGTACGGACAATAGGCGGTCTTTGCCGCATGGCTACTTATGCGATGGATATAGTTAATCATATCTTTTCCTCGTTTAGGATCAAAATGTCAAACTTTGGAAATTATGAGGCAGATTTAATTTATACAGCTAATGCTGCCAAGCGGTAGTACCATGCATTTTTTGAAAGGAAAACGGTAGGTGAAGCCCTTACAATGACTGTGTTTCTTTAAGTAATAAGAATCAAAATCTGCGTCATGAGGACTTGAACCTGGATGACTAGGTTGTACATCCACTTCCCTAACCAAATGACTAACATGCAAGTTACAATACTAACTAATTGATAATATTTTTAGGATTCTTTTGTTTGGTTTAAAATTGAATATTATAGCGAAATCATGCTAATCAAGCAATGAAGAGTAATATACAATGTGTCCATGTGCTTCCATTTATTATATACACTAGCTAATCTATTCAATCTTGAGAACCGACATGCAAACTCTAGTACTCGACCTGTCAATTCATTACTGAAAAGATCCCTTATATTCTAAACTTACAAATCAACATATATTTATGCCCAGATCAATGTTACAAGTTATACCCAAAAGTAGAGAACATGACATGCAATTGCATAAAGAACATATAAGAGTGTGTAGGTTCACTGAGTCGGATATGTGTTCACACGTCGGGCTTGAGATCAGAAGAGAGAAGTAAAGAGGTGAAATAAATACAAGTTAATAGTCGGCCAAACTTCTTTAAATGTGTAGAAAATGGTCCCTCTTGTGTTCTCTTATTATATATAGAAGCATTTCCCTCTTCACCCGACGAGATCATATATGTGTTGGTATCGGTCACACTTCCACACACACCTCCGAAGTTCACAATTTTCTTCAAGTTTTCGATTTTAATCACACTTTATTATACACTAGTCAGGGTATGTATGTATTCAGACCCTGCGTAAAGAGACAAGATGACGACATTGTCTGAAACAACTAAGGTTTGTGTGTATAGGAGACATCGGGAGAGAAGCTCTTGTGTGTTTGCCGTGCATTCCAAGAGTCAGATTACCCTCTCGCTGTGCAACACGCCAGCCATTGGGATCCAAGAGCACAGACACCGGAGGTCCTGGCTGCGCTCTTGCTAAAGATTGTGCCTATCCAAAGCACCAACTTGCTTTTGAATATTGACAAGTCCATGCAGAATGGAGAACTACCTGGATACGGGAGATTAGCTTTGATCCATAGCGTTTTCAGGTTAGGCATCAATCCAGCCCCTCTCATGAGTCAGCAGAATTTTGAGCTGTGGGGTTTAATCGATTCCAGAGATAATATAGCATCAATAATCGATGGATGAATTTATTATTTTACACGTGAGAATGTTAGGCATGCATGCAAGTTAAGTCACTTACTGTTAGGATTTAATTAATAGGTTAATTAGATGAATAATCCTCTCGTGTAATCTTTATGTCGGTTGTTTGTCCAACCAACTTTCCTCACACCCTTCGAGCGACCGTGACCCATATTTATGTCGGTTCCCTCATGTATAAATATGCTGATCATCAATAGAATACAGACAGTTCAATCATTTGTTGATCTCTCGTCTCTTCCTCTCTCTCGATTTTTTCTAACACGTTATCATCACGCTCTACATCTGAGCGATTTCGAGAGAAGTAGATGATCGATAGAAGCGGCAAGAAAAATTGTCTGTCGCTGTTTTCTTCGACTCCATCGGGACGCAAAGAACAAGACAAATTGGAAGCGGAGAACTTCTTTCTTAGCTTTGTACATTCCTCCTTCGATTCAATAAATACAGAAGAAGGTACCAATTTTACCAATTTTCTTGCACCAAAACGCTGGCTGCGCCTCATTCGCCATCGTGTTCCCCTTCGGCCCCGGCCGCTTCTCCGAAGACACCACTGCGTCGTGCCTCCCTCTTCTCCTTGCGTTGTACAAGAAAAGGTAAGCACTAGAAGATGCCTCGCCTTTCGCTGTACCTTCGTTGTCGCCGACGTGGACGCCGCTGGACGGTCGCCTACATCGGTCTTCGAGTTTGGCGGCACATCCGCTGCCGCCGTCGATGCTGTCACGCCTCTCCTTCCGTCTCCGACCCCATAGTTGTCGAGATGGAGGGCGACGCCACAGCCGCCGTGCTGCACGCCAGCGCCGCTGCCATCACGCCGCACGCTAGCGCAACAGTTGTCGAGGTCGAAGGCGCCATGCCGCACGCCAATGTCGTCGTCGTCACGCCGCGCGCAAGCGCAACAGTTGTCGAGGTCGAAGCCGTCGCACCGCGCCTGCCGTCACCAACGCCCGCGACTCCGCCTCCTTCACCGTGCACAGGCGCTCGCCGTCGCCTCGCCGACCTTGGGCCCCCGCTGCCCAGCCCACCGTCGAGTGGCCGTGGACGCCGCTCCGGTGGATGGAGCCCGGCCGTGCTCGGGCCCTCCAGCGGCTTCCCGAATGGCGCGGGTCGACTTCTGGCCTCCCCGATGGTTCTTCTCCAGAGGATGTGGACGGAGCGCCAGGCACCGCCGTGCGTCGCCGGTGAATCGGCTGTTCGGCCACTGCCTGGAGCCGGTCGCGTGGTAGGGATTTTCTGTGATTGAGGCCACCGCCTGGGTCACTTTCCTTATCCTTTTGTGAACAATAATGATTGGCTCGCTGAGTTGACCAAAGTGGCATATGCACATGCGGTCAAACACCAGCAGCTTCTAGTATTTGCTTAGTTTGCACTTTTAGTTCAGCGTATTAGCATGTTAGTCTTTTAACAGCAAGTTCTAGCAGTAGATCAAATCTCTGTTGTAGATTCTGTTAAATTTCAGTACGAGTTTTTTTTAGTACTGTTTATCTGTCGAGTATTATGCGTATTCCAGAAAATATGTGATGTAATATATTTCCGTGTGTGCATATGTTGAGATTTATTACATTCATCATTTGCAATTGAGATTTTCAATTTTTTTGCAAATAGATCAATTCATCGTTTTAATTGAGTCAATTTGACTCGATACGAGCACGAATTGGTATGCAAAATTCAAAGTGATTTTTTCAAATTGATGTTTCGGGAATACAAGATAGTGACTAGACCTACTGCACTGCAGATTATCACCACTACTGTTTAAAGCCTACATTTTGTCACATTTGACATTATGATTGCTTAACAATGTGCTCTCCCAAACATTTTATTAAGTCATGACATAAGGCATTAGAAGTATGAGTATCTACCGATTTTATCAGATTATACTCTCTAGTGCTGCGAGACGGATTCCGAATATTCTTTTGGAGATTATCTACAATATGTCATACTTAACAATTTGAAGTTCACACTAATGATTTCGAGCCCACTTCTTGAAGTCATCATTAATTTTGCATAGTTCATTACAACATAACCATGATGGTTTTTAGTTTACCATGCGTAAATTAATAATCTCCGGTTTAACCATGATGGTAATCGATGGCCAAAAAAGAGAGTTCGATTCAGTCGACCTCGATGTCCACGACTACCCTACCTGGGCCATGGACATCAAGATCACTCTTGCGTCCCATGGATTAGTGTGTGCAATCCAAAATTCATAGGACCCTCCTCTGGTTGGAGCCATGCCGCTGAGGGATGAGAAGAAATATTCACCCAGATCTTAAGTTTGAGTATTTGGAGGAGGAATCCCCATTTACTTTGTTTCACGCTCTCAAGCTATGAAACTCGGACTATGGAAAATGCATCGCAAAGCAAATGTTTGTCAAAACTAAGCTTAGCGACAAATATGGATGCTACACGCATCCCACTAACAAGTGCAAGACCCGAAACATCTGGTTGTTCTCTATCAGCAATCCAAGGACACAAAGTACCTTAAGGGAAAATGTTTGAAACTGACTTCAACCTTCATCTGAATGGCACCCATGGAGCTGGTTGTTCACAAGATGTTCCTCTCGGACCTAGCAACACCATGACTCTCCAGCCGTCAGAGGACTCTGTGATCACGGAGGACATGATCTTTGAGTATACCTTAAACGATGTGTTTGGAGACTTCAACTAGTCCCACTATCTCACTAATGATCAATTTTAGTCATGTCCATTTATGATGTTGTAGTAGAACAATATATTGTATCAGCACTCTGATATAAATAAGATTGTATATAATCTATATATTTGAGAAACGATTTCCATAGTGAAAATCCTTCAACTCGATATATAGATTTCTACGGGGGTAGTCCGATGGATGAGGAACAAGTATTTGAAAAAATACCCTCCCTATTGTTTTGAACATACTACATGTACATCCCACCCTAGCACATGTTGCATACAAAGCAATTCCATTGGTCACGAGTTGCATGAGTCCAAATTCCCTCGGTCATCAGACTTTGTGTGCACATTGTGCAACACAGGGAAGCTAATTTTGAGGCATTTGTACCTCAAAATACAAGTTGGACCGATTCAGTTCCTTGAACACATCCAGGGAGATATTTGTTATTCCCCAACCATTGTGTGGATCTTTTAAGGTATTCTTCATGGTTCTCAATTATGCATCTATACTATGCTCATACATGTGTTTTCTGTCCACATGGAACCATAAATTTACCATGATAATGAGGGAATTAATCAAGTTACATGCCCATTATCGAGAAAGTAGAATTTGACAAATTCACAAAGAAAATATTGCAGAATTCTCCTCATGTGCCTTCAATGAATATTGCATGGCCATGCGGATTGAAGTTCAACACTCTATCTAATACATCCACACTTATAATGGTTTGGTTGAATCCCTGAATAAGAGGACCAAACTCATTGCATGACTTTTATCGATGAAATGCACTACCAACTTTACGTTGGAGTCATGCAGTTTTACACGCTGCTGACTGATTAACTGTATATAGCAGTACTTTCCCTCTGCAATTGATACGTGGAAATCCTCCAAGCATTTTTCATCTGCGTAAGTTCGGAAGCGCTTCATGCGTACCGATATCACCACCGCAACATACATTAAAAGGGCCCATGGACTAGGGATCAATGTGGGGTACAGATGTTTGTCGATCACAAAGTACCTGGAACCCTTCTTGCGGGATCCATTCATTGCCCAATATGTTGATTTTTATATCCAAGGATGGATTATTTCCAGGACATTAGGGGGAGAATTCAAGTACCACATAGAATGCCAGGAAATCAATTGGGACTATACGTTCCACCTTATATCCACGTATTCAAGAATTTGGACCACGTCCGGAATTCACATATTTGTAACATATTGCAAATAACCTGCCAGATTCATTTACTGATCTCAAAGGTGTTACAAAATCCTTTAGTCCGTCTAGAAATGCGCTCGAAAAAGTGGAGGTACCAATAAAAACCACTCAACTCTCTGTACCCGAGAAGAGGGGGAGTAGTATGGCCTCTAACCAGGATCTAGCTTCCTGCAAGCAACAAAGGAAATCGAGGAGATATCCTCTAAATCAGTAAATGCAAGTCAACCTTGCGTTGATAAACACCTTATGGGTAGTATACACCCGGTGGAAGGAAAACCTCCACAACCCCAGCTTCAGCTTGCACACACTGGCTGGGACATCGGAACACCCGGACTCAAGCGTATTGGGAAATCACGAAGAGTCATCATGGGTGCATGAGATTTCCTCCAACAATATTAATTATGGAGAATCATGTAACCAAGACTAGAATTGTTGACAAACATTCTCTTGTATGATTGCAAACATCCTTCAAATGATTCAGATCCAAAGACCATGGCCATGGAAGAGTGTAAACCACTCGCTCGTACTGAAACAAACAAAGGATGCAATCCAAGAAGAATTAGCCTCGCTCTTCCAAATGAATTCCCTATACATGGGATTCCATATGTTCTCTTCCAAAAACGGAATGAGAACAACAAGGTGGTGAGAACGCAAGGCTTGTAGCATAAGGTCGGGTTTTCGCAGAGATCCGAGACCTACTCTCCAGACATGATTGGAATCCTCAAAATTTTCCGATAATTATATCATTGGAAGTGCAAAATCATCTATCTATGCAGTTGATAGATGTAGTGACGACATTTCATGTGGATCACTAGATTTGGACATGTATGATTCCCGATGGAATCTTTATCCGAATCGAAATGTAAATGCAACATGCATTGTGTAAAATCAATAAGTCATTACATGGCTTATTGTTGTCGGTATATTCTGGTACAACCGACATAGTGAGTTCCTTATACACAAGGATTACTCCTACAATGATTATTACACATGCGTGTTTGTCATACAGGATTACTCCTGCAATGACGAAGCACGTGATCATATAAAATACGGAATTTGAGATAAAGGATTTGGTTAAGCCCAAACAATGCTTGATACTACAAGTCGAGCTACCTCACTCGAGTTTTATGGTACACCAAGTTGCCTATATTATAAATATTGGAGAAACCTAAAATGCACAAGTCATATCCATCTCCCATGTCGGTTGATCTCTAGACATAGAGAAAGATTCACTCAAACCATGGGATGGTGTAGAAGGGATGTTGGGACTTGAAGTTCCATATCCCGGTGCCATTGGACCCACCAACACAATTGGTTGGGAATCAAGAATATCTTTCGATATCTCCAAGGCACCACACATTATTTGACATGTTCTTGTAATTTCAGAGAAATCTGAACTCCAATATCATCAGAATACACTGATGTTGGCTACTTGAATGATCCCCATAATGTGTACCTACATGGTAGAAGTGTCACTCAATTGATATCTTCGATATAGACTTCGGTGACTACACCTACCAATCATTCTGAAATACAAAGCCACATTGACATATGTAATGTAGCTTTACAGAATGATAAACCACATACATGAGTCATGTTGTATTGGTTCTCTTGAATCATCGACCATTATCTACACAGGTAATGTTGCTTGTGTTGCATAGATGCAAATAGAATACATCGAGAGCAATATCACTAAGCATATTGTCTCTAAATTGTTTTATCTTCATAAACTCCAGAAGATTCAGGAAATAAACTTCTTGCGAGTCAAATCATGCGACAATAACATCGCTGATCTATTCACGAAGTCTCTACCAACTTTAACATTTCAGAAATGTTTTCATGGGATTGGTATTCGACGGCTTCAGGATTTGCAAGAATCAGGGGGAGTATCACTCTGGACTACTCCTATTCAAAGCATCATATTACACTCTTTTTCCCTTTATGAGTTTACTATCCAGGTTCTCATCAAGGTTTTTAATGAGGTAATATCAATACAAGATCGTACGTCATACTTTATTTTTCCCTACTTTTTTTTAGGAAAGTATACACGACATATATATTGTCCTCTAAACTCTATCGGGTTTTCCCTTTTACAAGGTTTTTCTCATATGGAGTTAACATGGAGGCAATAATCTTTATATGCTATATCATTTTCTCCTTATTTTCTCACTGGGTTTTAAGGAGTTTTAACAGCATATCTAACCATTATATGTTGCACCGTTTTCTCCTTATTTTTTCCCACTGGGTTTAAAGGAGTTTTAGCAACATATCATACACTACTCTCCTCATATTTTTTCCACATGATTTTTGGAGGAGATAATTCTAAAGATGATCGATCGCAAAGACAAGGAAGGATTAGGGGGAGTGTTAGGATTTAATTAATAGGTTAATTAGATGGATAATCCTCCCGTGTAATATTTATGTCGGTTGTTTGTCCAACCGACTTTCCTCACACCCCTTCGAGCGGACGTGACCCATATTCATGTCGGTTCCCTCTTGTATAAATATGCTGATCATCAATAGAATACATACATGTAGGGGTTCGTAGCATGGAAAACAAAAATTTTCTATCGCATACAAACAAACAAGCCAAGATCTATCTACTAGATTGTAGCAACGAGTCGATGGAATAACTTACCCTCGAAGATTCCAAAGTATTTAACGAGAGCGGATTCTCGTGGGTGATGTAGTCGTACTCTTTCCGATCTCAAGATCGTGTGGACGATCCTTCCGCCCACGTTCGGCAGCGCTCATGATCGGTCACACGTTCGGTACTCGACGAAGACCTTCCTCTCCCTTGTTCCAGCAGGCAGCGGAGGTTGTAGTACTCTCCTCGCGATTCCGGCAGCACAACGGCGTGGTACCGGAAGTAGAGGGGAAATCCCGCAGGGCTTCGCCTTAAGCCGGTGCGAGTATGGTGGAGCTTATGAGAGAGGCTATTAGTGGTCTAGTAATTATACACACCAATTAGAAGGCTCTAAACCAATTAGAAGGCTCTAAACCGCTGGCTAAAGCAATTAGAAGCTCTAAACCAAAACGGCTCTAAACCGGAGATCTAGAGGTGAAACTTGTGTGTCTCTAGGAGGAGCCCTGCCCCTCCTTATATAGGTGGAGGGGCCTTGGCGCGCCAGGGGAGGGAGGGAGTCCCTCCCCAACTCGGCCTAGGGCTGGGCGCCGGCCTGGAGGAGTCCAACTCCTCCTCCAGGTTGGTTCCAACTCCTCTTGCTTGTTTCCCACAGTTTCTTGTTTTGGCAGTTTGACTTTCAAACTGGACATTTGACTTTTCTGTTTTAGGATTCAATTTAATCCTTTATTTGGGACAGCAAGAACACTTAGTACATGATGCAATCATTCCAATAAGTAATGACACATTCATGTACCCCTCCCCCCCCGGAGTGCCGGACAATCCGGAACCTTCTAGAACATTCCCGATGAAAACACCGGAATCATTCCCGAACTCCGAAACGGGACTTTCCTTATATGAATCTTATTCTCCGGACCATTCCGGATCACCTCGTGATATCCCGGATCCCATCCGAGACTCCGAACAACATTCGGTCTCTTTCTCATAATACCATAACTACTCAAACAACGTCGAATCCTTAAGTGTGTCTCCCTACGGTTCGTGAATTATGCGGACATGATCGAGACACTTCTCCAATCAATAACCAATATAGGAATCTGGAAATTCATATGGCTCCCACATATTTCTACGATTACTTTGCGATCGAATGAACCACTTACATACGATACCAATTTCCCTTTGTCTCGCGATATGTTACTTATCCGAGGTTATGATCGTCGGTATCTCTGCATACCTAGTTCAACCTCGTTACCAATAAGTACTCTTTTCTCGTTATCGTGATATGTGATCCCTTGTGACCAAGTCACATGCTTGCAAGCCAATTGGATGACATTCCACCGAGAGGACCCGAGTATATCTATCCGTCATGTGGATGGACAAATCCCACTCTTGATCCATGTGTTTCAACCAACACTTTCCAACACTTAATGCCACCTTTATAGCCACCCGATTCACGGTGTGGTGTTTGATGTCATCAAAGCATCCATCCGGTAAAGGTGATATGCATGATCTCATGGTCGAAGGAATTAGGTTACTATGTATCAGAAAGCATATAGCAATTGAACTATTGAAATGACTTGATCTTTATGCTACGCTTATCTATAGGAGTATGTCCACCATATCATTCTCCTAACGATATGATCTTGCTGTTGATAACATCTCAATGTTCATGATAGGGAAACCACAATCATTAATCAACCAACAAGCTAGTGAAGTATAGAGACTATACTAGGGACTTCAAATTAAGTTTACAAATCACACAAGTATCAATGTTTCCTTGTTAATACCATTATAGCATGAATGTAAACATTTATCATAAACACAAAGATATAATAATAACTACATTTATTATTGCCTCTAGGGCATATCTCCAACAATACAGTTCAATCATTTGTTGATCTCTCGTCTCTCCCTCTCTCTCAATTTTTTCTAACACTTACTATAAGTCAATCAACCAACAGATGGTCGTTCCTCTATCAACACAGTTGACACCATTTAGATCAAAAAATTCCGTACCTCTTTTGTGCTAGATGAATCGTGATAGTCATGATGAAGTGTTCCTAGGATAACTTATAAATTATGACAACTACCGAATCTCGACCATTCAACATAACTGAAAATAATTTACATTTCGATACAATAGTTAAGAAGGTTGAAACTACCCAAAAAAACCACACCCCAATCATCTGTCTGGTGATGGGATACTACACTACTGAATCGTCATCTTTGCCGAGTGCCATCCGACGCAATTAGGAACCTCCGAAAGATCTATCATGCGTAGCATCTACCGAACCAGGTATGACTGGGCGTAGCACCTAGCGGTTGGACATGACTTGAAATCTCATCCGAAGACTCTATGCATGAAGAAACCGCTCCACCTTCTTCCACTTTGACCAGTGGCTGCACCAAGATAATGCCCCCAAGAGGGAGAACGGCGTCAGGCGTCGTCATCATCTAAGCTAGGACGCCTAGATCTAGGTTTTTCCCAAGACATCCTAAGCGAGGATGTGAGAGATGCATACATGAAGCCTTCAACAAGGCAACGACGCGCAAGTCACCGCCATCGTCCGCCATGATCGAGGTCGGCTCGGTTTTCACCGGCAGTCACGCTTCCCCGCTACCTGATCTGTGATGCAACCACCAAAGTGAAGAATGCACGACCGCACATGACGCGCTCCGACCCGAAACGGGCCCTAGCGGCCTCGTGGCCATGCAGGCCATGGCCGCCGAGACAGCCTCTAATCCCGTGCGCCCACCACCCTTGCCACCGGATCAAGTGCAGTCTGCCAAGATGCCAATTTCCATGTTGCCGCAGGAGTAGCCTCGTTGTGATGCCTGGCCGCGCCACATCCTGGCTAGTAGGAGGCATCCTGGGACGTCCCCGACAGGTGAGGAGACGAGAGAAACCCCGCCGGCGCCGGAATTGGCCAGGCTTTGCCCGGACGTGCCCTATGGTGATGGAGGAGGAGGAGGGGGAGGATGTGATGGGGGCTGTGGGCGGCGGCTAGGGTTCCCCCGTCGCCCCTCAGGAGCAACGCAGGGGAACATGCTTCTTTTGCCGAGCATTCTTTGCAGGAGATCATGATATTTCGTTAATATCAATTTTCTAATCCTCTGTAATATTGGTTATTGGTGCTGATTTTTTAATGCATTTATGCATATACTCTCTGTATCCTCATTAAGTCTATTTTTATAAAATGTTGTTTTCTCTCATATCCCCGTGTCCGTATATCTGTCCCTAAACCATGTAACGTAGTATGTCTTCATTGCACCATATGTATTCTGTCACCATCACTCAGCAGTCCGTCCACCATATGTCGTTTTCCGAATTCCTTTTTTGTTTGAAAATGATAATAAACATGTTACTCTGTAAGTTTAGCTAGAATAATCAATAATTTTCATAATGAATTGGCAGTGAGATCCTCTGTCTGAGCATGACCTGCTAGTGTACAGATATAAGCGAATGTATTATGTTATCCCTGTTAATTGGTTGATAAGAATGCATGTGCTAATACGACAACACTATTAAGCAGTATACAAAAATTTCAGCCATGAATTGTGATTGAATTAGAGCAGAAAACGTTGTTTTAGTAAATCACATAAGTACAGGTTTCGACTTCAGATTAGACAAGAAGTTAAGAGGTGGAATCGATGCACATGAATAATCCACCAACCTTCAAATGTCCAATTTCAGTTTTCCTCCTACACGTATAAAGGCACTTTCATCGGCACCGGAGCAGATCATATATGCATCGGTCAAACTACACAACTACCGCACTCGTTCGCACTTCACACTTTCCTTTCACAGTTCCAACAACACTTTCAGTATACACTAGTGGTTACATTTTCAAGTCCCAGGTTAACACGTGAGATCATGATTGAATTCAGAACCAAATGATCGATGTGTGTGGGTATCAAACACATACTACAATGGGTAGGAATAGGAGCCATCGGGATAGAAGCAGCCTACCCTTTTCATGTATGATGTGAATACGTCAAGACTGCCTTGAAAGCCCTGTTAGTTGGGTCGTCCATAGCCGTGTGGTTTGGAACAAGTTCTCACAGTGGAGGTTGCTTGACCACCATCCCTCGCAAATCAAGCAGGATGCCAAGAGGACGTACATATCTTTCATCATGCACATCGTCTGTCCTGACGGCTCACCCGCCATCCAAGGCCAAGTCGCCACTAACCGGTGAGCAGCGCACACACGCCCGCACTAGGGACAGATGGACCTGGACATGGTTGGTGAGAGCTACTCTTCAGTTCGCGGCTCGCCGATGTGCTTGTGGACGTGGGGCCTTCGAGGAGTCTGCATCGCCGCCTGAAGTCAGGATAACATTAGTGGGCTGTAAGTCTCTAAATAAGTGAATTAGTTATTATGAAAAACCTCTTGCATTTTTCATTATCATATTGGTAACGAGTCATATCGACATTGGTGCACAATTTTAAGTTAAAAGTAAGCAACTTATAGCACGGTTGAATAGTTAGGTAAAAAAAAAGACAGAAGCTTGCAAAAGTGGAAATGAAAATAGTAGCATTTCATATCAGAAAGAGAATTGAACTGAGAAGAAATGAAATACCACATGTAATTTTGCATCTGGCACTATCTTTATCGTCTATTTGTTGAAGATCGTTCTCTTCATTTTACAGAACAACCCTCCTACCACACTTCTTGAGTTCATTGCAGTTTTGCTTTTTTAGCCCCTAGCATTTTCAGGTTAGGCATCAATCCAGCCACCCTCATGACTCGAGCGGAATTTTGAGATGTGAAGTTTAATCAATTCAGAGATCATATAGCATCAATAATCGACAGATGAATTTTTCTTTTTACACGTGAGAATGTTAGGCGTGCAAGTTAAGTCACTTACTATGAGTCAGTCAACCTACAAATATAAAGTTCCCCTATCAACCGTTGACACCATTTATAGATCAAAAAAATTCTTACCTCTTTTGTGCTAGACGAATCGTGATAGTCATAATGAAGTGTTCTTAGGATAACTTACAAATTATGACAATTACCGAATCTCAACCATTCAACATAAGTAAAAATAATTTTCTTTTCGATACAATAGTTAAAAAAGTTGAAACTACCCCCAAAAAAACCACACTCCAATCATTTGTCTCCGCCTATGGGATACTACACTACCAAATCAGCATCTCTGCCGAGTGACAGAAATACTCAGCAAAGAGCCACATGGCCATTCTTTGTCGTGTGCACAAAAAGGCCACAATTTTCATTTTTTTTATTTTTTGAAAATCCCCGTGGATTCAAAACAAATAGATGCATATGACAATTTTAAACAGTATATGCAATATATATTTGATCACTCTAAACCGTAGATGAACTAATCTATCAAGTTAAGCACATGTACATTGTCCATGACATATTCCATCAAGTTACGAAGTGTCCTAAACATACAAATTCATCAAACAAATTCATGAAACATGAAGATCGCAAATCCATCAAACACAAGTAGTGCACAAGGATGAAGGTGTGTCGTTGATGGTGTCCTTGATGCAATCCTACACGTATGAAACCAAATAATGAGCATAAGAGTGAGCATAAGAGTATTAGTGGCTGGACAAAGAAACGAAAAGAGATGGAATTATGAAACCAAATATGAACAAATTAGCAAGTTTCACCTATGCACCTACAAGCATGGAAGTATGAAACCAAATATATACACATACTAGCAATATCATGAGCAACATGAAGCACTTTGGTGCAATATACAAACCTAGGAGCAAAATGATGCCATTTGGAGCAAAATGGGGCTATATGGAGAAAAATGGACCAATATGGAGCAAAATGGGGGCTAAATGGAGTTATTTCGAGCAATATGCAATATCATGAGCTATATAGATCTAAACTTTGGCAAGTTCTAAATTCTGTCAAGTCCTACATTTCAAAAAGATCTAAACTTTGACAAGTCCTAAATTTTTCCAAGTCATACATTTTGACAAAATCTAAACCTTTTCAAGTCCTCAATTTTTACAAATATTCTCACAATAGCAAAATGACAATTTTCACAAGTTCTTGGCAAAGCACGATAAGCTCTTGACTACGAGAACTCATCTGGAGTCACAATTTCCTCCCGGTGTGGTTAGTGTTGGGCGGGGGCTACGGCTGAGAGGCCGTAGTAGGCATCACCGGACTTTCATGCCACAGACCGGTAGAAATATTGACATTGTTGGGTCCATCTAATGGATGTATAGCCTACAATCATGGAAAATATTGAGCATGATACTCGATAAGAACATGACAAATAAGATGCAAATGAATGAAAAGTTCAAAGAATAGTTACTATGCCAAAACTAAAAGTTGGAACTATACCAAGCGAAGGAAGCGGAGGAAGAAAAGTCCCGCCAGACTCACTGGATAGCGCTTGCACTTGTTGAGACAATGCTGCCACGAATGCCTATTGTTGAGCCGCCATATCCTCCCATATGCGACTCCCTAAGCTCAACCTCCTCTCGCTTTCTCTTCTCATCATCTAGGTGATCCTATGTTATGAAATCACAACCTCATCATTGTTGCAAAGTAAAACATGTAATCAAGCTATGTATGATCAATGAACAAAAACATACCTGGAGCTCGCTATACCAGGACATGGAAGGCTTTGGGCGGGTACCTATGACAGGTGCTGTACAGTATACTCCTTATTTTTGGCATAAATCATTTCAAGGTTCACAAGGTGTTTCATCACAGATACGTTGATGGTTCCGCCAGATGCAACCCCTGACAAACAATGGTTATGCACGCTGTTTTGACCACGGCCTCCAAAGTGAAAAGATAATAATACAAAAACAGAAAAATGGAAAACCAACACACACTGTCACTTTATGTGACCTCTTTACGAGGAAAAATACGAGACGTGGACTATATATGGATGATTCCGTGCAAAACCCTTCATAGAGCAGAGCTACCACGAAGGAGGTTGCATGGCTTTCAAGTCAAATGACCTAGGTCATGATCTTGACCATGACATAGTTTATCCTAGCGATCCCATATTGCACATGCGCACGCCCCTTAGGATTCCCCGAAATGTGACTTTGGGAGATTTCATACTCTTTTAAAAAAAATCATTTTCTATTTTTAGTGTCTGAGATGTTTTTTTTGTGAAGTAGCTTCAACCCACGGTTTGCGCTTTTACCACCATTGTGTACAAAAATACTAAACTACCTCAACACTCTGTCACAAACCTTTTGACCTTACAACATTTCTGGGAATTTTTGAGATGTTACGGAGTTTTGTGCTGATTTGGCAGGAAGCGGGTGAAATTTGACATCAGCTGCTCAATAGTACGTTCCTGATTTTTGGCAAAAATCATTTTGAGTTTCACATGATGTCATTTCATCATATATACTTCAACGGTTCCGTCAGATGCAACCCTTGACAAAGGTCATGCCCAACGTTTCGACCACGCATTCGAAAAGGCACAACTAATTCAAAAAATTAGAAAAATGGAAAACCAGCACGCACTGTCATTCTATGTGACCTATTTGTGAGAAAAAATACAAGACATGGACTGCCGATAATTTCGTGAGAACCCTTCATAGAACAAAGCTACCACAAAGGAGTGTGTGAGTTCAAGGTGTCTAAATATGGCGACTATGCCACTATTACAACTCTTTGACTCATTCCCGCCATTTATTCCCGATATTTTTTCCCGCCCTTTTCCCGCCACTTCTTCCCGCCTTTTCCCCCTTCACTTCTTTCCCCTCCCTCTGCCCATCCCATTAAATTATACCCTTCCTCCCCTCCACTCACTCCTAGCTAACCGGTCCTCAAGCCGCCACACCGCCCTCGAGCCTCCGATAGTCGACGATTCCTCCGCTACCCTTTTATTTTTTAAGAAATTGTTAGACGTAGAATAAGTGGCCGATTCTAGGTGGATTTAGATGATAAAATAGTTAGGTTATTTTAGGTGGACTTAGATGATAAAATAGCTAGGTTATTTTAGGTGGACTTAGATGTAGTTGTTAGTATAAGTAGATTATTTAGATGTGAATATAGATGTATTTTAGGTGATATGATAAAATAGCTAGATAGACACTAAAATATTTAATATGCAACTTATTTATGCTTTATATGTAGCAAACAGATCGTGTGTGTACACTAAATGTGGAGACATGTATCATGGGCGCCATCAAGTGGTTCGGATGCCGGCCTTTACACAACTAAGGGGGGATGATGTAGAACCTTCTATATGGTTCTTCCTGAGAACTTTCTAGCTATGGCAATATGATTTAATCTAACTTGTTGTTTCTAAATTGTTCATTTATATTGTTATCTAACTATTGTTTCTTAAATTTTGCATTGTACATCCCACGTTTTTGTAACACCCTCGGAATCGGACCTATGCAAGTTTGAGCAAAATTCGCCAAACCCGCATAGAAACGATTCAAAGGTGCCCACCAGGCACTTTCGTGCGGGTGGAAAACGAAGTAATAACATTACACAACAGTCCTCGATGGGACCCACAGAACAGATATATATAACAGCGACTCAAAGAGTCAAGAATACAGATATACAGTACAAAGATCCAAATCACCTTGAGAACGATATAGCGTCCAGCTACGGACAAGATGCAAATGGGGCTAAGAGCCCTGAAGAATAACCAGTGGCGTCCATAACCCTGCCCAGGCCAAGCCGGAAGGGTAACCCTGCTAACGACGTCGATCTCAAAACCTTAAACAAAAGGTGCCGACAAGGGCAAAGGAAAAAGGAGAGTCGATCGAGGCCAAGACACGGCGAGGCTAGAATTCGGCGGTCCTCGCCTACATAGGTATGGTGGACTGAGGCGGCAGCGGCAGCATGCACTAAACAACCTATAGAGACTCGATACACTGGCGTCAAACAGAGAGGGGTAAGAAGGACCTATTCGGAACCAACCTGATTCTATCATCAAACCAACCCATCCTGGCGTTTCCCCCTCGAGACCAAACGAGGAAGTCAACCGAGGAACTCACACAGTTGGCAGTTTTATTTATTCAGTTATAGTTGCGGCACTTTACTAGTCAGGTTTAGATAATCATCCTGATAAAGTAAACAGTGGGCACTTTTAGTTGACCATTCCGTTATAGTTGCGGCAGTTACTAATCAAATACAGATAGCATGATATAATCCCAAAACCCAGCAGTTGTTGGTACTTTTATTCAGCCATTCCGTTATAGTTGCAAGATTTACTAGTCAGGTACAATGGTCGCAAGCGACAATTCAAACAAGCAATTGTGGGCAGTATTATTTAGCCATTCCATTATAGTGAAGCTGATTACTAGTCATTATAAAGTCAAATTTAGAGCAATAAACTTTAGTTATGCTTGTCTATGATCGAGATATCAGTGCTCCAAGTCGTCCATATCCATGACACGGCTTTCGAAAGTTTTACGGTGGTGCAATAGCAACACACGCCGATCAACCTCGGAAAAACCAAAACAAAACCCAACGAGGCTTTCACGACTGAACAATCACAGGATTCAGAAATATTTCAGGGGTCCACCCCTTGAAGTACACCCGCAATGAAGTAAGCAAGCTCCGAGACGGACCCAAGGTTTGTGGGGCCGGCGGTAAACGACAGCAGATCCCCAAACGGGGACTGTCGATACCAGGTAAACGGGTCACAATTCCTAAACAGTACAGTGTGCTCCTCGCACAATTTAAATACAAAAAGTAGCATGGCATAAGTATAGGATAGTAAATAAAACCTCAAACTAGTTTGTGGCCCCAAGAAATAAGAATGAATCAAGCTCTGTCTCAGGGGGGTCCCATATACCTCCCGGATGTGGATAGCGCGATAAATCAAGGAACAGGTATCAAGTACTCGGGGTCTTACAGGACACAAGTGGGCGTTCGGAAACCAAATATTTTCTATCACCCACCGATGCCTCTGCTTATTTCAATTTTAGTTGTTAAACAGAAATTAAAGTGAATGATAAGTAAAACTAGAATCATCTCCAACATCAACATGCGGCAATACATCAGCAACTGTGGCATATGACGACACACATCAGCACTTGAGCAAGCAACTACGACGCACAAGTCCAACTATCTACCAATCAACAGGTAATAGGGTGTGTCCAAGGCAATATATGGCTGCAAGGGATATCACGGGTACGAAAACTAGAGCATCGCAACACAGATAGCAATAGCTCAACAGGAGGGAATAAAGACTATAAAAGTAAGATAGGTAGAAAGAGGGAGATGCTCGTCTGAAAACATTGTCGAAGGGTTCAACCGGAGATCGGGGCGAAGCTCACATCAACTCAACGGCCTTATCCGCGAAGAACCAAAACACTAGAATAAACACCGGATGCAATGTTTAATACTACGGTAGAAGATCGGCATGATGCATGTATGATGTAAGACATGGCGAAGATGCGGTGCATTTAGGTCATATTAAGCGGAACCGGGGTCCCGACAATTAGTTAGGTGGTTCATGTTATTTAGAAACCCCGCATTTTAAATGTTGTTATAACAAGGCAAGATAAGATACCGGTTCGCTACACAAATTTAAATGAGGCCGATATGAGACTAGATTTGCCCGCATATGGGCCCCATATTTAATTATTAGGTGAATCGGCATAAGGCCCCCAAACCACATGAATGTATGCATGCAAGACAAATATTATGCGACAAGTTATATTATGTTATAAAATAGGGTTCGAGGAAAAAAGGCCACACATTAGGGTTCGGCAGATCTTGGGGTTCCGGGGTTCGGGGTTCGACAGGGTCCAGGGTCCAGGGTTCGACGGGGTCATTCTCGGCCTCCGGGGTCGTTCTCGGGTAGCGGGGGTGGATCTTGGCGTTCCGGGAAGCCGGACTTGGGGTTTTCGGGGTTGCCTCAAATTCGTTCTGGTCGGTGCCGTTCTTGGCGTTCTGCGTCAGTGTCCTTGCCGTTCGTGTTCTTGAGTATCGCCTCCGGGAAGGAGTACTTGTATCATCCGGGGAGATCTTGATGGCCGGGTGAAGTACTTGGCGTCCGATAGCCGATCATGTCGCATTCGCGAACGTCGGGTCATGTCGTTGGTCTTGTCCTTTCCGGCGGAGGTCTTGGCGTTCGGGTACTGATTCGCATTGGCGAAGGTCTTGTCGCATGTGGTCTTCGGGTCCGGGTCTCGATCTCATGCCGATGATCTTGGCATCCGTGTCCGGGTTCTTGACGTACCATGACGAAGTACTGCTCGTCCGTATTTTAGGAGGCGTGCTTCTCGCACAACTGGTGTTCTCACCGCACACGGACACGACCGGAGGCGAGCGAAGGCGGAGCCGGACTGTATGAAAAGGGCCCGGCCGGGAAACAGCGCGAGGCGCGGACGTCGGAGGCGGTTGGCGAGAGGTCGGGCGGCGGCGTGGCGAAGCTTAAGCGGGACCACCGGCAACGGCGGGCGGCGCAGGAAGGCGGGAGCTTAAGCGCTGCGGAGGTTGACGGGACGCCAGCAGCGAAGCCAGCCGGGCGCCCGGCGGCGCTCGGCGGCTGGAGCACGCGAGGCGGGGGTCCGCGGACTGGCGGGAGGCGGTAAGCGGCGTCTTGGGGCTTAGGGCGGGCGAAGGCGGCGATGGCGCAAGCTGGGCGGTGGCGTAAGCGGCGCTGGAGGCGAAGGAGGCAGCGGGCGCCTGTGGCGCGCCGGGCTGCTGGCGAGGGAGGAGGTCGTCGGCGGGCTTGCTGCGCGGGAAGAGGAGGAGAGGTCGGGGTCGCGGTGAGGAGGCAGGAAGGCGGCTCGTGAGCGGGCGGCCGGAGGACGGATGTGGCGGGCGCGGGAAGGGGCGAGCCGGGCGTGGTCACGGATGCGGTCGCCGCGAGGCGGGGAGGAGGAGCGGAGGCGGCGGGAGGAGGCAGGCGGCGCCGGGACCGACGGTGGCAGCGAGAGGAAGCGCAGCCGGGCGACGGACCGGAGAGGTGGTTGGAGGCGGGTCGCGGGTTGGCGGAGCAGGGCGACGGGGCGAGAGGGCGGGCGGCATGGCGGTAGGTGGAGGCGGAGGCGGCCCGAGGAGGCCGGGCTCGCCAGGCGCCGGTGATGGTGGTGGGGCGTCGGGTACGGGGGGGTTGGCGAGCGGGGTGGCTTGCGGAGGAAGAGGAACAGGGGGAGAGGAACCGTGGGCGTGGGTGGGGCTGCGTCGGCAGGGGAGTGGGGCGGGACCCACTGGCAGGGAGAGAGGGCAAGGAGGGTGCTGTGAGGCCGGTGGGGTCCAGGCGCGGGTGGGTCCGGCCGGACAGGGAGGGGAGTAGGGAGTGGGTCGCGTGGGGGCGAGTGGGATGGGGTGGCCAGGCTGTGTGGGGCGCGTGTGCTGTTTGGTGAGAGGAGAGAGAGAGCTGAGAGAGAGGGAGAGAGGAAGAGAGGTGACGTGGCCGGTTCTGAGTGGTGGGAGAGGAGAGGGAAGATGAGGTGGCGAGTAGCCATTGGGTGGGGTGATGTGGCCACAGAGGGTGGGTAGAATTTTAGGTGGGATTAGGATTTAGATGGGGCTGACAGGGTGGACCGATTTATAAACAGGGGTGGTCGTTCGGGTCTACTCGGCCCGTTCGACTGCCCCACTAAAAATAACATAACATCTTATTTAATTTGCAATTCATTTTTGTAACTAGTTTTTGGACAAAACAAAATATTCCGGAAGCAACCGGGGTTTAATTTAAAATAAAAGGAGGGCTAGTTTCGGAAAACCAAAGTCTTTCGCAACATAGTTTCAGGTAAAATTAATATGCATGATGATGTAATGATGATGCAATGCACAAATTTAACGCGATTTTCTAGTAGTGGTTTTGCGGGATGCCACAGTTTTGCAAGGCATGAAATTTTTGAAAATATCAATGTTGGTGAAGATGAGGATGTTGTAGGAATGGCAAATCATAATCGTAGGGAGTGGTCAAGTCTATAGTGTTCTGATCACAAAGGAAGTGGGCAGAAGCTTTTTTGGTTGCCATGCTTGTGCAGAACTTGCCCAAGTGTGCGAGTTTCATGTTGGTGGAACTTTATGGATGAGTCCTTAGAAAAGTACTCATGGAAGGAATAAATTGCACTACAACACTACAGGAATGGGAACCTACGCCGACGGCCGGTCGATACGCCGACGGCCAAATGTCGGGGCCGTCGGCGTAGCAATCGTCTAGGTCAGCTCCGCCAAGCAGCCGTCGGTGTAGAATTGCCCTCGGCATATCCTATGCTACGCCGACGGCTGCCCTCGGCGTAGCTATTTTTTATTTTATCTCATTAAACTTTGAAAAATCATAACTAAATCATTGTAGTTCTGAAAAATACAAATAATATATCAAAATTTGCAGAAAAATAAGACCTATCTATCTACACTCAAATATTGCGCATTTGTAAATAAAAATTAAATAAAACATAAAACATTATATATAGTTTAAAACAGGCATAAAAAATTCAAAAATGATCGAAACAATGCGAAATCTTCGCATGGTGTTATATTATGTGACATAGTTAGAAAGAAAAATATAAAACTTGGTATATTGATTATGTCTCAAAGAAACCTTCACAAAATGACCTATCTCATTCGAGGTTTATTCTTGGCTTTCTAGTCAAATGACCAATGTTATGGCTAGAATCAAGGCATAGTTTGTGATAATGTGCCCATATTATGCATATACATGCATCATGGGATAGCGAACAATATTGTAGGAGGAAGCTTTCCTTTTTGTCGCACCAAAAAAGCATTTTCCATTTTCCGAGCATAAATAACAGACGGTTTTGTGAAGCAACCACCAAATGGCTAATTCAAAATGGTACCACCCCATTTTACAAAAATACTATACCACCTTATATGGACAATGTACCAATAAGGGGATCCGAAACCTTTCCGTCCACCTCTGGTGAAAAAGACAAATTCCTGCCGAATCGGTAGGAAGTGGGTCAGATATGAACTACAAGTACAAGATCCGATGCTCATGTTTTTTTACAAAAATAATTTTTAGGTTCACAATATGCTATTTTATCAAAAATCCAATGCAAGTTTAGCGAGGCTCGGTCCCGAGCTAAGAATCTTCATGCCCGTCGTTCGACAAAGTTTGACGATTGTTTAAAACGGGCATAAAAAATTCAAAAACGATCGAAACAATGCGAAACCTTCGCGTGGTGTCATATTATGTAACATAGTTATAAGTAAAAATATTAAACTTGATATATTGATTATGTCTCAAAAAACCTTCACAAAATGACCTATCTCATTCGAGGTTTCTTGGCTTTCGGGTCAAATGACCAATGTTATGGCTAGAATCAAGGCATAGTTTGTGATAATATGCCCATATTGTGCATACACGTGCATCATGGGATGGCGAACAATGTTGCAGGAGGAAGTTTTCCTTTTCGTCGCACCAAAAAGCCATTTCCCATTTTCCGAGCACAAAAAATGGACTGTTTTGTGAAGCAACCACCAAATGGCTAATTCAAAATGCTATCACCACATTTTACAAAAATACTATACCATCTTATATTCACAATGTCCCAACAGGGGGATCCGAAACCTTTCCGTCCACCTCTGGTGAAAAAGACAAATTCCTGCCGAATCGATAGGAAGTGGGTCGGATATGAACTACAGGTACAAGATCTGATGCTCATGTTTTTTTAGAAAAATCATTTTTAGGTTCACAATATGCTATTTTATCAAAGATGCAATGCAAGTTTAGCAAGGCTCGGTCCCGAGCTAAGAATCTTCATGCCCGCCGTTTGACAAAGTTTGACGATAGTTTAAAATGGGCATAAAAAATTCAAAAACGGTCGAAACAATGCGAAACCTTCGCGTGGTGTCATATTATGTGACATAGTTATAAGTAAAAATATCAAACTTGATATATTAATTATGTCTCAAAAAAACCTTCACATAATGACCTATCTCATTCAAGGTTTCTTGTCTTTCGGGTCAAATGACCAATGTTATGGCTAGAATCAAGGCATAGTTTGTGATAATGTGCCCATTTTGTGCATACACATGCATCATGCGATGGCGAACAATATTGTAGGAGGAAGTTTTCCTTTTAAATTCAAAAAGCATTTCTCATTTTCTGAGCACAAAAAATGGACAGTTTTGTGAAGCAACCACCAAATGGCTAATTCAAAATGGTACCACCACATTTTACAAAAATACTATACCACCTTATATAGACAATTTCCCAATAAGGGGATCCGAAACCTTTCCGTCCACCTCTGGTGAAAAAGACAAATTCCTGCTGAATCGGTAGGAAGTGGGTCAGATATGAACTACAGGTACAAGATCCGATGCTCATGTTTTTTTACAAAAATCATTTTTAGGTTCACAATATGCTATTTTATCAAAAATCAAATGCAAGTTTAGCGAGGCTCGGTCCCGAGCTAAGAATCTTCATGCCCGGCGTTCGACAAAGTTTGACGAAAGTTTAAAACGGGCATAAAAAATTCAAAAACGATCGAAACAATGCGAAACCTTCGCGTGGTGTCATATTATGTAACATAGTTATAAGTAAAAATATTAAACTTGATATATTGATTATGTCTCAAAAAACCTTCACAAAATGACCTATCTCATTCGAGGTTTCTTGGCTTTCGGGTCAAATGACCAATGTTATGGCTAGAATCAAGGCATAGTTTGTGATAATATGCCCATATTGTGCATACACATGCATCATGGGATGGCGAACAATGTTGCAGGAGGAAGTTTTCCTTTTCGTCGCACCAAAAAGCCATTTCCAATTTTCCGAGCACAAAAAATGGACTGTTTTGTGAAGCAACCACCAAATGGCTAATTCAAAATGCTATCACCACATTTTACAAAATACTATACCATCTTATATTCACAATGTCCCACAGGATCCAAACCTTCCGTCCACCTCGGTGAAAAAGACAAATTCCTGCCGAATCGATAGGAAGTGGGTCAGATATGAACTACAGGTACAAGATCCGATGCTCATGTTTTTTTAGAAAAATCATTTTTAGGTTCACAATATGCTATTTTATCAAAGATCCAATGCAAGTTTATCAAGGCTCGGTCTCGAGCTAAGAATCTTCATGCCCGCCGTTTGACAAAGTTTGACGATAGTTTAAAATGGGCATAAAAAATTCAAAAACGGTCGAAACAATGCGAAACCTTCGCGTGGTGTCATATTATGTGACATAGTTATAAGTAAAAATATCAAACTTGATATATTAATTATGTCTCAAAAAAACCTTCACAAAATGACCTATCTCATTCAAGGTTTCTTGTCTTTCGGGTCAAATGACCAATGTTATGGCTAGAATCAAGGCATAGTTTGTGATAATGTGCCCATTTTGTGCATACACATGCATCATGCGATGGCGAACAATATTGTAGGAGGAAGTTTTCCTTTTCGTCGCACCAAAAAAGCATTTCTCATTTTCTGAGCACAAAAAATGGACAGTTTTGTGAAGCAACCACCAAATGGCTAATTCAAAATGGTACCACCACATTTTACAAAAATACTATACCACCTTATATAGACAATTTCCCAATAAGGGGATCCGAAACCTTTCCGTCCACCTCTGGTGAAAAAGACAAATTCTTTGAATCGGTGGGAAGTGGGTGGATATGAACTACAGTACAAGATCCGATGCTCATGTTTTTTACAAAAATCATTTTAGGTTCACAATATGCTATTTTATCAAAAATCAAATGCAAGTTTAGCGAGGCTCGGTCCCGAGCTAAGAATCTTCATGCCCGGTTCGGCAAAGTTTGTGAAAGTTTAAAACGGGCATAAAAATTCAAAACGATCGAAACAATGCGAAACCTTCGCGTGGTGTCATATTATGTAACATAGTTATAAGTAAAAATATTAAACTTGATATATTGATTATGTCTCAAAAAACCTTCACAAAATGACCTATCTCATTCGAGGTTTCTTGGCTTTCGGGTCAAATGACCAATGTTATGGCTAGAATCAAGGCATAGTTTGTGATAATATGCCCATATTGTGCATACACATGCATCATGAGATGGCGAACAATGTTGCAGGAGGAAGTTTTCCTTTTCGTCGCACCAAAAAGCCATTTCCAATTTTCCGAGCACAAAAAATGGACTGTTTTGTGAAGCAACCACCAAATGGCTAATTCAAAATGCTATCACCACATTTTACAAAAATACTATACCATCTTATATTCACAATGTCCCAACAGGGGGATCCGAAACCTTTCCGTCCACCTCTGGTGAAAAAGACAAATTCCTGCCGAATCGATAGGAAGTGGGTCAGATATGAACTACAGGTACAAGATCCGATGCTCATGTTTTTTTAGAAAAATCATTTTTAGGTTCACAATATGCTATTTTATCAAAGATCCAATGCAAGTTTATCAAGGCTCGGTCTCGAGCTAAGAATCTTCATGCCCGCCGTTTGACAAAGTTTGACGATAGTTTAAAATGGGCATAAAAAATTCAAAAACGATCGAAACAATGCGAAACCTTCGCGTGGTGTCATATTATGTGACATAGTTATAAGTAAAAATATCAAACTTGATATATTAATTATGTCTCAAAAAAACCTTCACAAAATGACCTATCTCATTCAAGGTTTCTTGTCTTTCGGGTCAAATGACCAATGTTATGGCTAGAATCAAGGCATAGTTTGTGATAATGTGCCCATATTGTGCATACACATGCATCATGCTATGGCGAACAATACTGTAGGAGGAAGTTTTCCTTTTCGTCGCACCAAAAAACCATTTCTCATTTTCTGAGCACAAAAAATGGACGGTTTTGTAAAGCAACCACCAAATGGCTAATTCAAAATGGTACGAACACATTTTACAAAAATACTATACCACCTTATATAGAAAATGTCCCAATAAGGGGATCTGAAACCTTTCCGTCCACCTCTAGTGAAAAAGACAAATTCCTGCCGAATCGGTAGGAAGTGGGTCAGATATGAACTACAGGTACAAGATCCGATGCTCATGTTTTTTTACAAAAATCATTTTTAGGTTCACAATATGCTATTTTATCAAAAATCCAATGCAAGTTTAGCGAGGCTCGGTCCCGAGCTAAGAATCTTCATGCCCGGCGTTCGACAAAGTTTGACGATAGTTTAAAACGGGCATAAAAAATTCAAAATCGATCGAAACAATACGAAACCTTCGCGTGGTGTCATATTATGTAACATAGTTATAAGTAAAAATATTAAACTTGATATATTGATTATATCTCAAAAAACCTTTACAAAATGACCTATCTCATTCGAGGTTTCTTGGCTTTCGGGTCAAATGACCAATGTTATGGCTAGAATCAAGGCATAGTTTGTGATAATATGCCCATATTGTGCATACACATGCATCATGGGATGACGAACAATGTTGCAGGAGGAAGTTTTCCTTTTCGTCGCACCAAAAAACCATTTCCCATTTTCGGAGCACAAAAAATGGACGATTTTATGAAGCAACCACCAAATGGCTAATTCAAAATGCTACCACCACATTTTAAAAAAATAGTATACCACCTTATATGGACAATGTCCCAACAGGGGTATCCGAAACCTTTCCGTCCACCTCTGGTGAAAAAGACAAATTCCTGCCGAATCGGTAGGAAGTGGGTCAGATATGAACTACATGTACATGATTCGATGCTCATGTTTTTTTACAAAAATCAATTTTAGGTTCACAATATGCTATTTTATTAAAGATTCGATGCAAGTTTTTCTTTTTATCGCACCAAAAAGCCATTTTTCATTATCCGAGCGCAAAAAGGGAATTTTCTAAAGCAACCACCAAATAGATAATTCAAAAAACGGAGGGTTTGTGATTAGTTGATATGGATATTATATTTGGATTCCTCTCATTTTTCTGATCAATTTAGACATATTATTTGTTAAATTCCGATTTATAGATTTAAAGATATTAATTATTCCATATTAAATAGAAAAATAGAAAAAAGTAAAATTATTATATTTTTATTTGAATTCAATAATATTTTTACTTATTTATTAATGTTTACTTAGATAATTGTTTGTAATTTCAAAAAATACAAAATATGACATGTTGATATAAGGGTTAATAGGATTGATATCATAGTATTGACAACAATGTATGAATTACTTTGCGGTTAAGCGTGCTGGAGCTGGAGTAGTATTAGGATGGGTGACCGGCCGAGAAGTTTGAAAAAGACTGTAATTTAATTAAATATTAAGTGTAATTAGTGTTAAAAATATTCAAAGTGAGAGATTAACGAGTCAAACAATTCAAAGATTCAAAAATTGAGAAAAAAACTAAAATAAAAAATTATTTTTAAAAAAAAAATGTTTTGCAACCTGTCGACAAGCTATGCTGACGGCCGCTACGCCGACGGTATTGCCCTCGGCGTAGCATACGCCGACGGCATTTTGATACGCCGACGGCCTCTACGTGCTCCGCCGAGGGAGACCTTTGCCGAGGAGGCTACGCCGAGGGCAGCCGTCGGCGTATCATACGCCGAGGGCATTTTAGCCTACGCCGACGGCTTTTTGCCCTCGGCGTAGCGCGCGCGTCCTGTAGTGCAATGATCTTGCCCGTCCTAACTGTTATAATTATTAGTACTAGTCAACTGAACTTAGATCTCACCCTTCCTAGATGATGCTATCTAGTCAAACTTGATTAGGTTATCTAGAAGAACTTTAATTAAATTTGGTAATAGATGCCTATGGATGATGTTATCTCTGGTTTACGGTTACTCTGTATGAATATGCAGCTCCTGATATAAATTGTTGTTAAATTTAATAATATAGCAGCAGGAATAGACCCACCAATAAACTTTCCATACTAGTGAGGAGTCGATGGTAGACGTGGACTCCGGGTGTATCTGCTCAAACATCTTGGAGATGCAAACCTTATACGTCAATACTCTAATCTTATACAACATCTGCACCTCTAAGGTGTCCTAACAACAACACTCTTCTACACGAGGTCGACATATGTGCTCATCCGCCGATGTACCTGCTTAAACACCTTGGAGATGCAGACCTTGTACGTCAATACTCGATCTTGTACAAGATTTGTACCTTTAAGGTATCCTAGCAACACTCTTCAACACGGGACCGCCATGCGTTTATCCTCTCGGTGTACATGCTCAAACACCTTGGAGATACAAGCCTTGTCGTCAATACTCTACTCTGACCTTATGCAAGATCTGCACCTTTCAAGGTGTCCTAACAACAACACTCTTCTACACTTGGGCCGACATACATGCTCATATTCTTGGTGTACATGCTCGAACAACTTGGAGATGCACACCATTTATGTCAATAATGTGATCTTGTACAGGATCTGTACCTCCAAGGTGTCCTAGTAGCAATAACTCTTCTGCACGGACAGAAAGAACACCGTAGAAACAAAATATATCGAGAAGTAAGAACATCAGCCAAAACTACCTAGTTAGTTAGTGTGTGAGTTCAGTGGCTGAATGACACTCATTTATAGAGGCTACAAAACTAAAAGAGGGGGGGGGGGGGGGGGGGGGGGTGCCGGGAAAAATTGGAAAGGGAGAAAATTGGCCGGCAAAGATGGAACAGTACCTGTTGTGTTTGAAAGCATAGGGCAAAGATGAGGACCCATTCAGCCACCACGCTGGAAAGTCGGGCGGGAAAGAAGGCACATGAAAGATTTGGAGGGATTTTTTCCCTCCAGGGTCTGATCGTAGTTAGGAATATCTTTGCGGAGCATCCGTTAAAGGGCACTCGGTAAAGATTTATTCTGGCACGGTGCCGTTAGACACGCGCTGAAGAAGCCACATCTACTTGTTGAGTTAACTTTGTGCCGTGCGTATTGTCTGATCTTTTCCTGCATTATTCTTTGCCGTGTGTAATTTTTTTGAATCTCGTGTGTGTTTACTCTTTACCATGTGCATTGCCAAAATTTGCCGGGTTATGTATGTTTGCCGAGTGCTATACACAGCAACAAGATTTACTCACCCAAAAAATCATTTTCCGGTAGTGATCACTGACTGAACGGTACGGTACAACCAGAAGGAGATCCATTGGACTAGTAAAAAGCACACGCACATCACTGAAACCGGGGAAATTAAAACAAACATGCCGGCCGGCCACCTTAATCTGATTCCGGCAGGGGCCTTATTTAAAGAAGGAAAGGGAGAAACAAACAAGCACGTGGTGCCTCATCACACATGCAAAGCACCAGCTACGCCACACTCACATTTAGACACTATACTAGACTGTAGTGTCGAGCTCTTTGGATTCCGCTTCTTTGGTCGTCATCTCCAAAGCGCCATCTTCTCCGATGCCTTTTCTTTTGGAGGGGAAGGTCATGAACAAGAAGCTTGCGAGAAAGCCAACCGCGAGCGGCAGCATTCTGAGGAAATCTTCCCACTGGCCCGACTCGGCAGGGACCAGGCACCGCTGCACGCCGGCGTCGCAGAAGGCGAGGGCCAGGAACACGGCGGGGCTGAGGAAGGCATGCAGCCAGTCCCGGCCCCGGCACCTCATTTTTTTCTTGATCTCATCGAGCTCGGCCGGCGACAGCGTAGGCTCATGGTTGAAGAACCAGAAGCCGTTGTGGAGGGCCAACCCGTAGTAGGTGTCGCCGTCCTTGACGGTGACGCTGTCGGTGAAGCAGAGCACCGAGCAGAGCACGGTGAGGAAGCCGATGAGGCCCCAGGTGAAGGCGAAGTTGACGTCGTGGCCGTGGCACTCGCCGCCCTTGGTGAAGGACGGCGCCATCGTCTGGAAGGCCAGCGTGGTGCCGGTCGGCAGGAGCCTCGACAGGCTCGCAGTCGTCCCCAGCGACTTGTCGAAGAGCCGTCTCCCCGTGCTCCGGTCGCCATTCTTCTTCTTCTCGGGCTGCTGCTGGTTATCCATGATCGACGTGTGTGAGTGTAAGCATGCATGCAGCTACGAGCGTCTGCATCCATGCCCTTTTATACACGGGGGCCTTGGTGGCAGGCTGGCAGGAACAGACAGGGAACCAGATGCTGAAGGCTGGAAAAACCAAAGCGTAGGTCATAGTATATATACGCGCCTGGCTAGCTTGGGTATCAGGTCAAGTACCGGTGGCGAGGCACCACGTACAAGCCCGTCACCTCCTGGGCAACCTCCGCTCCTACACCATGTATTTGCAAATTGCCCTATGCACTTACTTCAAGTGTGCTAGCTATGGAACATCTTCATATTGCTTACGCCCCCATTTGGCATAGCTCCAATTAAGGGTGGCCAAAATCCGAAACTTCCCAAACCTGTCAACAAACCGGAGAGTCACAGCCTAGTTTATTTTTCTTCACAAATAAAATCCAAATTTTAGATGAATTAGTCCAAATCGGTCAAACCAGCCAAACCGTGTATGCACATGCTTAGCTCCAATTCCGAGCTCCACATCAGATTTGGAGTTCGTTTAACGTAAAATGAAAATAAGTTGTCTTCTCCAAATATCCTCTGTTCTTTGCCGTGTACAAAAGCACCCGGCAAAGATGATGGCACACTCAACATTTCCTTCCAGCCTGACCGCTGGCAGAAAGTCTTTGCCGAGTGTCTGTTAGAAGACACTCTGGAAAGATCATTCATGCATGGCGCCATTAGACACGCATGAGAAGCCATGTGTCCTCGGTTTTTTGCCGAGCTAACTTTTTTTGCCATGTGCATTATTTGCCGTGTGTATGGTCTGATGTTTAACGTGTATTATTGTTTGGCTGTGTGCAATTTTTTGAATTTGCCATGTGTTTATTATTTGTTGTGTGTCTTGCCAAAATTAGTCGAGTTATCTATCTTTGTGGGGTGCTATACATGGCAAAGTAAATGCCGTGTTCCGGGAAAAAAACACTCGGCAAAGAGTGAAACACTACATGAACAGGAAGCTTCACCGAGGGCCGGGATAATGTATCCATATTGTTCATACATGTGCATCATGGGATGACGAACAATATTGCAGGAGCAAGTTTTCACAATTGTTTGTTTTCAGTAGGCAGCATGCATTACTTATGCAACTACATTTTACAAAGAATACCACAATATTGATTGGAATAATGCTTATTCCTTAGCACATGTAAACCATAAATAAACATGATTTACCTTTGGTGTCACTTGTAATAAAAAAAAGGCCGAGATTACACAATAACCCATGCTAGCAAGTACATGTGGAAAGGAATATTTTAAATAATTCGCCAAATAAAAAAAGCAATTTACTACCACCCAGATTCCATCAAACATTCCTCATGGAAAATTGTCTCAACTAATTGAATATTATTTATGTTTGAAATATAGTAAAATAAAGTTCTTAGAAATTCAAGACTTGATGGCCACGTTGCTAATTCAAAATGCTACCACCACATTTTACAAAAATACTAGACCACCTTATATGGACAATGTCCCAACAGGGGATCCGAAACTTTCCGTCCACCCCTGGTGAAAATGATAAATTCCTGCTGAATCGGTAGTAAGTAGGTTAGATATGAACTACAGGTACATGATCCGATGCTCATGTTTTTTTACAAAAATTATTTTTAGGTTCACAATATGCTATTTTATCAAATATCCAATGCAAGTTTAGCGAGGCTTGGCCCCAAGCTAAGAATCTTCATGCCCGTCGTTCGACAATGTTTGACGATAGTTTAAAACGGGCATAAAAAATTCAAAAATGATCGAAAAATGCGAAACCTTCGCATGGTGTCATATTATGTGACATAGTTACAAGGGAAAATATCAAACCTGGTATATTGATTATGTCTGAAAAAACCTTCACAAAATGACCTATCTCATTCGAGGTTTCTTGGCTTTCAGGTCAAATGACCAATGTTATGGCTATAATCGAGGCATAGTTTGTGATAATGTGTCCATATTGTGCATACATGTGCATCATGGGATGGCGAACAATGTTGTAGGAGGAAGTTTTCCTTTTCGTTGCATCAAAAAGCCATTTTTCATTTTCCTACCACAAAAAACGGACGGTTTTGTGAAGCAACCACCAAATGGATAATTCAAAATGCTACCACCATATTTTACAAAAATACTATACCACCTTATATGGACAATGTCCCAACAGGGGAATCCGAAACCTTTCGGTCCACCCCTGGTGAAAAAGATAAATTCATGCCGAATCGGTAGGAAGTGGGTCAGATATGAACTACAGGTACATGATTCGATGCTCATGTTTTTTACAAAAATCATTTTTAGTTTCACAATATGCTATTTTATCAAAGATCCAATGCAAGTTTTCCTTTTGGTCGTTCCAAAAAGCATTTTTTCATTTTTCGAGCGCAAAAAAGCGGGATTTTCTGAAGCAACTAACAAATAGCTAATTCAAAAACGGGGGGTTTGTGATTAGTTGATATGGATATCATATTTAGATTCCTTTCATTTTTTGATCAATTTAGAGATATTATTTATCAAATTCCGATTTACAGATATAAAGATATTAATTATTCCATATTAAATAAAAATACTAAAAGTAAAATTATTATATTTTTATTTGAATTCAGTAGTATTTTTATTTGAATCATTAATATTTTTACTTATTCATTGTTGTTTACTTAAATAAGTGTTTGTAGTTTTAAAAAATTAAAACATGTGACATAATGATATAAGAGTTAATAGGACTGATATCATAGTATTGATAACTAGTTATAAATTGATTCGCGAAAACTGATTTGGAAGAAACCGAGAAGTTAATCGTGTTGGAGCTAGAGTAGTGCTAGGATGGGCGACCGAGCGAGAAGTTTGTTAAAGACTGCAATTTAATCAAATATTAGATTTAATTAGTGTTAAAAATGTTTCAGATGAGAGATTAACGATTCAAACAATTCAAAGATTTAAAAAAGTTGAGAAAAAATTCAATTTTTTTTGATTCTTTTTGGATTTTTTACAACCTGTCGTTATTATGCCGACGTTACTATTCCGATGACAAGACTGTCGGCGTAGCATACGCCGACGATTAAAAATGCCTCCGCCGAGGAAGACCTTTGCCGAAAAGGCTACGCCGAGGCCTACACCGATGTCTTTTTGTTCTCGGCGTAGCTTGCCATTTCTATAACGAAATAGTCAACAAAAAGTCATTTTCCAGTAGTGCTACGAGCCGTCAGTGGTGTAGCTGGCCACGGACAGACATAGAGCTGCCTATTGGGAGCCAGCTTAGAGTACGAGGGATAAAGGAAAAACAGGTATTTTTTTGGACTACTACTTTTCTTTGATTTTTTTATGGACTACTACCTCAAATTTACTAATACTGTCATCTTACAGAATAGGTTAATGGTTAAACATTAATAAATGGGGCGTGTAAATCATCCATGTTTATTAATTTGCTTTTCATGCAGATTTGATTGGGTTGTAAAACAGACCTTTCGTCTAAAGTTTTAAATCACCCACATCCCCTCTTCCTTTGAACAGCCTACATCATCGCTAGAGAAACAACCGCCGCATTGTCGGCTTCCCACCTCATCATATTGCCCGCAGCCCAGACACACTTCGCCGTGACTGGCCGAGACAAGCCCCTCACCATCCTTACAATCAAGACTGGCCGAGAAGAGACTCTTGCTTTTATTATTTCTTTAGAGCAACTTCAACAGAAGCTGCAAAACACCGCGCACGAAAATTGCCATGCAGAACGCGCGATCCAATTTTAGCATGTGCGCGGTGCTTCTCCTTCGGCGGAAGCACTAAAAGCGGCGCAAAAATAGAGCCAAAAATCCCCCCAGCAGACGCGGCAAAATGCACAACGCGGCGCCGGCGCAGACAGCTTCCATAGCGCATAATTGCAAATCAACAATCACTAATTTTACACAACCAAGTTTAACATAAAATTAGGACATAGTTCAAATACAAATGATAATTTCACACAACCAAGTTCAATGCAAATTTGACTTGAACACACATGTTGACACATCATTTGTCAACATCATCATAGTCATTGTCATTGCCACTTCCATTTTGCACTTCTTCTCCATGGGAGTCTTAGACGGTGGTGTGGGTGGTGTTGGCACACGATGAATGTCCATAGCCATCAACATTCATAGAAGGTGCATTGTTCGCCAATGAGGCCATGCCATAGCCATCAACATTGATAGGAGGTGATGGATTCACCATGGAGGCCATGAATTCCCCTGGTGGTGCTCCCATGCTTTCGATCCCCATGCCACCCATGCCACCATGGCCTCCAAAAGCCATCGGTGTTGCTCCCATGCCTCCAAATGCATCCGGTGTCGCTCCCATGCCTCCATAGCCTCCAAAGCCACCCATGACTTCAAATGCATTCATTCCTTCACTTTGGGCCTTCAAGTAGCTTGCCACCATCCGCCTTTTGGCCAACACTTTATCACAAGCAAGGTTTATGTACTCTCTTTGCCTTTCATCCATGTTGGATGTGTCAATGGTAAAGAGGACCTCTCTTCCTCCAATAGGCGCGCTTGCTTAACTTCCTCTCCTCGGCGGCCGTAATCCTATCCTCCAAAGCCATGCTCCGCGCCTCGACCGCCTCTATAGTCCTTGCCAACTTTTTATCTCCGTTGTACTCCAACCTTGCATTGCCATCCTATCCATAGCTTTTGCTATGTCATCATCACCAGCCTTCTTCCCCTTCATCAACTCCTTGGCGTCCTTCCTTCCAAGAACGGGCCTCTTTGTGAATGCAACCGAGTGAGGAGTGGAGCTTCTCTTCTTATTTTCATCACTTGATGTATCATCATCTATGATTGTGGCGGCTTCGGTGGCATTCATCCCTAAGTTCTGCACATCCAACCCATCACGATTTCTCTACTTCTCCTTGATGGTGACTCCTTGATGGCGCCAGAGAACATGGTGCTTGACGTGGAATCTGTTGGGAACCCCAAGAGCAAGGTGTGAAGCAGCACAACAACAAGTTTTCCCTCAGTAAAAAACCGAGATTATGAACCAGTAGGAGGAAGGAAACATCACACAGGTGTTGCAAGTAACACGGAGACCTGCACAACACAAACTCACGACTTTGCCCCTAACGAATCAGTGAGGTTGTCAAGCTCACCGGTTTGCTGTAACAAAGGATTAAACCTATGATGTGGAAGGTAATGGTTTACAGCAAGTAAACAAGAAACAGTGGAAGATGTATCAATGGTAAAGATTGGACCGGGGTCCATAGTTCACTAGAGGTGCTCTCCTTAGATAAACAACATGGCATGAAGGGTAAACAAATTACAGCAGGGCAATTTACATGAACTGAGCAAGGCATAACAATGCAATAATAGTCAAAAAGATCCTATGAGATTCGATTGGGCAATACAACAATATACATAGACCGCCATCCAACTGCATCTACGACTAGAAGTCCACCTTCAGGTTATCATCCGAACCCCCTCCAGTATTAATTTGGAAGCAACAGACAACTGCTTTAAGCAAAGTGTGTAAGGTAAACAATCCACTTGTTCCATGAACAAGAGACCGTTGTTTTCTCCCTAGTAGCAACAGCACATCTACAACCAAAGAGATTTGTGTCACTTCCCTTGGAAACTAGAGGCATAAACCCACTATCGAGCATAAATACCCCCTCTTGGAGTCACTAGCAACTACTCGACCAAGATAGCTACTAACAACGGAGAGCATGCAAGATCACAAACAACACAGATATGATATAATCATAAAGACAAAACCATTAATCAATCTGACATAATAATCTCAATATCCATCGGATCCCCGCAAACACAACATGCATGATTACAAATAGATTAGATCTTGATCATGAACAGAGCTCACAAGATCTATACATGAAAGCACAAGGAGGATATACAACCATCTAGCTACTACATGGACCCATAGTCCAAGGTGGAACTACTCACACATCATACCGGAGATAAGGCCTCCGGGATGATGTCCCCTTCGGCAGGGTGCTGGGAAGAACTTCAGACCCCCCCTCGATCTAGGGACGACGGTGGCGACGGCTACAGAAGGTTTCGTGGAATATTGATCGGATACTTAGGGTTTCTGCATCGGGGGCTTCCTATAGGCGAAGATGCGAGGCCGGGAGGCGGCCAGGGGGGCCACACCCTACCTAGGCACGGGGCAGGGCACACCCGCGCCTAGGGGGTCTGGCCGCCCTGGTTCGCATCTCCGTCTCGTCTTCTGGATTCATGTCCCTCGTGGTAAAATATTGACTTTGGCTTTTGTCCCGTACAATTCCGAGAATATTGATTTTCTGCCTTTCTAGAACCAAAAACAGAAGAAAACATGCAACTGGCACTGCGGCAACTTGTTAATAGGTTAGTTCCAGAAAAGATATAAAAACACCTCAAGGTGTAGACAAAGCAAAGCAAAGTAGATACTAAACAAGCATGGAGCATCAGAAATTATTGATACATTTTCGATCTATCTAGCATCCCCAAGCTTAACTCCTGCTCGTCCTCGAGTAGGTAAGTGATAAAAAGAATATTTTTTTAGGTGACATGCACCATCAAAACTAAGATCAAACCATTTGCAAGCATTGAAAGCTGGGATCAAAGAACTCTAAACATGTCCATGAAAGATGGAGTTCTAACAATAAGACAAAGTAACTATGCATGCAATATGACAGGCTACAAACAAACATCATGAATAACATGCATTGAAAAACATTTGTTTGATTCACATACAGAAAACATAGCATAGTGGCAATCAGCTTGCCCCTCATAGAGTAGCAAATAAATGCATAGGACATCTTCAAAGTTCACAAGGGTGACTAGAAACAAGTAGCACAAGAACAATTAATATCACAATATGCATCAATCAATAAGCTTTGGGACACTGCACACAGAATGACAACTATGCTCTCTTAATGGTGTCTAAAGGTAGAAGGTGGAGACTCAATAATGGTGTAAGAAAGGGCCTTCACAAAGGGAAGCGAGGATTTCAAGTTTCGAAAAGAGCTTCCAAAAATTATGGTACTTGTTAGTTTTCAGCCCTCATTACCCCTATCATAAGCATCTTGAAGTGATTAAGGTTAAAGTGAACAAAGATGGAGTATATGCTTGACAAAGTATAAGTTGGCAATCTCAAGTCCCTTGAATAAGAGGGCCACACCTCATGCTACTCAACTTCAGTCACTTGTAAGTTCTTGTCATTGTAAGTATTTGCATATCATAGAGAACCGCCAACGGGGTACCCCTTGCACATGGTACAGGAGCTATCCCATAACCAAAATGACAAGGCAAGCAGACAATGAGCATCTTAGCAATCTTTTTATTTACTATGTGCATAGATTTTTATTGAGGATGCTTCATAGATAGCTCACTATGGTGATGCTGCAAGTTTCCACCATGATTAGGCATGGCTTAGGCTAACAGCCCAGTCGTTTCTCTAACACAAAATACAAACTCCATGGACTTACAAGTTCCCTCTTTATTCACTACAAGGAATATGTCTATATATGACCCTCAATTTTAAACCACGTAATCGCCATAGTAGTCCGCTTATGATTTATTCTATGACGATTTTGAGATCGTCGAAAGTCAAGGCGTCGCAAATGAACTATAACGACGTTTTTGGTAAAATCGTCATAACCGCCTATGACGATATTGAATCGTCATAACGCCTATGACGATCCAATATCGTCATGGACCATCTAGCCGTGCCAGCTCGGATCCTACGTGGGCGATCCTATTGGCAAAATTGTGACGAAATGAAATCGTCGAATGTGAATTCAGCCCGATCCAGTTCATTCATTTGTGGGCGAGTCCAATAATTCAGAAAAAAATCGATCAATTCCGCTTAGCTACATGGATCGAGCCCATCATATGGGATTTTTATTTCTAGGCTATGGCCTTTTCTACAATGAGTTTATTCGTATTTTTGAATTATTCACGTTGGAATCTAATATTGTTTTGGCCACGCCATTTTAAAGCCAAACATTATTTGGGTCATTTCACGAGCCCAAATATCTTTCAGATTATTTCTTACGATCAAGCCAAGAACCCAAATCAAATGAATTCCAAATCAAATAAATTTTCGCAAATGACATCAAAATTATAATAAATATTTCAATCAAGCCATATTACATAACTGGAATGTAAAAGCAGTTGGGGCAATGCAAGATATTACAATCATTCATAGTTTTAGACCATGCAAGATCATGTATAATAACTAGCTAAAATGTAACTGCTACTCTACACTTTCGAGTATGTAATAAAATCTTCCTTTCTCCCAACTTCATCCTTGAACTCTGTAAGAGAGAAAATGATAGCCATCGATTCAGAATTAAGCATATCTTCTAACAATAACATAGAAAACTAGAAACACAATAAAGAACGGATTTACAAGAACCAAACTCTAAATCAACAAATTACATCCATAGGATTAGAAGATCACAAACTAATCAGTTCGCAATCAAATATACACATGTAGTTCATCAAATGCACGACTTGGATAATACAAGTACCGGATAGCACACAAACTAGTACTACATCGATATGACCAAACCGTATAGGGTGCATGGGAGAAGAAGGCATTTGCATCATATTAGCTAGAGAACCAAACTACAGTGGTGCATCATGTTAGCTAGGCCATCATATTATTGTTCCATATTATCATCACATAAGGGTCTCAAGACAATACTACCATGAGATGGTTTTACATTAAGCTTTTGCTTGTTCCTCGTGAACAAGAATCTACATGCACAACTCGCCATTGACCAAGACGCAACCATGCAAAAAAGATCTGAATATTATGATAAACTATTGGTGAACAATACAAGTAAAGCTTGATAGAGCATTAGAAATGAAAATTATAGATGATTGAAAGCTAACGGTTATGTTATGCAAAGGAATGCGAGCGTGTGATGCGATCCGTATGATCAATCCAAAAGCTTGAGTTTTCCTTTTATAGAAGCCGACAAGGAGTTGAACAATTACGCATTCATTCCTAAGCATCACTTGTTTGTAAATAAGCAAGATCAAGAATAAAAATTTACAACCTACACTTATAGCTTGGTAGTTTCCTTGTTGTCCTTGGTTATAGCCATATCCACCATACCCACCTTGATTATCATAGTACCCACCATATTGGTTGTATCCGCTTGATTATCATATGCCCACCATCTCGAATTCTAATCTAGCAAACAAAATTAACGTAGTATCAAATATCAAGAACAAATAGTAGGGCATCAACAAATCAATGACTATACAAGGTGCATGTGACTAGGAATCAGTATACATGCATCCATGGCCATACTTAATAGGGATGTCATTTCTCTTATTTGTTCATCTACATACATGCATCGGGATATACACAAAATTAGGAACTAATCAAGATCAAATCTTAGCTAAAGCTAGCGAGACAAGAGTGCTAGAATCGAGGTCATCGGCCATTCCTACAAATTATGGTACTAATAGCTCCTAAATATACCAATTGCTAGTCGCCAGCATAAATTGGCAATCATATGAGTTTTTTGCAATCACGGATCCACAAATAGTAATAACAGAACACGATTGCTTGTAATAACAGGAATATAAAGCTTGTCTAATTTATTTTAGCGAATATTCTACAGAGATATTTTCAATAAAGAGCATATATTAATATCATCCCACAAGAGATAGATAGGTCAAAGTGCAATGACTTGCCAACAAAGTTTAGATTGGTCAAGAACATCATGGTTATCACCACCGCTATTGACATGTCATAATAGTGCGTAAATAGAACCCAATGTTGAATTTGCAATTCTTGAGAGCTAGATGTGCATTAATAGCAATTAGGAACTTCACTGTTGTTGTCATGCTGCTCAGCCATTGGTTGTCAGTAATTGGGGTTCCTGCATAAGCTCCATAACCATACATGTTTGGGTCTTAAGATTGTGCATACCCACCAACATAAGCCTCAAAAACTTGTCCATAGCCACCATAGTAACCAAGCAGACACGATTCACCCCCAATCGTTGGACTCCTGCGAGGATGAAATTATCAAAGATCATAATGTTACCCACTTTAGGTACAAAGTACAACATTTACTGATAGAAGTTCGGTATATGAGATAACTAACTGAGACTATTTATTCAAGGGTTCCGTCCCCATGAAAGCCTCACATTCTTCCCACCAATTAAGGTCCCTTGCGTATTTGAAGAGCTTGCTTAGCGAAGGCTGAATATGCATTGACAAGAGTATCTTAGAAAAAAGTACTTGAGAAAACTTAAGGGATAAATAGTAAACTAAATAATCGAACTGTTCTCAAACCGACAAAACCACATCTCTTCCCAACAGTCCACAAAGGGCAATAGGGAGTAACTAAATTGGCTCAACAAACAAGAAATAGTTAGGTCAATATACCCTACATAGTGGTATTCAAGCGAGGCCCTACATTTCATATCCCTAGATTGTAGTAAGCATACATGCAATATTAGCATAACTAGATGTAGGGGTGCACAAACAGACTCAACATAATCGGTCTATGAACTCAATTGCACAAACAGACAAGAACGTAGCTCCTAGCTATCTACCAAGATTCCTATCTAGCAAGTAGCAGATCAAGCACCAACATATCGTATATGAACTAAAGCACGAGCAAGACAAGAACTGCATACGTAAGCCGTAATAAAATAAGACAATGATAAAAATTGGTGGCAGCCTAAACCATGTAAGTAAAATCTAATGGCTTAGTAGACATGGACATCCAAATATATACACAGTTGTGCAACCTGCAAGTGCATGAACCACCGACCGATTCCATAGATTAAAATAATCTCCTAAACTATAAAGCCTATATTATAACTATAATAACAACACAAATAATCAAAGGCAATGAGCAAGAAGACGGGGGTGGGGGTGGGGGTGGGGATTAGGCGAGAACTCACCACAAACAGAGACCAATAGCAATTAGCCAGACAAAAATAGAGGCGGTCATCCAAAGCTCCAATCTCCAGAAGACGTGTACCGCAAAGCACGAAGGGTCATTAGAGAACAAAACCCCAGCAAGAACCCTATAAGAAACAAACATCGGACCAAAATCGGTCCCATAGGGAAGGAAAATTCCAAAAAAGTATAAGCAAAAAGCAAGAGAGAATGAGAGTAAATTCTCTTTTTGTTCATTATTTTTTACCGCTCTAGTAGTCCAAAGTTCTTTACACCATATTTTCCATCATGGAGTACAACAATAGGGAATGATATACTTGAAAATAATTAGACAAAGTGTTTCTTTGATAGTTCAGAACTGGATGTTCTTCTCTGGGTGGAGCTGGCTTGAAATTGGACCTTTCTTTCTTGCCGAGTAGAGCACCAAGACCACTTGCTGCTTGGTATGTCTTGACCATCAAAAGATTGACATGAAGAGCAGGAATATCCTAAATAGAGAGAAACACCAAGAAAAAGAGGAAGGGTAAAGCTCACCGCCATTACCTACTCAAATAGCAAGATCAATTTGTGCCAAATCTTCCAATAGAACTCTTCTTGCTTCCGAATACACTGTACCAAAAAAAACAGAGATGAATGAGATGCACAACCAAAATGAAACCATTTTCTCCGAATTCATCATGTGGGTGGCGCCAAGCCAACAAAAATCAATCTAAACCTTGGAGATTTTGGTGACATTCATGAAAATTTCTACTAGCGAGAAAGCCAGTCAGACTACGGTGTATGTACCTCGGAGATTTTGGTGACGCGGAGCACACGGTGGAGGTAGGTGGCGCCTCGTCGGGTCCTTGAGCCACCAGGCCGAGCGTCGGCCCGCGCCGCCATCAAGCATCTCTGGAAGCGGAGCTCGGCGCTGGGAAAGGGCAAGAACGGGTCAACGTTCATCCTGCAAGTTACTCGGAGCTAGGAGCGATGGATGGCGCGGAGTTCACTTGCCTTCTTTGGCACCGAGGGAGGAGGGCGGTGGCGAGCCGACGGTGTGATCGATGAAGACGGGAAGGAGGAGATGGCGAGGGATCGTATCAAGGTGGAGTGTACGCGGGCTCGTGGGTGGGTGGGAGAGGAGAGGAGGGAGGCGGAGCTGGGTGGGTGGAGTCAGGCGAGGAGTGGGGATCTGCTGCGTGGTGGGCATTGGAGCGGAAGGAGGTGGGCATCGGAGCGGAAGGAGGTGGGCATCGGAGCAGAAGGTGGTGGCGGCGGTAGAGGGGAGGATAGGGCCTAGGGTTTCTGCTGTGGATGTGGAGTGAGGTAGGAGGTTGCGCTTGTAGTCCACCGCGAGGCAATTTCTAGCCGGCCCAGGCGAGGCCTTGTCTACTGGTGGGACCCAATCCCTAGTTTTTTGCCATATGTGAGAAATAATTGACACGCAAGCGTAACACGTGATGTGGCTGCCACGTCATTTAAATATTAGATGAATTAAAAGTTATGACGATATAAAATCGTAATCATATAAATCAGGTCCTATGTTTTTGGCGTTATGACGATTTCTTATAAGAGTTCTGACGATTTTCTCGAAATCGTCATAATTTTGGGGGCTTTTGGCCTTTCTAAATGGCTTATGATAATTTTGTGTAAAATCGTCATAGATTTATGACGATTTCATCTAGGGTCACTAACAAAAGGTCATAAATCAACACATTTCTTGTAGTGATTTCACACCGGTGACATCCATAGACAAAAGAGCATGATATCAACTGAGTACAAAGTACAAGTGCAATGTTGAAAACGTTCCCCGTGATAGCATGGTTCTGCTAATTCCAACATATAAGTTCAAGCATATACAACATAGATGATACAATGGTTCAAGTTTATTAGGGGCAAAGAATATAAAGTGTGCCATAAAGTTTGTGAGGGCTTTAATCACTAAGTTTTCACATAAATAAATAGTTTTTAATTGGAAGATAGCTGAAAACAAGAATATACTTGGAATGGTGTAACACACCATGCATAGGAGTTTATAGTGGACACTTTGGAATAACTTGGTTTCTTGGGAGTTGGAAGCATGAGTAGACTTACTCATACAAGTGGAGGCTAGCAAAAGACTAGGAGCAACCAAATAAGAGAGCATAATGACCATAATCATGCAGAGCAACAAAGCATTACTAATCAAAGCATAGAGTGGTACTACAAGTCAAGGACTAAATGATCATAGAGGCTATGGTGACTTGTCATAGTCATAACATGGTGTGAGCATGTGCCAAGTCAACCAAAACAAAGCATCAAAGGAGAATACCACAATACTATGCTTTTGCATGCTAAAACAACGCATAATTTTTTCAAGGCACACTAAGCAATCCCAATTGTTTGGAACAAGACATGCTACAACAATAATCACTAAGCATAAAGTCAAAAAACACCTAGCATGTCATGCTAAAGTCTAAGTCACAGTCAATGCAGGCACCTCTTGCACTTACAAGCAAGAACTTACTACTCCTTTCCAACACCAAGCAACTTATTTGCAACAACACAGCGAGAACGGGGGGTCCAAACTACTTTATTCAAAAAAAATAAACAACCTAAGCAAAGCAAACGAAAACTAAGACGCTCTAAGAACAACACAACTATGCATGAAACAATAAAAACGAAGTGTCTAGACAGACCTGAGCTTTTTATTGATGAAGAAGGGGATGCCTTGGGCATCCCCAAGCTTTGACGCTTGTACCTCTTGGATATTTCTTGGGGTGACACTGGGGTGTCATCCCCAAGCTTGAGCTTTTGGCCATTCTTCATCTCATTACATCATTCTCTCTTTAAACCTAAATTTTTTCCTTCATACAATACTTCACACAATCTTCATTAGCAACATTAGTGGATTCAAAAGATATTAGACCTCTGGCAAAGCTTTGGAACAGAAAATGTTTTCACTAAAAACATAAGATACTGTAGAAAATCCTTCAAAAATCTCAATTCACCTAAAGATAACTCAAAAAGGAATCAATAAGAAGCAAATGCAAATAATGGCAGAAATCTGTCGAAACATACCAGTGGGTAGAAACCAATTTTTTCGAATACCTTCTGTTGATCAAATCAAAAAGTGTTGAACTAATTAAAGTTATCTAACATACTGGGGGATGTATTCGTAAATTTTGAGCTCAATCCAAGTTACATAGACTCCTCACGAATTTGTTTGGTGGAGGACAGAAATCTGTTTCGGGACAGCAACTCCCGAAATCTTACTTCCCTCTCATTAGAGGTCATTATTGGCACAAAAAGCAAACAAAAAGGATAAGGAGAGGTCATTACTGAAGTAATAACTTACAAGACTCAAGGAAACTCTTGGGTTATCTCCCAACAAGTACTTTTCTTTAACGCCTTTAAGTTAGGCATGAAAGTTTGAGAAGATGCTCACATAAGAAATATGAATTGAATGAATTGAAGTAAAAGAGAGCATCAAGAAGCAAATTCAAAACACATTTAAGTCTAACCCACTTCCTATGCATAGGAATCTTGTACACAAATAAATTCACAAAGAGCAAAGTGACAAACATAGGAATAATTCTACAACCATGAAAAACTTTCACAAAAAACAAGAGTAACTTCAAAACTTTCAGCACATAGAGAGGTGTTTCAGTACCATGAAAAATTCTACAACCATAATTTCCTCTCTCATAATAATTTTCAATAGCATCATGAATAAACTCAACAATATAGCTATCACATAAAGCATGCTTTTCATGATCTACAAACACATAATTTCTATCAAGCTCAAAAATAGTGGGATTAAAACCTTCACAGGTTTTACCCAAAGTAGATATTTCAAAAGGATCCACAGGAACATTATATTCATCCTCCTTTGGTAAGAATGGGAGACAATCAAATAATATAAGGGATAAAGAGTTACTCTCATTAGAAGGTGAAAGAACATTTCTTAATCCCTAGTGTTTTGTGTGTTAGATAACAATACCAAGGATCATTTAATGTGTGTTGAAGTGTTGCAGCTCTATTTGAGAATAAAGGGAAAAGAACTGCACTGGGGCGGATAATCCGGCCCCACCGGGCGGATAATCCGCCTCCCTTGCCTGGCAGCGCAAGCCCCGTAAGGCGGAATATTGGCCGTATTTTCCGGCCCCGCCGGATAATCCGCCCCTCATGGGGGCCGGATAATCCTCCCCTCCTGCTCATGGCCAAGGCGCAAGCCCCAGAGAGGGGGCGGAGTTTTGGCCGGACTTTCCGGCCAGGCCGGATAATCCGCCCCTCAGGGAGGACGGATTATCCGCCCCCCAAGATCTTCACCAAGCTTCACCAAGGCGCAAGCCCCAGAGAGGGGGCAGAGTTTCCCCGGAGAATCCGCCCTTGGGGCGGATTTTCCTAGGGGGCGGATAATCCGTCCCAAGTGGGGGGCGGATAATCCGCCCCCAAAGTTGTGCAACGGCCAGATCTGGATAGGGGGTATTTAAGCCAGCCATCCCCCTCCTGCCAGAACTCTTGATTCATCTCGAAAAAGAACAGATCAGATCTGAAAGCTTCATCCAAGAGTGCTCCACCTAGATCCACCCAAAGGCCCCATACCTTGGGGAATCGAAGGAGGAGAACTCGATCTTCATCATCAGCAATCAAGCGCTTCATCTCCTCTCCATTCATTTGGAGAACCTACGATCTAGTATTTCTTGCAAATATCTAGATCCTTGTTTTTGTTTATATTGATAAACCTTGTTCTTGTGGCAGCTTGTTGTCATCTCGGGAGCCCCCAATTCGGTTGTGGGTGTGTGCCCCGATAGTGTTGTAAAGGCACCTGCCCGCCTCAAGGGATCCAATAGTGGAGAAGGTGGATCAGCCTCGTGGCGAGATCCATCGGAGAATAGGGTGAGGCCTATTGTGGTGTGGTGGTCTTAGAACCGCCCACCCTCCAACGCAGATGTACTTCCCTTAACAAGGAAGGAACTGCGGTAAAACAAATCCCTGTGTCTCCGCGTGCTCCACTACGGTTTCCTCGCTCCTCTTTTACGTGCTTAGTAGTTAGGGTTACATATAGGGAAATTCTCGTAGTTGCATATCTAGAGAATTTACTTTGTGTCAAGCCTAAAATTGAAAAAGTATTAAAAATTGGTTAGCACCTATTCACCCCCCCTCTAGGTGCCCATACGATCCATTTCAATTGGTATCAGAGCCTCGACTCTTATTTCGGGCTTAACCGCCTAAGAGAAGTATGGGTTCCAAGGGAGATGGGAGTGATGCTCCGGAGGTAGTCACCATGAACGATCTCAAGACGTTGGAAACAACCTTGGTGAGTTCAATGGAGGCTAAGATGGAAGAGATGCGTCAATTGATAATACGTCTCTCCATATCCGCAGCATCACCTCCATCTAACTCTGATGATACCACTCCGCAATCCAAGAAAACGGGTAAAACTGTTTCCAAAGATAACGAAGTGGTAGGTGAAGATACTAGTAAGAGATCCTCCTCGAAAAAGGATAGCGGTAAGAATGGATACAATGAGGTTTCTCATGTGTATTCCCCTGATCCGCCTATTCCTCACCCACATATACATAATAGGGGTGATCCACCCAAACTTTCAGCATCTACTTTCTCTCAATGGCATTTTTTGATGAAATCTCATGTGTGCAGTTCCTCCATAGAGTTGTGGAAGATCATCGAAAATGGTCTTCACGTTGGAAATCCTAACAATCTCACAAGGAGAGAAGTGGTCGATAGCCAACTCAATGCTACAGCTCTACACATGATACAGCTTGGTGTGGGTGACAAAGACATGCCACACATTCAGCATCTTAGCACAGCTAAAGAATCTTGGGATGCTCTCACTGAGCTCTTCGTCGGAAATGAAAGTATGAGAAGGAATAGATATGATGCCTTGAGCAATGAAGCTGAAGGATTTTATATGCTAGATGGAGAAGACCACGAGGACATGTATAGGAGGCTCAAGGAAATAGCCACAACCTTCAGAAACCACGGTGTAGCTCATGTTGATGATGCTTGGATCAAGCGCAAGTATGTCAGTGCTCTTATGCCATTTGAGCCCACAGATTTGAAAAGTCTCCAAGGTAGGCATAACTATCACCTCATGTCATCCAATGAGGTAATGCAAGAAATGGCCGCCTTCAAAGTGGCTGCCAAAGATGCTCGTGCTCGAGCTATGGGGATGCAAAAGGGGGTCAACATGGCCTTAAAGACCAGTGTGATTGATCATGATGAATATGCGGTAGAAGGTCTGGACTGTCCCGAAGATATAAAAAGGATCCACGGACAATACTTGGCTCTTTATGCAAGAAACTTTTGGAAAGATCCAGCCAAGGCTAAAGCTGAACTAGATCGCAAGAGTGGAGCCTATGGAAGAAAAGAAAATGGTCCCAAGCGAGAACATGCTTTAATTGTGGTGACGGCACTTCGTGGTGAGTGTCCATATCAAAGTAGAGAGGATAATGGAGTAAGACTCATTTTCAAGGACAAATCAAAAGCTCCACGTAAGAAACAGTTTGTAAAGAAGAATGCTCCTTTCAAGAAGCAACCAAAGATTGTTCTAGTGGCTCAAGAAGAATATTCATCGGGAGTGAAGATGAGGGGCGAGGGCGATAGCTCTCAAGAGGTGGCTGCTATAGCCACCATATCTACAGCAACATCTTTCTTCGACTCTCCAAAGCGAAAACATCATCAACAAGAATGCTACTTGCCTCATGGCAAGAAGCTCGAGGTAACTTCTTCTAACTCTTCTTTTCCCAAGGCTATGATAGACATGGATGATCACTAGTCTTAAGGTTAAAGAAGAGATTATTACTTTGGATTATTTCTATACTAAGTCGCAAGGTGAGCACAAAGTTCATTTTGAGGCTCTTATGGATCACTGGCCCAAAGCGAAGCACTCCTCAAGAAAAGGGCAGAATTGAAAGGGAGGATGCAATGGAAATTGCATCCCTAAAAAATGCTCTTGAAGAAGAAGAAGCTCGGGTCTCTCTTGAAGAGAGGCTTGAGTCTATGGAAGAGTCACATGAAGAAATTGTGACTAAACTCGTTAAGGAACGTGACAATGCTGTCACCAAGGAAAAGAAGTTAAAGTAGGAAAGGATTGACTTTGGGGCTGCTCATGATAGACTCTCCGAGGAATTGGAGAAACTTGACAATGCTCACAAGGCGTTGAAAAACGAGTTCTCTATTCTCAATGAGTCACATGATCAACTTCAAAGTCGATTGGCCGAATATGATACTCCTAGCTCGTCCAACTCAACATATAGTAACAAGAAAAATGCTAGTGTGGAAAAAGGAGTGATCAAGGACATCAGTACAAAGGACAAAGGTGTGCTTGATGAAGTCCTTGGGAAGCAAAGGTCAAATCATGGTAAAGCGGGACTTGGGTATGTCACCAAGTCCAAGAAGAAGAAAACCAAGAAGAACAAGACCAAGAATGTGCAATTAAAGACAAGCACTGCTGAGAAGGTTGTCACAAAAGACAAGACTAATAATATTGGTTTTGCAGGGTCTCACAATCTGAATTATGAACTCTTTTGTGATGACTATGGCGATGTTTATGCTTATTATGTTGGTCATTTTGATTAATATATTGCTTGGTCTATTTGGGTCCCAAAGACCCTTGTTACTAACATGAAAGGACCCATTGAAAAATGGGTACCTAAAACCAAGAAGTAATTTTCTTGCAGGGCTATGCTTCCGGTGGGTCGAAATGGGTCTTTGGATAGTGGCGCACTAGTCATATGAGGAAGCAAGGAGATCATCACGGAGATGCGTCCAAATCTTGATAATATCACAGTCTCCTATGGTGATAAGTCTAAATCTCAGGTATTGGGTCTTGGCAAGGTTGTGGTTGCCCACGATATCTCTCTCGTGGACGTCATGCTTGTTGAGACCCTTGGCTACAATCTTATTTCTGTTCGTGCCCTTGGCAAGATGGGTTTCTTTGTTTTATCGATGATGATTTGGTGGTACTCTTATGGAGCAAGTCTCTAAAAAGGCTTTCGTTGGATACGTCGAAAATGACCTGTATGTGGTGGACTTCTCGGGGAAAACCACTTCGGGTCCGATGTGTCTATTCGGAAAGGCCGACGTGGGCTAGCTATGGCATCGCCGTTTAGCCCATGTCAACATGAGAACTTTGCAAAGTCTCCAAAAGGGTGGCCACATCCTTGGATTAAAAGACAATGTCTCTTTTGCCAAAGATCGTGTTTGCAGGGCTTATGTTGAAGGAAAAATGCATGATTCTCCCCACAAGAGGAAGACTATTGTATCATCAAAGAGGATCTTGGAATTACTTCATGTGGATTTATTTGGTCCTCCTTCTCATGCAAGTCTTGGTGGGAATAAATATTGCTTGGTCATCGTCGATGATTACTCAAGATACACATGGGTATATTTTTTCAAACTGAAAAGTGAGACCCAACAAACTGTCATCGAATTTGCCAATGAAGTTCAACGTCAACACAATGTTCCCATCTTGGCAATTAGAAGTGACAACGTCACAGAATTCAAGAACTACACTTTAAACGAGTTTCTTAGCGAAGAGGGGATTAGACACCAATATTCCGCTGCGTACACCCCTCAACAAAATGGTGTAGTCGAGAGGAAGAACCGGACTTTGATGGATATGGCAAGATCTATGCTAGTTGAATTAAAGTCTCCTTATAATTTTTGGGCTGAAGCCATATCCACTGCTTGTCACTCATCAAACCGGCTCTACCTTCGAAAGATCTTGGACAAGACCCCATATGAAATACTTACCGGTAACAAACCCAACATCTCATACTTCAGGGTATTCGGGTGTAAGTGTTTCTTTCTTATTAAAGGTGTCCGTTTGTCAAAATTTGAAACCAAGGCTTTAGAAGGTATTTTTGTTGGTTACGGTGCCGAATCCCACACTTATAGAGTCTACAACAAGCTCACTGGGATTGTTGTAGAATCTTGTAGTGTGGAGTTCGATGAAAATAACGGCTCCTTTGTAGGGCAAGTTGATGTTTGTGATGCAGATGTTGAAATACCCCAAGATGCCATAAGAAGAATGGGCGTGGGATTTTTCCGCCCCATTGAGGAACCCCTTGTGGCGGATCGGGAAGGACAATGCTCCACACATGTGGAGCCCTCATGTACACAAGATCAACAAGCTCCTACCGTTGGATACAATCCTGCACCAACACCACAATCTGCTGAAGACCATCTGTCCACTGGACAAGCTGGTAGTCCCATGCCGGACTATCCGCCCCCTCCAAGGGGCGGACAATCCGCCCCTGGCACTCCAACTTGTTCCAGGGGATCCGAAGGAGAAATCAACATCTCTGAAGCTCCTAGGCCGGATTCTCCGGCCCCCAAGGGCGGAGTATCCGGCCCTGGGTCTCCAACTCCAGTCAGGCTTTCTCAGGAAGATGGTTCTGGTACTTCACCTCCAGTGCGGATAGTCCGCCTCCAAGGCGGATTATCCGCATGAAGAAAATGTTCAAGAACAATCTTTAACAAGATAAATGACCAAGATCAAGGGCAGGGCAGTAATCAAGACAAGGATACAACTATTGAATCCACTCCTCCTAGAAACAATAAGGACATTGAGGCTCGTCGCAAGGCTCGTGCTGATCGGAACCTTGAACTAAGAGGTCACACTCTTGACAAGGTTGTGGGTGATCTACGACGAAGGGTATCCACTAGAAGAGAGCTTTCAAGCTTCTGTGATCATCAAGCTCACATTTCCATGGTTGAACCGAAGAAGGTTTTTGATGCTCTTGAAGACCCCGATTGGGTTGTTGCAATGCATGAAGAATTAAACAACTTCGAACGCAACAAAGTTTGGAAGCTCGTAGAAAAGCCAAAGGATTGCCGAAATGTTATCGGCACCAAGTGGATCTTCAAGAACAAACAGGATGAAAATGGCATTGTTGTGAGGAATAAAGCACGACTCGTGGCTCAAGGATTCTCTCAAGTAGAAGGAACTGATTTTGGCAAGACATACGCTCCTGTGGCTCGCCTTGAGTCCATCCGTATCCTTCTTGCATATGCAGCCCATCATAATTTTAAATTACAACAAATGGATGTTAAGAGCGCTTTCCTTAATGGTCCTCTACATGAGTTAGTATACGTCAAGCAGCCCCGGGTTTGAGGACCCCAAATTTCGAACCATGTCTACAAACTCGATAAGGCGCCTATGGCCTTAAACAAGCCCACGTCGTGGTATGAGCACCTTAAAGAGCTTTTGCTAGACCGTGGATTCAAGTTGGGCAAATCGATCCCACTCTTTTACTAAGAAGGTTAATGGGGAGCTTTTGTATGCCAACTTTATGTAGATGACATTATTTTTGGCTCTACTAACCAAGCTTTTAACGATGAATTTTCAAGCTTATGACCCATGTGTTTGAGATGTCCATGATGGGTGAGCTCAGGTTCTTTCTTGGATTTGAGATCAAACAACTTAGAGAGGGAACCTTTATTAATCAGGCTAAGTACATACAAGACATGCTTAAAAGGTTCAAGATGACGGATCTCAATGGTGTTGCTACCCCAATGCAAACAAAGTGTCATCTTGAGCTCAATCCCAAGGGTAAAGACGTGGATCAAATGTATACTGATCCATGATCGGCTCTCTCCTCTACCTTTGCGCATCTAGGCCCGATATCGTGTTAAGTGTAGGAGTGTGTGCAAGGTACCAAGCCGCTCCTAAAGAAAGCCACTTAGTGGCAGTCAAGCGAATCTTCCGATATTTGGTTCATTCCCCAAATTTTGGGTTATGGTATCCCAAGGGTTCAAGTTTCTCTATGTGGTTACACTGATTCAGATTAATGGTGACAAAGATGATAGGAAATCAACCTCTGGTGCATGCCAATTCTTGGGCAGGTCTCTAGTGTGTTGGTCAAAGAAACAGAATTGTATTTCACTCTCAACCGCCGGTTGAATATGTTGTCACTGCAAGTGCTTGTACTCAATTGTTATGGATGAGGCAAACTTTAAAGGAATATGGTGTCAATTGTGACAAAGTGCCTCTTTATGCGACAATGAAAGTGCTATCAAAATTGCTTACAATCCCGCAAAGATACAAGAACAAAACATATAGAGATTCGCAACCACTTTATTCGGGATCATGTTGCTCGTGGAGATATTGCTCTATCCTTTGTGAGCACGAAGAACCAACTTGCTGATATTTTCACGAAGCCCCTTGATGAAGCAAGATTTTGATATTTGAGGAATGAGCTAAATATCATAGATTCAAGGAGCTTGGCTTGACTACCCTTGCACACTCACTTGCTCTTATTCATGTATTTGGTTTAGATGCGGGCATAGACATAGGGGAGTGTGGTCCTAATTGATTGGGCCAACCCTCCCCCCATAATGCCGAAAGCAAGTAAAATCATTTCCCTTAATATCATTTTGTGATATGTGGGTCATCGATGAGCATTGGTTTTGAACTCAAGATACATCTTCGCGGTGTCATGCCATGCGCTCCAACATGGTGGCTTCGGCCACCGCCCTATTCCTTGAGAAGAGTTGGTTTTTCATGGGTCCTGTTGGATTTTCTTGCATATCTCGTGTTCTTATGGAAAACACACTCAAATTTGGCTTTTGATTGATTTGATTCTTGCAAATCTGGGTGTGAATTCTGAGTGATCTCCAGGGGCGTTAGCATCGCTCTTCTTCCTTTTTGGCGTTTCGATGCCAAAGGGGGAGAAGTAGTTCTATTAGGTCTCGTGGATTTGCAAGGGTCGGGCACAAGCTCTTCGATTTTAGTCGTTCTTATTTGCTTGCTTGTGCCTTTTCTAGCGTGAACTTGTTTGCTATGAATTCTGGATTTATCTATTGTGGACCTCATGGATTTTTGGAATTGTGGAGCATATTTGATGGCATATGGATTCATGGGATTATCTATGTATGCTTTGGCTATATTCTCATCCCGGTGGTATGACCTTATTTCCCAAACCTTTCTCAAACCTTAAAGTAGTGTTCTCCCTAGTGTGTGTATTTGTACTCAAATGCAAATCTTAAATATGCACACATCTAGGGGGAGCGTCTTTCATTATTTAAGGTGGATTTTGCCGGTTTTATTGCAAATCCTAGTATTGTCATCTAACACCAAAAAGGGGGAGATTGAAAGAACATTTCTTAATCCCTAGTGTTTTGTGTGTTAGATAACAATACCAAGGATCATTTAATGTGTGTTGAAGTGTTTCAGCTCTATTTGAGAATAAAGGGAAAAGAACTGCCTGGGAGCGGATAATCTGCCCCACTGGCGGATAATCCGCCTCCCTTGCCTAAGCAGCGCAAGCTGTATAGGAATTTTGGCGGATTTTCCGGCCCCGGATAATCCGCCTCGGGCTCATGGCCAAGGCGCAAGCCCAGAGGCGGAGTTTTGGCCGACTTTCCCGCCAGCTGGATAATCCGCCTCGGGGCGGATTATCCGCCCCCAAGATCTTCACCAAGCTTCACCAAGGCAAGCCCTGCAGAGGCGGAGTTTCCCGGAGAATCCGCCCTTGGGCAGAAGTTTTTCCCAGGCGGATAATCCGCCCAAGTGGGGCGGATAATCCCCCAAAGTTGTGCAACGGCCAGATCCGAGAGGGGTATTTAAGCCAGCCATCCCCTCGCTAGAACTCTTGATTCATCTCGAAAAGAACAGATCGGATCAAAGCTTCATCCAAGAGTGCTCCACCTAGATCCACCCAACGGCCCCATACCTTGGGGAATCAAGGAGGAGAACTCGATCTTCATCATTAGCAATCAAGCGCCCATCTCCTCTCCATTCATTTGAGAACCTCCGATCTAGTATTTCTTGCAAATATCTAGATCCTCGTTTTGTTTATATTGATAAACCTTGTTCTTGTGGCAGCTTGTTGTCATCTCGGAGCCCCAATTGCCAGGGTATGTGCCCCGATAGTGTTGTAAAAGGCACCGGTTCCCGCCTCGAAGGGATCCAATAGTGGAGAAGGTGGATCAGGCCTCTCGTGGCGAGATCCATCGGAGAATAGGGTGAGGCCTATTGTGGCGTGGTGGTCTTAGAACCGCCCACCCCTCCAACGCAGATGTACTTCCCTTAACAAGGAAGGAACTGCGGTAAAACAAATCCCTGTGTCTCCTCATGCTCCACTACGGTTTCCTCGCTCCTCTTTTTCATGCTTAGTAGTTAGGGTTACATATAGGGAAATTCTCGTAGTTGCATATCTAGAGAATTTACTTTGTGTCAATCCTAAAATTGAAAAGGTATTAAAAATTGGTTAGCACCTATTCACCCCCCCTCTAGGTGCCCATACGATCCATTTCAGAAGGTAGGCGTGGGTAGACAATCAATTCTTCCTCCTTTTGTTCATCACTCTCCTCCTCTTTTTCATCTAATGAGCTTCCAGTTTCAACAATTTCTTCTTCCATAGGTTCCTGCAAGGCATTTGTCTCTTCCATTTGTGGAAAGCATCTATTAAAATATTTAAGAATATATCCATTTTCTTCCTTGTAATTATCAAAGCAAAATTTATGTATCTCATAAACCTCATACTCATAAGGTGCATCATCAGTATTTTAAAGAAAACTGGCAAGTTCAAATGCACCCTTGAAGGCAATAAATTCTTCAATTTGTTCCACATCATAAAAGTCATAATTTCCTTTAACATAAGAGGATATGGTAACATTATCATTATACTCACATTGAAAAGGAAGGTGTTTATACCTCCTATAGCAACAAGCTTTATCCAAGAAATAAGTAACATTATAAGTAGAGCACACCTCTCTAGCGATAGTATTCAACTTAGCAATTTGTTCCCATAGGTGTTTCCCTTTTTGTGAAAAACGGTGTTCCTTATAATAATTCTTTTGTTCTTCCGTGAACCCACCTTTCCAATAAGAACTAGTTTCAAAGAAACCATCCATTGATAGAAAGCATGACCAAGCAAGGCAATAACAGACCAGCAACTAGAGCAGGAACTAATTTTTTTGTGTTTTTTGAATAAAGCAAGCAAACCAAACTAGACTATTTTTTTTGGGTTTTTTTGAAAAGAGGCAAACAAAACCAAGCAAAATAAACAAAGAAAACTAAAAAGAAAGTAAAGATAAAGGAAGTGAAATACTCCCCTAGTGAAGACGTCCTTAGCCTCCCCGGCAACGGCGCCAGAAAAGCTTGATGGTGACTCCTTGATGGCGCCAGAGAACCTGGTGCTTGACGTGGAGTCTATTGGGAACCCCAAGAGCAAGGTGTGAAGCAGCACATCAGCAAGTTTTCCCTCAGTAAGAAACCGAGGTTATCGAACCAGTAGGAGGAAGGAAACGTCACACAGGTGTTGCAAGCAACGGGAGACCTACACAACACAAACTCAATACTTTGCCCCAACGAATCAGTGAGGTTGTCAAGCTCACCGGTTTGTTGTAACAAAGGATTAAACTTATGGTGTGGAAGGTAATGGTTTGCCGCAAGTAAACAAGTAACAGTGGAAGATGTATCAATGGTAAAGATTGGACCGGGGTCCATAGTTCACTAGAGGTGCTCTCCTTAGATAAACAACATGGCATGAAGGGTAAACAAATTACAGCAGGGCAATTGAAATGAACTGAGCAAGGCATAACAATGCAATACTAGTCAAAAAGATCCTATGAGATTCGATTGGGCAATACAAAAATATACATAGACTGCCATCCAACTGCATCGATGACTAGAAGTCCACCTTAAGGTTATCATCAACCCTCCAAAGATTAAGTTGCAAGCAATGCAACTGCTTTAAGCAAAGTGAGTAAGGTAAACAATCCACTTGTTCCATGAACAAGAGACCGTTGTTTTCTCCCTAGTAGTAACAACACATCTACAACCGAAGAGATTTCTGTCACTTTCGTTGGAAACTAGAGGCATGCACCCACTATTGAGCATAAATACCCCCTTTTGGAGTCACTAGCAACTACTCGACCAAGATAGCTACTAACAACAGAGAGCATGCAAGATCACAAACAACACAGACATGATAGAATCATAAAGACAAAACCATTAATCAATCTAACATAATAATCTCAATATCCATCGGATCCCCGCAAACACAACATGCATGATTACAAATAGATTAGATCTTGATCATGAACAGAGCTCACAAGATCTATACATGAAAGCACAAGGAGGAGAAACAACCATCTAGCTACTACATGGACCCATAGTCCAAGGTGGAACTACTCACGCATCATACCGGAGAGAAGGACTCCGGGATGATATCCCCTCCGGCAGGGTGCCAAGAAGAACTTCAGATCCCTCCGATTTAGGGACGACAGTGGCGGAGGCTACAGAAGGTTTCGTGGAATATTGATTGGGTACTTAGGGTTTCTGCATTGGGGGCTTCTTATAGGCAAAGAGGTGAGGCCGGGAGGCGGCCAGGGGCCCCACACCCTACCCAGGCGCGGGGCTGGGCCCACCCGCTGTTGGAGATATGCTCTAGAGGCAATAATAAATATAGTTATTATTATATCTTTGTGTTTATGATAAATGTTTTCATTCATGCTATAATAGTATTAACAAGGAAACATTAATACTTGTATGATTTGTAAACTTAAATTGAAGTCCCTAGTATAGCCTCTATACATCACTAGCTTGTTGGTTGATAAATGATTGTGGTTTCCCTATCATGAACATTGAGATGTTATCAACAACAAGATCATATCGTTAGGAGAATGATATGGTGGACATACTCCTATAAGAAAAGCATAGCATAAAGATCAAGTCATTTTAATAGTTCAATTGCTATATGCTTTCTGATACATAGTAACCTAATTCCTTCGACCATGAGATCATGCATATCACCTTTACCGGATGGATGCTTTGATGACATCAAACACCACACCATAACTGGGTGGCTATAAAGGTGGCATTGAGTGTTCGGAAAGTATTGGTTGAAACACATGGATCAAGAGTGGGATTTGTCCATCCATATGACGGATAGATATACTCTGGGCCCTCTCGGTGAAATGTCATCCAATTGGCTTGCAAGCATGTGACTGGCTCACAAGGGATCACATATCACGGGAACGAGAAAAGAGTACTTATCAGTCACGAGGTTGAACTAGGTATGCAGAGATACCGACGATCATAACCTCGGATAAGTAAACTATCGTGAGACAAAGGGAAATTGGTGTCGTATGTAAGTGGTTCATTCGATCGCAAAGTAATCGTAGAAATATGTGGGAGCCATATGAATTTCCAGATTCCTCTATTGGTTATTGATCGGAGAAGTGTCTCGATCATGTCCGCATAATTCACGAACCGTAGGGAGACACACTTAAGGATTCGACGTTGTTTGAGTAGTTATGGAATGATGAGAAAGAGACCGAATGTTGTTCGGAGTCTCGAATGGGATTCAGGATATCACGAGGAGATCCGGAATGGTCCGGAGAATAAGATTCATATAAGGAAAGTCCCGTTTTGGAGTTGGAGAATGATTCCGTGTTTCATCGAATGTTCTAGAAGGTTCCAATGTCCGCACTCGGGGAGGGTACATGAATGTGTTATATCAAGTTGGTATGATTGCATCATGTACTCGGTGTCATCTGATCAAAATAGAGGGTTTATTCAAATCCTAGTTTGAAAAGTCAAACGGCTAGTTTAAAAGTCAAACGCGTTTTGGAAAGAGGAGGAGAGGAAACGAGTTGGGAGGAGTTCCTCCAAACGGCGGCGCCCACCCAAGCCGAGTTGGGGAGGGACTCCTCCTCCCTGGCCCGGCCCCTCCACCTATATAAGGAGGGGCAGGGCTCCCTCCTAGAGACACAAGATCCTCTCCTCCAAACCCTAAGCCGCCGGCGCCGCCACCAGCCGCCGCCGCCGCCCTAGGGCAAACCGCCGCCGCCTAGCAACCCTAGCCGCCGGCCTAGCCACCTCCTCGGCGTGTCTAACCCCTAGATCGTCGAGGGACTCTCATACTCCACCATACTCGCTTAAGGCGAAGCTCATGAGATCTCCCTCTACTCCGTACCACGCCGTTGTCTTACGAATCACGAGGAGAGTGCTACAACCTCCGCTTTTCTTTGGAACAAGGGAGAGGAAGGTCTTCACGTCAGTCTGAACGGTGACCGATCAGGAGCGCCGCCGAACGCAGCCTTGGGAAGGATCGCTCACGCGATCTTGAGATCGGAAGAGTACGACTACATCACCCACGAATCCGCCTCGTTAAACACTTTGGAATCTTCGAGGGTGAGTTATTCTATCGACTCGTTGCTACAATCTAGTAGATAGATCTTGGCTTGTTTGTTTGTATGCGTAGAAATTTTTGTTTTCCATGCTACGAAACCCTACAAAGGGTATCGAGCCGTGTTTATATGTAGATCTGTTGACGTAGAACACAATGGTCATTGTGGGCGTTGATGCTTTTATTGTCGATTGCTTCTTGTGTATTTTGCATCTTGCGGTATGTTGGGATGAAGCGACCCGGGCTAACCTTACATGACATCGTTCATGAGACTTGCTCCACGCTTGACATGCAACTTGTATTGCATAAGTGGCTTTGCGGGTGCCTGTTTCTCCTAGCATAGTTAAGATCCAATTTACAACGGGTGATTAACAATACTAGTATCAATGTTGTGGTTCTTGTTCGTAAGTTAGAACGACACTTATTGAAAGCCCCAAACCACGTAAAACATGCAAAGAAAGTAGAGGCGTCTAACTTTGTTTTGCAGGGGTGTGTTGTGATGTGATATGGCCATGATTGTGATTATATTTGATGTATGCAATGTTCCTTATTGTAAGTTGGCAACCGGCAGGAGCCGTATGGTTGTCTTTAATTTATGTTAAGACCCGCGTGTCTATTCAAAGTTCGTGCTAGAAGATGGAGATCAGAAGCACAAAGAAGAAAGGCCATATCATATCACATATTATGAATTGCATGTGATGTTAATCCTTTATGCATCTTGTATTGCTTAGTAGACGACGGTAGCATTATAAGATGATCCCTCAAGCACATGAATTTCAAGTCATAAAGTGTTCACCCTTAGTTAGCACCGTTGCTAAAGCTTGTTGTTTCGAAGCACCACGTGATGATCGGGTGTGTTAGATTCCGCAAGTGTATACAACGTGAGCAAGCCAGATTTGCTCATGCGGAAACTAAGGTTTGATCTTGACGATCCTAGCATGTACAGACATGGTCTCGGAACACGGATCACCGAAAGGTAAAGCATGAATCATATAGTAGATATGATGAACATGTCGATTGTTCGCCATTGAAACTATATCAACTCTCGTGATGATCGGTGTTGATGTGGTGGATTTGGTTCGTGTGATCACTAAAACAATGTGAGGGATATTGTTTTGAGTGGGAGTTCACCTAGATTAATTTTATTATTAATTTGAACTCAATTTGTGATAAACTTAGTCTAAACTATTGCAAATATATTGTAGATCAATGGCAGCCCCTACCATCAATTTTAATGCGTTTCTAGAGAAATAAAAGTTGAAAAACAATGGAAGCAACTTCGCGGATTGGTTCCGCAATTTGAGGATTGTCCTCAACCGGTAATTTGACCTATGTCTTTGGATGCAATCATGGTGACCCACTGCAATGATCACCGATGAAGTAAAGAATGTTTACCTCACTCGAAGACTCAAGACTCCACGCTCGGTGCTATCTTGTATGGTTTGGAATCGAGCTTGAGAAAAGGTTTGAGAATTCAGACCCATATGATATTGTCGAGGATCTCAAATTGATCTTTGAGACTCATGCGCAATTGAAAGCTATGAGGCTTCAAAAGTTCTTAACCGCTAGATGGAAGAGGGCAGCTCAAGGAGCATGTGCTTAAGATGTCAGGCACGCAAACAAACTTCAAAGCTTGGGTATTGTGATTCCTAATGCTTTGGGGATTTACCGTCCTCCAATCACTACCACCAAGTTACAAGAACTTTGTGATGAACTACAACATGCAAAACATGAACAAGACGTTGCGAACTCTTGCCATGTTGAAATCTGCAGTGGAGATCAAGAAAGAGCACCAAGTGTTGTTGGTCAATAAGACCACCAAATTCAAGAAAGGCAAGTAAGCGAAGGGACACTTCAAGAAGGGTGGTAACAAAGTTACCACGAAAGAAGACCAAGGCTGGACTCAAGCCCGACATCGAGTGCTTTACCGCAAGGGAGAAGGTCATCGAAGCGGAATTGCCCAAATTACTTGGCGGATTTGAAGAACGGCAACATCAATAAGAAAGGTATATCCGATATACATGTTATTGATGTGTATCTCACTAGTACTGTAGTAGTGCTCGGGTATTTGATAATCGGTTCGGTTGCTCATATTTGTAACTCAAAGCAAAAAGCCGCAGAATAAACGGAAGCTAGCGAAGAATGAGGTGACGATGCGCGTGGGAAACGGATCAAAGGTTGATGTGATCGCGGTCGGCACGCTACCCCTTCATCTACCGTCGGTATTAGTTTTATACTTAAATAATTGTTATTTGGTGCCTGCGTTGAGCATGAACATTATGTCGGGATCTTGTTTATTGCGAGACGGTTACTTGTTTAAGTCTGAGAATAATGGTTGTTCGATTTATATGAGTAATATGTTTTATGCACATGCACCTTTGATAGATGGTCTATTCTTGTTGAATCTCGATAGTGGAAATACACATATTAATAACATTGAGGCTAAACGTTTGAAATCGAGCGATAAATCGACCTATATGTGGCACTGTCGTCTTGGTCATATTGGAGTGAAGCGTATGAAGAAACTCCATTCGGATGGACTTCTTGAATCACTTGATTTCGAATCACTTGATAGATGCGAAGCATGTCTGATGGGTAAAATGACTAAGACTCCATTTTCTGGTATGATGGAGCGAGCTACGGACTTATTGGAAATCATACATATGATGTGTGTGGTCCAATGAGTGTAGCATCGCGCGGTGGTTATCATTATGTTCTTACCTTCACGGATGACTTGAGTAGATATGGGTATATCTATTTCATGAAACATAAGTCCGAAACTTTCGAGAAGTTTAAGGAATTTCAAAGTGAGGTAGAGAATCAACGTAACAAGAAGATTAAATTTCTACGTTCGATCATGGAGGTGAATATCTAAGTTCTGAGTTTGGCGAGCATTTGAAGAAATGCGGAATACTTTCACAGTTGACACCGCCGAAACACCACAACAGAATGGTGTGTCGAACGTCGTAATCGAACTCTCTTAGATATGGTTCGTTCTATGATGTCACTTACAGATTTACGCTATCATTTTGGGGTTATGCATTAGAAAGCAATGCATTCACTTTAAATAGGGCACCATCTAAATCCGTTGAAACGACAGTATGAATTATGGTTTGGGAAGAAACCTAGATTGTCGTTCCTTAAAGTTTGGGGATCTGAAGCCTATGTAAGGAAGTTCTGAGGACAAGCTTGAACCCAAAGCGGAAAAATCGTCTTCATTGGATACCCGAAGGAAACTATTGGGTATACCTTCTATCATAGATCCGAAGGCAAAATCTTCGTTAAGAATGGATCCTTTCTAGAAGGAATTTCTCTCGAAAGAAGTACTGGAAGGAAAGTATAACTCGACGAGGTTGTCGAACCTTCTCTCTAAATTGCGAGTAGCGCACGGAAGAAGTTCTGTGCCTGCACCAATTAGAGAGAGGAAGCTAATGATGATGATCATGAAAATTGGTTGAAGTTGCTCTGAGCCTTGTAGGTCAGAACTCGTACCACTCAGTTGGTATGATCCGTTATGAGTGTCATGTTGGTGGACACCGATGTCCCCGAGACATATGAGGAAGCGATGATGAGCCCAGATTCCAATAAATGGCAAGAAGCCATGAAATCCGAGATTGGATCCATGTCGAAAACCAAGTATGGACTTTGGTGGACTTAGGATGGCGGAAGGTGTCGAGAACAAATGGATTTTCAAGAAGAAAAGCAGATCTTGATGGTAATATTCTGTCTATAAAGCTCGACTTGTCGCAAAAGGGTTTCGACAAATTCAAGGAGTTGACTACGATGAGACTTTCTCACCTGTAGCGAAGCTAAAGTCTGTGAGGATTATGTTAGCAATCGCTGCATATTATGATTATGAGATATGGCAGATGGATGTCAAAACAGCATTCCACAATGGAGACATTGATGAAGAGTTGTATATGATGCAACCCAAAGGTTTTGTCGATCCTAAAGATGCTAACAAGGTATTCAAACTTCAACGGTCCATCTATGGATTGAAGAAAGCATCCCAAAGTTGGAATCAACATTTTGATAAGGTGATCAAAAGTTTTGGTTTTATACAAACTTATGGAGAAGCTTGTATTTACAAGAAAGTGAGTGGGAGCTCTGTAGCAGTCTTAATACTATATGTGGATGACATATTGTTGATTGGGAATGATGTAGACCTTCTTAATAGTGTCAAGGAATATTTGAATAATAGTTTTTCAATGAAGGATCTTGGCGAAGCAGCTTACATATTAGGCATAAAGATTTATAGAGATAGATCAAAATGCCAAATATCATTGTCACAAAGTACATATTTGGACAAAGTTCTAATGAGGTTTGGAATGGAAGATATCAAGAAAGGGTTCTTGCCCATGTTGCCCAATACGACCTTGAGTAAAACTCAAAGTCCGACATCGGCAGAAGATAGAGAAAGGATGAGTAAGACTCCCTATGCCTCAGTCATAGGATCTCTAATGTATGCCATGCTATGCACTAGACCCGACATTGCATATGTTGTTAGTTTAACTAGCAGATATCAAAGTGATCCAGGAGTGGATCATTGGACAGCGGTCAAAAACATCCTTAAGTACTTGAGAAGAACTAAGGATATGGTTCTTTACTATGGAGGTGATGAACAGCTCGTTGTTAATGGTTACACCGATGCTAGTTGGAACACCGATCCGGATGATTCTAAATCACAATCTGGATACGTATTTATTTTGAATGGTGCAGCAGTTAGCTGGAGGAGTACAAAGCAAAGCGTTGTGGCGAGATCTTCAACTGAATCGGAATACATGGCTGCTTCGGAGGCTTCACAAGAAGCGATATGGATGAAAGAGTTCATTACAGAGCTGGGTGTGGTTCCTAGTGCGCTGGACCCAATGTCTATCTACTGTGATAACATGGGCGCCATAGCCAATGCGCAAGAACCAAGGTCACACAAGAAGCTGAAGGATATCAAGATACGTTTTCACGCTATTTGAGAACATATCCAAGATGGGGATATAAAGATTTGCAAAGTACACACAGATCTGAATGTGGCGGATCCGTTGACTAAACCTCTCCCGAGGGAAAAACATGACCAACACCAAACTGCCATGGGTGTTCGGTATATTACCATGTAATCTAGATTAGATGACTCTAGTGCAAGTGGGAGACTGTTGGAGATATGCCCTAGAGGCAATAATAAATATAGTTATTATTATATCTTTGTGTTTATGATAAATGTTTTCATTCATGCTATAATAGTATTAACAAGGAAACATTAATACTTGTATGATTTGTAAACTTAAATTGAAGTCCCTAGTATAGCCTCTATACATCACTAGCTTGTTGGTTGATAAATGATTGTGGTTTCCCTATCATGAACATTGAGATGTTATCAACAACAAGATCATATCGTTAGGAGAATGATATGGTGGACATACTCCTATAAGAAAAGCATAGCATAAAGATCAAGTCATTTTAATAGTTCAATTGCTATATGCTTTCTGATACATAGTAACCTAATTCCTTCGACCATGAGATCATGCATATCACCTTTACCGGATGGATGCTTTGACGACATCAAACACCACATCGTAACTGGGTGGCTATAAAGGTGGCATTGAGTGTTCGGAAAGTATTGGTTGAAACACATGGATCAAGAGTGGGATTTGTCCATCCATATGACAGATAGATATACTCTGGGCCCTCTCGGTGAAATGTCATCCAATTGGCTTGCAAGCATGTGACTGGCTCACAAGGGATCACATATCACGGGAACGAGAAAAGAGTACTTATCCGTAACAAGGTTGAACTAGGTATGCAGAGATACCGACGATCATAACCTCGGATAAGTAAACTATCGTGAGACAAAGGGAAATTGGTGTCGTATGTAAGTGGTTCATTTGATCGCAAAGTAATCGTATAAATATGTGGGAGCCATATGAATTTCCAGATTCCTCTATTGGTTATTGATCGGAGAAGTGTCTCGATCATGTCCGCATAATTCACGAACCGTAGGGAGACACACTTAAGGATTCAACGTTGTTTGAGTAGTTATGGAATGATGAGAAAGAGACCGAATGTTGTTCGGATTCTCTAATGGGATTCGGGATATCACGAGGAGATCCGGAATGGTCCGAAGAATAAGATTCATATAAGGAAAGTCCCGTTTCGGAGTTGGAGAATGATTCCGGTGTTTTCATCGGGAATGTTCTAGAAGGTTTCGGAATGTCCGACACTCCGGGGCGGAAGGGTACATGAATGTGTTATATCAAGTTGGTATGATTGCATCATGTACTCGGTGTCATCGCTGATCAAAATAGAGGGTTTATTCAAATCCTAGTTTGAAAAGTCAAACAGCTAGTTTAAAAGTCAAACGGCAGTTTTTGGAAAGAGGAGGAGGTGGAAAGCAGTTGGGAGTTCCTCCTCCAACCCGTGGCGCCCACCCGAGTTGGGAGGGACTCCCCTCCCTCCCCTTGGACGGCCGGCCCCTCCACCTATATAAGGAGGGGCAGGGCTCCCTCCTAGAGACACACAAGATCCTCTCCTCCAAACCCTAAGCCGCCGGCGCCGCCACCTGCTGCCGCCGCCTAGCAACCCTAGCCGCCGGCCTAGCCTCCTCCTCGGCGTGTCTAAACTCTAGATCGTCGAGGGACTCTCTCATACTCCACCATACTAGCTCCGGCTTAAGGCGAAGCCCTGCGAGATCTCCCCTCTACTTCCGGTACCACGCCGTTGTGCTGCCGGAATCACGAGGAGAGTGCTACAACCTCCGGCGTCTTTGGAACAAGGGAGAGGAAGGTCTTCGTCAGTCGAGCGTGTGATCGATTGGGAGCTGCCGAACGGCCTTGGAAGGATCGTCTGCGATCTTGAGATCGGGAAGAAATGCTACATCACCCACTAGAATCCGCTCTCGTTAGACACTTTGGAATCTTCGAGGGTGAGTTATTCTATCGACTCGTTGCTACAATCTAGTAGATAGATCTTGGCTTGTTTGTTTGTATGTGGTAGAAATTTTTTGTTTTCCATGCTAGGAAACCCTACACCCACGCCTAGGGGGGTTTGGCCGCCCTGGTTCGCGTCTCCGTCTCGTCTTATGGATTCGTCTCCCTCACGGTAAAATATTGACTTTGGCTTTTGTCCCGTCCAATTTCGAGAATATTGATTTTCTGCCTTTCTGGAACCAAAAACAAAAGAAAACAGGCAACTGGCACTGCGGCAACTTGTTAATAGGTTAGTTCCAGAAAAGATATAAAAACACCTCAAAGTGTAGACAAAGCAAAGCAAAGTACATACTAAACAAGCATGGAGCATCAAAAATTATAGATACGTTTACGATGTATCACTCCTCATTTCCTAGATCATCATAGCAATGGTGGATCACAAATGACTTGCCAAGAACTTTCCTCCCCTTCTTGTCTTTTCTCCCTTGATCCTTGAACAAATTTTGGGCAATGTTGTTCTACATGGTGAACATAAGAAGAATGAGTAACGAATATCATCAAACATATGCGCATGAACATTAGATAGAATCACCCAACGAACAACTTACCCTATCATCCGCCGCCATGCCACTTGGATTGATTTTGTCGACCCCCGCCAAAGCACCGACCCATTTTTTATAATCGGTGTTTATGACCGACCACCGGGACCGAAGAGAACGATCGATGCACTCATTTCCACTTGTGCTGCGTGCATCAAAGTACTCCTTTATCCTCGCCCAATAGGTGCCTCTTGATTGATCGGTGCCAACCACCGGGTCCATGGCAAATGCCAACAATGCTCGGCAAAGCAAACTATCCTCCTCGGCGTTGTAGTTGACCGTCCTATCAACCGGCAGCTCAATCAAACATTCACCATGCTCATCCACCATGTACACTTCTTCTTCGCCATTTCCTTCATTTTCTTGCTCGATAGCGAAAGATAAGCCAACATCCACATTCATGTGTGCCATGAATGTATCATCCTCAACACTATAATGTATGACCACATATAAATATGCCAACACTAGAATCAACTAACACATGCATCTACCATGTAGAAAAGATGAGTTTTTTACCTTGTTGTCAAATCGTCGAGCAGTTGGCGTGCGCTCAGTGGCGGTGGTGACTTCCAGGGAGCTTGCACTGGCGCCTGTGCACGCGCCGCTGTAGGAGGGTGCTTGCGCTGGCACCTGGGCACGCGCCGCTGCAGGAGGGTGCTTGCGCTGGCGTGAGGCCACCTGCTCCGCTGGCTTTTAGGCGCTGGCCGTCGCGGCCATGGCTGGGTGCTGGCCGGTGTTCCCCTTTCTTTCCGTCACGGCCACGGCCGACGGAGGCGGGGCGGTGCCAGTCAAGTTCGGGCGCGGTGGTATGAAGAGGATATGGTGCACGCTGGAGCTCGCATCGGTGGCGGCGGCAGAGGTAGGGTTAGGGTTTGCCTCTGCCGGAACTCCCGCATCGGCGCCAGCAGTGCTGGGGATCGAGTATTGCAGTGAGGATGTTTCCATCGCCGGAAGGTCACGGAAGCGGCGTGCGCATGGAGGCGAGATGGGAATGGCGGCGCGGGCACGGGGGAAGTTTTAGGTCGGCGATTGGGTGATGACCCACAAGTGTAGGGGATCACAACAGTCTTCGCGGGTAGTATTACCCAATTTATTGATTCGACACAAGGGGAGCCAAAGAATACTTGCAAGCCTCAACAATTGAGTTGTCAATTCAGCCGCATCTGGAAATAGTTCTTGCTCACAGAAGTTTATCAGTAACAACAGTTTGGTAGTAGCAATAGCAACAGTAATAGTAACAGTAAACAGTGGGATTCGAGTGCGGTACGCATAGGGATGGATGGACGGGCGTTGCATGGACGAGTCTAAACATGTAACTTCAAGATCTAGGGCATTGCAGATAAATAATAATAAGCATCCAAGTACTAAACAATCCTAGGCATGTGCTCCATATATAGTCATACGTGCTCGCAATGAGAACTTGCACAACATCTTCTATCCAGCCAGCCCGTGGCAGCGGGGCCTCTAGGGAACTACTGGAAATTAAGGTTCTCCTTTTAATAGAGCATCAGAGCAAAGCATTAACACTCTGTGAACACATGTGATCATCACACACAGCCATCCCCTCCGGTTGTCCCAATTTCTATCACTTCAGGGCCTTTGGATCCGGACAATGATATGTGTACACAACTTGCAGATAAGATCACAAACAATACTATCATAATGATTCAATAATAAGTTCAGATCGGAGATCATGGCACTCGGTCCCTAGCCACAAGCATTAAGCACAACAAGTTGCAACAAAGTCAAATAGCACTAATAGAGATACTAGGCGCTATGCCCTAACAATCTTATTCGGTTACATGATAGAACTCATCCAATCCCTACCATACCCATAGCCTACAGCGGGGGATTACTCACTCATGGATGAGGGAAATATGGATGGTTGATGGAGAGGCGTTGGTGATGACGATGGCGATGATCCTATCCAAATTCCTCGTCCTGGCAGGGTGCCAGAACGGATTTTCTGGATCCGAATCTTGGTTTCTGATGGTGGCGGCGGAGCGGAACTCTCTCTGGAAAAAGGTCGAACCCCCTCGGTTTTTAGGTCAAGGGGTAACTTATAGGCGAAGAGGGAGCCCGAGGGGGTGCCGGGGGTGGTTGCACCCCTAGGCGCGGGCAGGGCCCACCCGCGCCTGGTAGGGGTGTGGGCCCCCCAGGCCTCCGCTCCGTTTCATTTTATGGCTCCATGGATCTTCTGGTGAAATATAATTTTTGTCATATTTTCCTGGATTTTTCCTGATAGTTGATTTTTTGCACAAAAACTAGACACCAAGGTAATTCTGCTGAAAACAGCGTCAGTCCGTGTTAGTTGTATCCAAATCACACAAGTTTAGAGGAGAAACAATGGCAAAAGTGTTCGGGAAAGTAGATACGTTTTGGATGTATCAACTCCCACCAAGCTTAGATTATTCTTTGTCCTCAAGCAATTCAGTTGAAAACTGAGTGCGATAAAAGAGCTTTCACGAACACATTTGCTTCATATGATGTATATATTCTCAGCACAGGAGTAGATGCTTAAACCATTCATAATAAGAAGTATGCAACCAAGTCTACTCAATAGTCATTGCAAGCTATGAAGAGAAACCAACTCAATAATAATAAATATCATGGAACATAAACATAAGCAACATTGCAATGCTCATAGTAAGGTATGCTAGAGTGGTATCTCGCTTGCCTTTGTTTGTAGAGCACAATATAAATGCCAAGGCACCTCTGAAGTTCACATGAAGACTAGAAGTAAAGATATCAGAGATACAAGCATCAAAGTCATGACATAATTAATCAAGTTTTGAGACAAACACACGAATGACAACTATGCTCTCAAGAAGGTGCTCATTGAATAAGTGGTGACTCAACATGGAAGTGAAAAGGTTTTGAAAAGTTTGAAAAGCTTCCTAATGCTGAAAGGAAGGTACTCATTAGCTTTGAGCTCTCATTGCCCCTATCATAGGCATCTTTATATGGTTAAGGTGAAAGTGAGGTCCAATATGAGTTATATGCTTGACAGACCATAAACTGGAAATCCCAAGTCCCTTGAGTACGAGGGTCGCTCCGCATGCTACTCAACTTTGGTTACCTACAAGTTCTTGTCATTGTAAATACATGCATATCATAGAGAACCGCCAACGGGGTACCCCTTGCACATGATACGGGAGCTATCCCGTGATCAAAATGACAAGTTAAGCATACAATGAGCATCTCAGCGATCTTTTTATATACTATGTGCATAGCTTTTTATTGAGGATGCTTCACAGAATGCTCATTATGGTGATGCTGCAAGTTTCGACCATGATTAGGCATGGATTAGGCTAGCGGCCCATGCGTTTCTCTAACACATATATAGACTCCATGAACTCACAATCTCTCCTTTTATTTCACACCGTCGACATCCGCAACAAAAGAGCAAAGTATCAACTGGATAGGTATCCATAAGTGTTGAAAGCGTTCCCTATGACAGCACGATTCTGCTAACTCCCAGCATATAATTTGCAAGCATATAACTTTCATGGACAAGTCACAATGGTTCATGATTATTAAGTGCAAGGAATAAAGTGCGCCATCAAGTTCGTGAGAGCTTTACTAACTAACTTTCTCAAAATAGACAAACATTTTATTTGGAAGAAAACAAGGCATATAGAATATGCACTGAAATAGCAAATGATGCTAATAGGTAGGTATGGTGGACACACTTGGCAATATTGGTTTTGGGGAGTTGCACGCACAAGTAGAGCTCATACTCAGTGCAACTGAAGGCTAGCAATAGAGAGGGAGCGACAAACGAGAGAGCAATAATTGTCATAATCATGCTTGCAACAAAACATGACTAATTATGGTATGAAAATGATACAAGAACTCTGAGGCAAAATAAATCATCGAGGCTTACTGACTATTGTTTAGTCATATGCATGCGTGAGAATGTGCCAAGTCGATTCACATGAAACTTCCAGAGGAGGATACCACAACATCATACCAAAATATGAATAGAACAATGCAAGCAAACATTCATATGACATGCTACAAACTATTAGCAAGCTGGAGCTAATCATTGACAAGCAAGAACTACTAAGCATCCATCAGTAACACACTCCTTACAATGAACAGACTAAGCATGCTCACAATGATGAGTATATGTACAAAATTGAAAACAAATAGAGTTTGTTACCAGCCTCTTACCACACCTCAAGTTGTGTTAATCTTCATTATTGCCCTTCACTTGTGTGACTTGAATAATAACATGAAACCGAAATCCACTAAGGATGGCTGAACCCTGCAAAGAACTCACAAAACCAAAGAAGAACATCAAATATTTTCGGTGTTTTCGATTTTTTTAAAGAAAGCAAACAAAGCAAAAACAGACAAAGAAAAAAACAAAGCAAAATCTTTTGGGATTTTTCTTTTAGGAAAACCAAAGCAAAGAAACAAATCAAGAGAAACAACGAAAATATTTTTGGTATTTTTGTGTTTTGAGAAAGCAGAAACAAAAACCAAAAAGAAAGCGAAATAATGGATATACAAAGAACCGACGAACATGATATATAGGTGAGTGTGATGTCAGTATACCTCCCCTAAGTGGGGTTCAATCCCATGGTGCCCAAGTAGGTGCACCTCCGTAGTACGACGAGGAGGCTCCCTCGTCCTGGTACAAGCTCGAGGACTCCCCTGTGTAGTATAGAATAGGGTCATATGAGGGTGCTTCCTCCTGATAGTGTCCATGGAAGCTAAGAGAGCGCATCTTGTCATCCGTCTCCTCCTTGGAGCGTGACAAAGGTCCTGAGAAATACTGGACAAAGTGGTTTGGGGTAGAGGGATCTCTCTCTCTCTCTTCCCCGTCAATAAACAGCATTTTATAAACCAAGTTCTCAAGGGTAGAGCCATTAGTGACAAAGTGGTGAACCTTCATGGCAGCAAGATCAAGCCTCCAAGGAGCCAAAACTGTATCATTTGGATCAACAACAATGTCCAAGGCAGTAGCAACACGCGTAGCAATAATTCCCCCATAAATGGGTCCCTTAGCAGTTAAGCGACGAGCAATGAGAGAACCAAGATTATACTTAGTTTCATTGTTGAGCGCAGCAGCTATTAAAGCCAAATGATAGCTGGAAATATTACTAGTGTTCTCCCTACCAAGAGCACTAGTGGCAAGATAGTAAGCAAAGTACATGATGGCTGGAAGTTGAATATTTCTTATCTTTCCCCGTTGATCTCTAGGGTTATCATCATTGGTTATCACGCGGTAGAGCTCCAACAAATCAGCGGGTTGAGCTGGAATCTTCTTTCCTGACCCAGCTGTACCAAGTCCTAGTGCCTCATAAATTTTCTTCAATGTCATATGGTAAGACCTGCCATCAATTTTGAAACAAACATTTGGATTGAACATGATGTTAGTAAAGGAGAAGCTCTCCACAACTATTTTAGTGAGCGTAGATATTGCACGCTCTCATCCTGCATAAGGCTTGTTAGTCCAGCCCTCTGAACCAAGGTTGTAAAATCATCAAGAATCCCAACAGCCTGTAAAAAGGTTAGGCAAGGAAAGGTGGAATGGTGAGCATCCCCGTCATCTCCCTCGTTGCCGAATTGCTGAGTGATGAGATCCTCATTGTATGAGGGCCTGTCTCGGGAGGATGATCTTGAAGGCCTTGCCCTCCTAGGTGCATCACCCTCAAATATCTCTCCAAATGCGTGGTTGTCCATGACTACTCTTTTCTGAAATTTTTAGACAAACATCAAACCAAGTGATTTCCAAGTTGATAAATAATGAGAGACTACTATAGGAACTTTCTAGAGGGCTCCACATGCATCAAAATGAAATCTCTAAGCATAGAACAAGCATGCAAGCTCACACAACTTGTCACCTATAGCAGCAAAATACTCAAGATACAATCTATCAATCACAAATATAATTGGACAAGTGGAGGAGGCACATACCAAGGAGCAATCCCTCCAAAAATCAGCAGCAAAGAAGGGCTGAGCAAGGAGATCGAAATCGCGAGCAAGAAGAGCAGGAACTCGAGCTTGAGCAAGTTTTTTGGTGTTTTTCGGGAGAGAGAAAGAAGATGGCTGTGAGGGGGCACCTTGGAGGGCCCCAGGTGGGCCACACCCCCCCTAGGCGCCCACCCATAGGCAGGCTGCGCCTACCTGGGGTGTGGGTGCCTGGGGTGGCCCCCTGGGTCACTCCAGGTGTCCCTTTGCCCCTTTTTTCGAGGAAAAAATTATTTTGAATTTTCTGGGATTTTTCGGGAAACTTTATTTTTGGCCAATTTTTAGGGTATGAAAATTATTTTCTCGTAGAAACTGTTTTTTCAGAAGAATCAAAAGCAAAAAAAGCCAAACTACAGAAGTTCTAAGGCACTCTAACAAGCAAACAACTAAGAAAACCAAATCTATCAAAATAAAGTCAAAGACTAGGAAGGAGAAAAGTAAAAGAAAGCAAGTATAACCACAGTGAAAACATTATTTTGTTCATTAAAATCCTTTTGTTAACAAGGTTGATCAAGTCTTGTTACCAAAACAATCTTATATGAAACAAAACTTTGCATTCCACAAGGTGATTATGTTACCTCATACTTGATAGCAATGGCCCCAATCATAATAGTTTCAAAATTTTCTTGTGGAATAGGACAATATATTTCTCCAACCTTGATGCTCTCAATATTTTCAATGGAATTCAGGCAATAGCTCTTAGAAACCTTCTTGGGTATATAGACAGTATGCTCTTTGTCATTAATATTGAATGTTACTTTCCCTTGATTGCAATTAATAACAGCACCTGCAGTATTAAGAAAAGGTCTCCCAAGAATAATAGACATATTATCATCTTCAGGCATTTCAAGCACAACAAAATCAGTTAAACCAAGCAATTCTGAGCCACTTGAACAGGAACATCCTCACATATACCAATAGGAATAGTAGTTGACTTATCAGTCATTTACAAAGATATATCAGTTGGTGTCAACTTTTCTAGCTGGAGTCTCTTGTAGAGAGAAAAAGGCATAACACTAACTCCAGCTCCCAAATCACATAAAGCAGTTCTAACATAATTATTCTTAATAGAGCAAGGAATAGTTGGTATACCTGTATCACCAAGTTTCTTTAGAACCTTACCATTGAAGGAATAATTATCAAGCAAAGTAGAAATCTCCTCATTAGGAATCTTTCTTTTATTAGAGACAATATACTTCATATACTTTGAATAAGGAGGCAACTTAATAGCAGCAGTCAAAGGAATTTGCAAAAATAAAGGTTTCATCCACTCACAAAACTTGTTGTAGTGTTCTTCCTTCTTTGACTTGTGTTTCTTACCTGGAAAAGGCATAGGTTTCTGCACCCAAGGTTCTCTCTCTTTACCATGTTTATTAGCAATAAAATCTTCCTTTGTATACGTAGTGTTCTTAGTGTGCTTCTCAGGTTCTTCCTCACCTTCCTCCTTATCAGGAGCATCATTTTTATCATTACTACTCTCAGTTTCAGCATCAGAGACATATATACTATTAGGATCTACAACGGGTTCAAGTGGTTCCTCAACTATCTTATGTTTCTTTTTTCTTTCTCTTACGAGGACTACCACTATAAACTTGTTGAGAATCCTGCTCAACTTTTTTGGGGTGTCCTTCAGGATATAAAGGATCTTGAGTAGCTATACCACTCCTAGTTGTAATTCCATAAGCATGTTTATCTCCTGAGGCATTAACTAGCATATCCTTTTGTACCTTAGCAAGTTGATCAAGTTGGGTTTGAACCATTTGAAAGTGTTTGCAAAGCATTTTAATATCATTATAAGTTCTTTCCACAATATCTTTCAACTCTTTAATAGCTCTAGAGTTTTCCAATAAATTATTCTAAACTTGTTTATTAAAATTACCTTGTTTAACAATAAAAATGTCAAGTTACTCTAAACATTGATCAGGAGGCTTACCATAAGGAATATCACCTTCATCAAAGTGTTGGAGAGAGTGTACCTCAATAGTAGATGAGTGGGGAATTGGCTTACATAACTCTTCTATAGGAGGTAGATTCTTTACATCTTCAGCTCTAATACCTTTCTCCTTTAGACATTTCTTAGCTTCTTTTATCACTTCATCATTTAATGCAATAACTCCCCTCTTCTTGGGTGTTAGTGTTGGAACTGGTGCAGGCACAACTGGTTCAGGAGTAGTAGGCTCAGGTGTATTCAACTCAGTTGCAGTCCAATCATCATAATTCTTGCTTATCTTAGCCATTAATCCTTCAGCATCTGTAGGAGTTGTTTTCCTGAAAACACAATCAGCAAAGCTATCTAGGTATGTCCTAGAATCATCAGTTAGTCCATTATAATAAATATCAAGAAGCTCATTTTTAGGCAATGGACATCCGGGATGTGCATGAATCAAGGCACAGAACCTTGTCCATGACTCAGGCAATTTCTCTTCTTCTCCCGATTTAAAATCAAAAAGTCTCTACAAAGCAGCATGTCTAGCACTGGGAGGAAAATATTTCTAGAAGAAAGAAGCAATCAAGCAATCAGGGCTATCAATGGAACCAGAAGGTAATATATTAAACCAAGCCCTAGCTTCTCCTTTTAGTGAAAAAGGGAAGATCTTAGTGACAAAGTACTTGCGCATTTTAAAATAATCAGAGAACAAAGCACTCATAGTAAAACGCTCATTCATATGAGCCACAGTACTCTCATTTTCAGTCCCACAGAAAGGTTCTTTTTCAACAATGTCTAAATAGGATAAATCAAGAGAGAAATCATAACCTTTATCTTTGATATCTATGGGAGAGGTGGCAAACTTAGGATCAGAGGATAGTTTAGAAATAATGGTACGCCTAGCAAGGATACTCTTAATAGCACTAGTACCATGTGTGTTTCGGCACTCTTCAACAAATTCATCAGTGAACTCAATGTGACCATCATTAATATCATAACTCTCTCTAGATTAGGTGAGCTAACAAGTGTAATAGTGTCTTCACTAGGAGTTTCGGTATTTCCTAGACTAGCCATAGTAGCATCTAAGAAAGGACCTAATGAACCACTCGCATCAAGCATAGTAGAAGTAACATCATGAGCATCAAAAGCGGTTTCGGATTCAGCAGTAGTAACAGTGTGTGTAGCATGAGTATGTGGTGGTGGTGTGACAAGCTTACTTATAACAGACGGTGAATCAAGAGAAATAGAGGTGTTTAGGACTGTACCTCTTCTTGTAGTGGATGGTAAAATAGGAAACTTTCCATCACGAGACTTCCCCATGATAAACGGAGTATCAGTGAACAATAATAGATCCAAGTGAACTTACAAATAAAGCTATGCTCCCTGGCAACGACGCCAGAAAATAGTATTGATGACCCACAAGTGTAGGGGATCGCAACAGTCTTCGCGGGTAGTATTATATAATTTATTGATTCGACACAAGGGGAGCCAAAGAATACTTGCAAGCCTTAACAACTGAGTTGTCAATTCAGTTGCACCTGGAAATAGTTTTTGCTCACAGAAGTTTATCAGTAGCAATAGTTTGGTAGTAGCAATATCAACAATAAAACAAGAGCAACAGTAATAGTAACAGAAACAATGGGATTCGAGTGCGGTAGACATAGGGATGGATGGATGGGCGTTGCATGGACGAGTCTAAACATGTAACTTCAAGATCTAGGGCATTACAGATAAATAATAATAAGCATCCAAGTACTAAACAATCCTAGGCATGTGCTCCATATATAGTCATACATGCTCGCAATGAGAACTTGCACAACATTTTCTGTCCAGCCAGCCCCTGGCAGCGGGGCCTATAGGGAACTACTGACAATTAAGGGGCTCCCTTTAATAGAGCACTGAAGCAAAGCATTAACACTCCGTGAACACATGTGATCCTCACATCACAACCATACCCTCCGGTTGTCCCAATTTCTGTCACTTCGAGGCCTTTGGATCCGGACAATGATATATACAACTTGCAGATAAGATCACAAACAATACTATCATAATGATTTAATAATAAGTTCAGATCTGAGATCATGGCACTCGGACCCTAGTGACAAGAATTAAGCGCAACAAGTTGCAACAAAGTCAAATAGCACTAATAGAGATACTAGGCACTATGCCCTAACAATCTTATTCGATTACATGATAGAACTAATCCAATCCCTATCATCCCCATAGCCTACAGCGGGGTACTACTCACATATGGATGAGGAAACATGGATGGTTGATGGAGAGGCGTTGGTGATGACGATGATCCTCTCCAAATTCCCCGTTCCGGTAGGGTGCCAGAACGGAGTTTCTGAATCCGAATCTTGGTTTCTGATGGTGGCGTCGGAACAGAACTCTCTCTGGAAAAACGTCGACCCCCCCCCCTCGGTTTTTAGGTCAAGGGGTAACTTATAGGCGAAGAGGGAGCCCAAGGGGGTGCCGGGGGTGGCCGCACCCTCCTAGGCGCGGGAAGGGCCGACCCGCGTCTGGCAGGGGTGTGGGCCCCCTAGGCCTCCACTCCGTTTCGTCTTCTGGCTCCATGGATCTTCTGGCGAAATATAATTTTTGGCATATTTTCCGGGATTTTACGTGATAGTTGATTTTCTGCAGAAAAACTAGACACCAAGATAATTCTGCTGAAAAACAGCGTTAGTCCGTGTTAGTTGTATCCAAATCACACAAGTTTAGAGAAGAAACAATAGCAAAAGTGTTCGGAAAAGTAGATACGTTTTTGGATGTATCATTGGGTGTTACGAAGCGAGAGATAGCGAGCGCCGTGGCGGCGGACAGCAAATTTAGGGCGTCGTGGGGCAATCGGCCGAAAAAAAATTTCACGCGCGCAAGATTATTGCGCGTCTCCTGGAGGCGGAAAAACAGCCGCGCGCTATATCGACGGTTATTTTTAGCGCGTCGCCTTCTGCAGCTTCTGTTGGAGTTGCTCTTAGTGAATATCCAGTTTTTCGCTTTCCTAAGTTTTTCTTCTCCTTCCTAAAAAAATATCAAAATCTATAATACATAGTCTATATCATTAGATAGATCTTGCATACGCTTCGTATAATGTATATTTTATCTTGTATACATTTGATAATTTATTATATAAGTTTGATCAAATTTCACACCAGTTAATTTAACTTAAAAGAATTTATACCCTTGTTTTTTTTTGAATGGAGATAGAGTTTAACTGCTTAGTCATTGGTTTGTGCAACAGAAGATGGTCTGTGCAATTTCCTCAAAAAGAAAGAAAAAAAGGTCGCTAATGCCCCTATACTAGTACGAACATGATGCCTGGAGCCTGGTGCTTCTATCTCGAGTAAATGGGACAATTGACGATAACCCCCCCAGTTGGTGATTATGTTGATCATAAACCCCCTACGCTGTCTCTGACATGTGGGCCCAAAATGGCTAGGGGGGGTTATCATCAAATTCCGTCATCTTCATCCCACCAGTTCTTGGGTGATTAAATAAATCGCCATGGCCACCTTACTCACCGTCAGCCGCGAGGCGGGGCCTCATCCAGCCTCACCTCATGGGGCTGGCGGTGGTTGGTCGTCGCCGCCGCATTCACGCCGTGCAGTGGGAGGCGACATCCTAGGAGGCGGCAATGTCGCGCCTCCGACCCGCTCTTTCTCCAGCTCCTCTTCACGAGCCCACGAGCTCTGGACCTACTCCACGAACATCTGGGCTCTGGGGCGCTCCGGGAGCTCGCGCACCACTGTTTGTGAAATGATCTATCGGCAAGTGCGTGCAGGCGCACACTCAACGGCTTATTTGCCGCCCTAGCGCGTGCGCCACCCTCCACCATGTGCCCTGATGGCCCTGGCCTCGCCATTTCTCTCTTCAGTGTCATGGCCCGAACACGGAGTTAATAGCATAAAACCACCACTTTACGGGCTAAATATATTGATTGATACCACTTTACGGAAAGGATACAAAAAACCACCACAAAATTCGTTGATTGTCTCAAAAAACACCAATTCTTCACTAAACTCGAATTGACGCCGGTGCTGACGGGTCGGGCCCACCTGCAGAGGCCACGTGGCTGCCCTTTACGGCTCCCCGTTACCGCGATTAACTTGGCTGAGCCCCACCGCCGTCCGTTTGTCGGAGGAAAAGGAAGAACCGAGATAGGGTTCAGACGGTTCCCAGCGCCTCCTCCCTCTTGTACTGCGATGGCGGCGACCCCGGCAATGGTGGCGGCAATGGCGATGGCGACCCGGCAAGCTCGATCCGTTCCACCACCTTGTGCTCCGTCCGTGGGTGCGGTGGGAAGCGGCTGGGGCTTCTCCGATCGATGATTCATTCGCCGATGCAAGCGGCGACATTGTCATGGGAGGCTAGGTCGGTCTTCTTGGCGCAGCGGTGATCGCTTGCCCACGAAAATCACCGTTGGGCTCCCTCCTTCAAGGTGTAGAGTAAGTTCCTTCCAAAAGCTCGATCCATTCAAGATCTACCATATGTGCTTAGATTTAGAAATATAGGTTATTCTTTGAGGCTGTGATCGAGAGATTAAATTTAGAATATTTAGTTCAGCAATTTTAGGAAAAATTAGTAGTAGATGAATTTATTGCTATCACTAGTGCAATTTTAGGACAAATTAGTAGTAGATGAATTTATTGCTATCACTAGTGCAATTTTAGGACAAATTTTAGGTAGTTTTATTAGTTGTTAACTAAAAGCAGGATCTGCAATTTAACGAGATAATATTGATGTGATGTTTAGCAACTAGTTACCTAATCATTGTGTATTTAATTATGACAGCCTATATGATGATGTTTGGGAGATTAGATTCAACTTTCTGGTGAGGACAACCTGGAAAGAACCTTATCTTGATCGACATAGCCAGGCTTAATTTGTTAGCATTGATAGAAGGTTATGGTTATGGGATAGGAGACAATATGTACTATGTTAAAGAGAAGGGAAAAGGCAAGAATGGAATGGAGCTCATTTCTAGCATGACCCAAGTAAATGCCATGATTGACATGTATGAGGAGGAGCAGGTGCTGAATATCACTGTACTAAAAAAATTCTATCGGCCATCATATGTTAACATTGATGATGTTGAGGCAGAAATCTTGAATGAGCTGTGATATTTTCAGTTGTGATCAGAGTGAATTACACTTACGGTGATGATGATGATTTTTTCCTGTAGCTATGGACATGTCGGATGTGTTGTTCTTGGACACCATGAGCTCCAACTTTGAGGAAGGCAATAGGACCTATCCCTATCCCCTGTTGATGTGGTGTTAGAAGATGAGGTGGTGTCGGGAAGATGATGATTTCTTCTATCCTTGTCGAGTTGACCAGGACCACAACAGTCATGGAGGAATTGCAGTACATACGGAATTGAAGAGAAAGAAAAGGAGCAAGCATTAGGCTCGAGCATGGAGACATCCTCAAGAAGATGGAGCATCGGAGGAAGCAAGAGATGATCCCCTTCACTTTGAAGGGATCTTGATGTGGAGGAATTGCGATATAGATGAATTGAAAAGAAATAAAAGGAGCAAGCATTAGGCCACGAGCATATGGACATCCTCGGAAAGATGGAGCATCGAGGAAGCAAGAGCTGATCCCTTCGCACTTTGAAGGGGATCTTGATGTGGAGGAAATGTTTGAGCAGAAGAGGTTGGCGATGGTGAGAAGAGCAGTTGTTTCCTCCCCAAAAAAATGAAGCCATTCAAGCCAGGTCCAACAATTAGATCTCACCATGAGTTAGAGGAACCAGAAATGGAAGATTTTCTACCATCCAGTGATGAGGACAGCAGCCCAGCAGATGTTGGAGACAGTGATGATGATGGCAGTGTACCTAAATTCAATCTATAGTCTGGAAAGAAGAGGAAGTTAAAGAGGCTGAAGAAAATAATTTGGTATGATTTAGATAGGACTGACCCTCATCAGCAATTTTGCATTAAGTTGTGCTTCAATGATGTGTACCAATTCAGAACAGCACTTAGGAGTTACCACATAGCCCAACTTAGAAACTTCCATTATCACAGGAATTGTAGTGATAGAATAATTGCTTGGTGCACTAAAGAAGGCAAGAAAAAAGGTTGTAAATTCTTTATCACTGCCTCCAAGATTGCCCATGAGAAAACATTTTGCATAAGGAAATTCATGCCCCAACACACATGCATACCTCATGGTGAGAACACAAAAGTGACTATTGGCTGGCTTGCTGCACAATCTGAGCAAGCAATTAGAACTGACCCTAATACCTGTGTTGATACCCTGATTGACAATGCCAAACAGAAGTATGGAGTGGAAGTGCCAAAGAGCAAAGCACTGAGCTAGGAAGCGGGCATTTGTCTTTGTCATGGGTGATCAGAAGGCACAATATACCAGGATAAGGGATTATTTGCAAGCTATTTTAGATACAAATCCAGGTAGTAGATGTGTTGTGAGAACAAAACAGCTAGTTGAGCACCCTAGCCCAAACCCAAGATTCCATGGGCTCTTTATCTGTCTTAGTGCTTCTCTGCAGGGTCTAAATGGTTGTAGGCCATTCATAGGTATGTGTCCATGCACTGTCTCCTGTATCCATTCACTGTCTCTTGTATCCATTCATTGTTTTGTTGTAGCCCACTGATTTTTATCTTGTATCCATAGGGGTAGATGGTTGTTTTATCAAACTGGCCACAGGACAACAGATCCTTGCTGCAACTGGTAGGGATGGAAACAACAACATTTTCCCCATTGCATTTGGTGTAGTTGATAAGGAGGAAACAGCTAGTTGGTTGTGGTTTTTGACACAGCTAAGATATTGCATTGGAGAGTCTGGCAAGTTTGGTACTTACACTATAATCTCAGATAGGCAGAAGGTTTGTATCCATTGTTTTCATAAGATATGGCATTGACACAACCATTAGGCCCTGATTAACTAATATTCATTTCCTCTTTCACTTGTTTAGGGGCTTCTCAAAGCTATCTCTCAAGTTTTTCCAAACTCACCTCAAAGGTATTGTCTTAGGCATATTTATGCCAATTTCCAGTCAGCTGGTTTCAGAGGTACTGAGCTCAAGAAGCACATGGATGCTGCTAGTTACTCATACACCAAGAATGGATTTGAACTGGCAATGGAAGCTCTAAAAGCAGATTGTGAGGAGGCATACAACTGGCTGGTGAAGATACCACCTGAGGCTTGGGCCAGACATCTGTTTGACACAAACTGCAAAACTGATCTTCACGATGAATTAATTGAGTCAAAGCGAGTTAAATCGAGCTAAATCGAGCAAATTCCCAAATCTTCTTCGATGAACCCTAACCGAGTAATCCATACTTACCAACAATCCGGAGGTGCTCGACGAAGAGCCGTCGTGCATGGGCATGGCGCGGGCGAACGGTGCTGAGCGACACGGACGGGCGGTGGCGGCGGCGCGAATGGACGGCGGCGAGTGAGCATCGACCGCGTGCAACGGGACTGAGCAAGGGGACTGAGGAAGACGACCCTTATCCACGGTGGACGGCGGTAGGGCCCGCGCGCCGTTAACGGCGGTAACGGGCGTGTCGGGAGCCGTCAAAGGGGAGCCACGTGGCCTCTGCAGGTGGTCCCGACCCGTCAGAACCAGCGTCAATTCGAGTTTAGTGAAGAATTGGTGTTTTTTGAGACAATCAACGAATTTTGTGGTGGTTTTTTGTATCCTTTCCGTAAAGTGGTATCAATCAGTAAATTTAGCCCGTAAAGTGGTGGTTTTATGCTATTAACTCCCCGAACACGCCGTTGCCGGGTATCCACCAATCACACCTACAGCATACCGATTGACTGCTGCTGCCGCGCAGGCCGCCCGGACCTAGGGCCTGCCTTCTTCGGCCACCTCCTCAAGAGATGCATCCCGGCGGACGCCATTACTTTCAGCAACCTATTGAAGTGCCTCTGTGATATGAAGCAGACAGAGGAGGCTCTGGACGTGCTGCTCCAAAGGATGCCTGACGACCTGCCTGATATCGTCTGCTACTCAATTGTTCTCAAGAGCTTCTGCAAAGAAGGGAGAAGCCAGCGTGCCCTTGACGTGCTCCGGATGATGGCCGAGAAAGGACATGACCACTCCCCCAATGTGGTTTCATACAACACAGTAATTGATGGCTTCTGTAAGGAGGGTGAAGTAAGCAAAGCATTGGGTCTATTCCATGAAATGATGCGGCAGGGTGTTGTGCCTGATGTGATCACGTATAGCTCCATTATCGATGCCCTGTGCAAAGCAAGAGAAATGGACAAGGCAGAGTTGGTTCTTCGACAAATGGTTGATAATGGTGTTCGCCCGGATATTGTGATATATACCAGCCTAATCCAGGGATATTCCACTTCAGGCTAGTCAAAAGAGGTTGTTAGGTTGCTGAAAGAAATGACAAGTCAAGGTGTTATACCAAACGTTGTTACGTGCAACTCTCTCATGACCTACCTTTGCAAGCATAAAAGAGTCAAGGAAGCTGCAGAAATTTTCCATTCCATGGCTTTGAAAGGCCGAAAACGTGATGTCTTCTCATATTCTGTTATGCTCCATGGGTACGCTACAAAAGGATCCTTTAATGATATGATTGATCTCTGTGAGCGAATGGTACAAGAGGGTATTGTACCCGATCTCCATGTTTACCATATTTTGATTGATGCATTTGCTAAGTGCGGAAGGATGGACGTGGCTATGCTTTTCTTCGAAGACATGTTGAAGAACGGAGTGAACCCTGATGAAGTCATATATTTAACTGTCATAGCTGGGTTTTGCAGAATGGGCAGGATGGATGATGCTATGGACAAATTCAATGAGATGATTGATATGGGAGTACCACACGACACCACTGTTTACACATGCATGATTGAGGGTTATCTTAAGCATGGTGATTCCATGAAAGCCCAGGAATTGATTACACAAATGAAGACCAAGGATATTCGTCATCGTCCTCGGAAGGAAAAATAAAGAACACAATATATTTGACTTGGTTATATGCCCTTGTGAGAGGCCTGGTCCTGTTTGTGCTTCAGTTTAGTCTTCGGTAAAGGTTTCCTGTTGGCATCAAAGTACACTAAGTAACTGCAAATTATTACAAAGTGCCGTCTGAGTAGATAGCTGATGCAATGGAACTGAAAATATAATATTTTTCTAGTACGTACATTTTAACTCAATGTTCTTCTTTCTGAGTTACATTAGCTTTAGAAAATGAAAAGCTAATGTGCTCCTTTCTTGACATGTTCCCAGTAGAGTTGACTTTTAGCCATAAGAAATCCTTGCTGTTGCCTAAGCAATGGATGCTATCTATACATCACAGGTTTGTAAACATATCTCACCAAAGGATCTCATTTGGCCCAGTTTTTTCCCTTACATCTCCCTTGATGTGCTATGAAGGATTAAATTTCTTACTCTGGTACTCACTGATATAACTGGATAAAAAACACCCGTTTGCCATACCTGGTGAAAATGGCAGAAGGATGGATTTCCATAAAAGAGAGCAACCTGTGATGCTTGAAAACAATGTTACTTCCCCCTGCTTTTCTATTTATGCAATCACATGTTTAACCTTGGTTCAGGTTATCTTTAGCATTTGTATGAGTTCTGAACATTCTAGTACCTGTGGTTGATGTATAGTTGTCGAACAATAGAAACTAAACTACTAAAATTCACATGCTTGTAAACCAGACTACCAGATTTGTTAGCTAAAAGCACTACAAAATAAAATAAAGTACAACTCTGAAGGGAAATCACTACTAAACTTCACCATTGATTTGCCATGCTTACCAGTAATTCAAGTACTCAGTTTATAGCGGGCACAGAGAATGGTGTCAGAGAACGCAAGTTGAAGACAACTTACGATGTGCATTTGGGAATGCCAACAGAATGAGAAATCATTGTTTGTGTCTGCATACCTCACCCATTTCAGTTGCATATACAATGCCTTATTGTCCTTTGTTCATTATGCCTACAAAAGATGGAGATTTTTATTAATGGAGGGTGCTGTTTAGGCAGCTCTGCTCCAGTAAGATTATGATTGTATGCTTGCTGTGTCTCTTGGAACATTCTGAAATTCTCATTGCCAGCTGTGACTATTATACCTGCCTGCCTTTCTCTTCTTCCTGGAGCTCATTTGTGTACAGTTTAATGTTAAGGGATAGTTTTTTCCTAGTTTGATTTCCCAACTGATTTTTGTACCCCTCCTATGCTATTTTGTACAGAATTAGACAACAGAAATGGTGTCCTGACTAGGAGAGTGCTACAAAGAGGTTTTAACTTGAAGTCTTCTGAAGTCTTAAGATAACAGAATACTGTGAAACGTTAACAGTTTCAACAAGTGATACAGAAACAGCCACATCTAGCTTTACATCTCAGGTACATTTCCTATTTTTATTCTTAATATTTAAAAAGAATTACATGACCGTATAATTCAAGGAGGAATGGATAATCAGTGATACGACAGCATCAGGAAACATCTAAAAACACCAAAATGTACGACAGTTGCAAGCTGATCTTGTCATCATTAAATTAGTAGGAACAATGCAGTTGCATATACAAATTTGCACCAAGCTAGCTTATAGTGTTATCAAGCCTCCCATCAGCTTGCCACATATGTATTGTATAGCGTGAACTTAATTTATATGAGGCATGCTAAGCATGAGACAGTTTAGTCTATGGACAGGAGATAGGCAAATAAAGCGAACTAGGAAATTTTGCCAGACGTCAGACATTGTGCTCGTGGTGGACGACGGTCACTGTGGCGTTTCATTGAACAGTACGCGGGCGTTTTCCATGGTGGGTGCTACGGCAGAGTTTCGCGGAAGACCTGTACTAGAAATGACAGTGGGTCTGTTGCAAACACTACAGCCTACAGCCTAGGCAGCCCATTGATATTCCGCCAAAACCGCCATGATGACACGCTGCGCAAAGATGAGTCTGATGCTCACAAAGCGTCATAACGACTAGAGCTCCACTGTCGTGGCTGCTCGAGAATGTGTCCACCCTCCATCATGGTTGGCACTCTGTCGTGAATCTGGTGGTCATCAAGGTGGAGGTCGTTGAGGTGGTGGTCTGAGATGGCTGAGGAGATGGTAGCAGCGGAGGTGACGCAGACTGCCCTGTGCCATCTAAACTCGACAACCAGTCCATCTCAGTGCCAATACTTAAGTGTTCGATCTTATCCGATTTAAAAACTGAGGACCAAACCGCATTCATCATTAGTTTAGAGACAATAAAAACATACTACTTTTCTTTAATTAAACAGTAATCTTAACTTGAAAGGTGACTGAAAGGCAATGCACTGTGACAAACTGACAAATATTTTTATTTTGAGGAAAGATAACTTTATTTTATAGCACCAAAACAGAGTCTGAATCGCTCATTACAAGTTCTCTCACAGGGTGTAGGATACCATCTATCATAACCCTGCAACCAAGGTGATTAGCTTGCTTGGCTATGGCATCAGCTACCCTATTGGTTTCCTGTTTGGATTGTGTGATGGTGCACTCCTGAAGCTTCAATATAGCCTGTTTGGTCTCTTCATAAATACTCCAGAGTCTTGATCTGTCGTGACTGCTGTATCTGAGGGCTGCGGCGGTGGAGGAGCAGTCAAACTCAAGTACCGTATTATTTTGGCCGGGTTTTTGTTGGAAGATGAGGTTTATGCCGAACAGAGTAGCTATAGACTCTGCCTCTTCCGCGTCATCACAGTTGGCGAAGAGGACCGATCCTTCCTCGTTTCTAGCAACTAATTTGATCCAGGAAGGCGCCGTCGGTGTTCAGTTTGATCCAGCCAGCGGGGGGAGCTGACCAGTGGATGGAGGTAACGTGGGGTTTCTCGCAGATAGGCAAGGTCGGCAGCAGCTGCACACTTCCTTTGGCATTGACCTGGCTGCTGGGATTCACAAAGTAGTCACGCTGAAAGGCCTGGAGGAAGGCGACCGAACTGGCGATCAAGGTCGAGGCAGCAGAAGGACTCAGGATATAGGCAAATAAAGCGAATTAGTAGGAAGTTTGTCAGGCCTCAGCCATTGTGCTTGTGGTGGACGCCGGTCACCATGTCATTTCGCTGAACACTGTGCAGGCGCCATCCATGGCGGGTGCTACGCCGAAATTTGGTAGAAGACCCGTACTAGAAATCAAATTGAGTCTTTTGCAATTACTACGGCCTAGTCAGCCCTTTGATGTTCCACCAAAACTGCCGAGATGACATGCTGCTCAAGGATGAGTCATCTATGATGCTAGCAAATCGTCGTACCGACTCGAGACCCATTGTCGTGGCTGCTCGGGAATGTGTCCACCCACCATCATGGTCGACACACTTTCGTGAATCTGGTGCTCATCAAGGTGGAGGTCTAAGATGGCCGATGAGACGGTGGATCCAGCAGAGGTGCTCACACGGACAGTCGTGTGCCGTCTAAACTCGAAAAATAGTCCATCTCAGTGCCAATACCATTTCGAGTGTGAGGAGGTACCAAAAATTGCCGGGTTCCGATAGTTAATTGTTCGATCTATCCGGTTTAAAACTGAGGACCAAACCCATACTCGTCATATAATTCATGGACGTTAGAAACATACTTTCCTGTAATTAAAATCTTTGGTAGAAGTATGCGCTCGCAATTTATCAATCTTGACACGGCTACATGCCTACACACGATGTTTTTGTTTTTCTCAACATATGCTATGCATCATCATCAAAGCAGGCATAGTGTTTCATTTACAATATTTGCGAGCCGTGAAGAACCATGCTGTAAGCAACTGAATGATACATGTAAATCAACCCGCACGTAAACAAGTTGCTTCTTCGTTTATACATATTTAATTTATGAGCTGTAAGCACCATTTGAAAAGCAATTATACACTGCTCTCAGAATAAGAAAAGCCCTGAGAAGTCTAACCTAGCCCCAACATTACATGACTTGGTACTAAGTATAATCTGTGACATGACAACTCGCATATATGATAGTATCAACCAACATTGATATCATCTTCCTCCTGAAATGTCAGATACTGTGCCAACGCTCGTCTTTGATGAAAGATATGACAATGCGTATGGGTCAAAACCTTCATCCTGCATTAGAGAGAGAAGGCTGAAGCTCATGTCTGTATCTGTCAACTCTGGGAGTTGTGAATCGCCATCAAGGTACCGCATGATACTCTGCATGTTAGGTCTTACATTGGTAAATGGGTGTGCACATAGTAGTCCCAGCTTTAGCACCAGGCATGCCTCACCAACATTATAGTTACTCTGTAGCCTCGTATCAACTACCTCAGTCAGTAATCCCTTATTCCAATGCTCAAGAACCCAATCAACTAATAATGGTTGATTTTCTCGTGCATTGCTGTTAACTGGTCTTTGCCCACAGGCAACCTCAAGAAGAAACATGCCAAAGGCGAACACATCCGTGAGAGGAGTTGCCTTACCTGTCGATACTAATTCTGGGGCCAGGTATCCAATGGTACCAACCACATGTGTGGTCTGTAGATCTGTTCCATGATCATAAAGTCTTGCAAGGCCAAAGTCACCTAGTCTCCCATTCATTTCACTATCAAGGAGTACATTGCTTGCTTTGATGTCACGGTGGATGACAACTTTCTCCCATTTTTCATGGAGGTAGAACAATCCTGATGCAATATCCTTTATTATCCGAAACCGCTGAGCCCAGTTTAGTGCAAGTGTTTGTTCATCACAATACAAATACTTATCAAGACTACCATTTGACATGTAGTCGTACACCAAAAGGAGTTCACCTTTTCTCCTACAATAGCCAAGTAACTGAACAAGGTTACGATGTCGAATGCGGCCAATGCTGACAACCTCAGCAACAAACTCCTTCATACCCTGTCTCGACTCATGGGACACCCTCTTCACAGCAACCTCTAATTTAGTTGATGGAAGTGTTCCTCTATACACCTTCCCAAACCCTCCTGCACCAAGTATGTGTTTGTTCTTAAACCCTTCTGTGGCATGGAACAAATCCTTGTATGAGAATCGATGTGGCCCGAACTCGATCTCCCAATCTTCTTTTAGCTCAGTATACCTTAATTTTCTCCTCACAAGTAAAATGACCATAGAACCCACAACAATTACGAATGTTGCGCTAGCTATTGGTAGGATGATTTCCAAGAGCTTTGGCTGATGTTTTTGACGAGGTAGCTTTGGAAGCTTTGCAATATTGATCACTGGAGCTGGTTTGTTCATTCCAAAACTCCAACCAAGCACATAATGTCGTGAGTCGACCTCTCCACCTGAAGATGAGAAACCGATGTAGGATTTCTCTTGCAACACAACTGAGAGGTCATAAACTGTCGAGATGAGTGGCCTTGTAGGTTTCGCCTTTTGAAGGGGAGCCATGGTCACACTGATTTTCTTGGTTTCACCATTGTAGTCCACCCACACTTGCATCGCATCACCACTAGCAAGACTCATGTTTTGGAAGCTACCATTCATATCATCATAGTATCCTGCAGGGTGGGACTTTATAGAGTGGAGGCCATTGATGTCGATACCTATGTGGTTGGTGTTGATGTCTTGAAACTCGATGTTTAGGACAGTGTCTAGCTCGATGGCAAATATGTGATTGCTCAAGTTGCCGTTGTTCTCGGAGTTCATGAAGCCCAAGTATTGGTTGGCCAATGAATTTGAGAAGTTCATGCTTGGGGCGACGATGAAGGCCAAGCCCTGTCGGCTCATGATGGGGTAGCTAGAGAGGATGGCAAACACAAAGGCGACTGAGAAAGATTGCACGGTATCATTATCTGATTTGCGGAAGTGCAATGGAATTGGGTAGAACGCATGACCTTTGCAACCAAGTGAGCCATTGGTTAGCTCAAGAAGTCCGTCTGATGTGACTGTAGCAGCATCGTCGACGGTGAGGTTAGTATCGGCTGTGAAGCCAAGGTACAAGAGTTGGTCATCACTTGTTGAAGTAAGAAACGCAAGATCAAGGCCAAAGCAGAGGAGGAAACAAAGAAAGAAGAACTTCATGTGAGAAGGGTGAAGCACTTCATGGGCCATGCTTTTCTGTGCTTGCAGGAGGAGACTGTAAAGCTATTTAAATCAAATTGCTAAGGAGGTCAGGTTGCTATTTCTCTAGTTGTGGCTAGTAGAGACAATCTGGAATTAAAGGAACCTGCATGCTCAGGCAAGTTGTGAATAAATCCTTCCATGCGGTTGTAATTTATTTGTAGGAAAAGCAATTCTTAGCCACATGACTTCAGTTCATAAGTCAGTCGTCCTTTACTTTTCCAATTTGGCTACTACACATGGCTTCATAAGTCAGTCATCTATGTAGCTTTCCATCTCTATGCATCGAGTAAGTTGTCTATTTAGCTTTCTACGTTGGTCATTGTCAGTCAGTTTCACAAGAGTACCTAATTGCATTTATGTGATTTGGTTACATGATATGCCGCCTAGCCCCTTTTTTCTGCAATCATTCTCGCTTTATGAACATGCCAGGGACTGAAGCCAACAAGTACAGAGATATCTAGGGGTGTAATGGAATGGCTATTTTCTAAGGGAAGGAGGTTCCTACTTATTACAATAATACCAAGCAAATGGGCTCGACTAAAACTACAGGGAATTCAAGATCATGTGACCCCCTTGAGAGGTAACATATATTTCTCTAGTTGTGGCTAGTAGAGACTACATAGAATTAAGGTAACTTACGTGCTTAGGCAAGTTTTGAATAAATCCTTCCCACGTGGTTGCAATTTATTTGCAGGGAAGACAATTCTTAGCCACGCATAACTTCAGTGCACTAGTCAACCGTCCTTACTTTTCCACGCATGGCTTCATAAGTCATCTATGTAGCTTTCCATCCCTATACATCCATGACTTGAAAAGTCAGTTGTCTATGTAGCTTTTCGTGTTGTTCATTGTTAGGCGGTTTTACAAGAGTACCTAATTGCATTTTTGTGATTTGCTTACAATATTATATGCCATATGAACCTATAATTTGGTTGTGTTCTCCTCAACATGCCCTATATATCTAGGTATCTTGCTCTTACAAGTTCTCTCTCTCTCTCTCTCTCTCTCTCTCTCTCTCTCTCTCTCTCTCTCTCTCTATATATATATATATATATATATATATATATATATATATATATATATATATATATATATATATATATAAAAGCATGACTATTCTACAACCCCCTCTTAAGAGATTGTAGAATACCTATTGCAATGACTATTCTACAACCTCACACCCAAAATAAAGACCTTCTACGATCTGATCCACCCGGCCCCGCCCCCACCTCCTGCCCCGGCCTCGCCCCCACCTCTTGCGCCAGTCCTGCGCCGGCCCTGCCCCACCTCCACCCCCGCCCCGCCCCACCTTTGGCCCCGCCCTTGCCCCATCTCCGGCGCCGCACTGCCCCACCTTCCCCACCTCCCGGCACCCACGCCCGCCACCTTCTTGGCCACCGCCACCTCCTCTGGCGCCACCTGCTCGCCCCACCTCCCTGCATCCCCACCTCCTGCTGAACCACTAATTCGAAAAGTGGCAGTTCTCTTGATTATTTTAAGTAGTTCAATCTGCAAAACTATGATATTTCAGTTTGCTACCGGTTAGAAGTTCAGAAAGCCCCCACCCCCACCCTCCAACTCTTCTCACATGAATCTGGTGCTCCGACAGGAAGTTCACTTGCTATCTATCGAGAAGTTCACATCTTCCATCGCGGAATTTAGAAATCCCCCCCACCCCCACCCCCTCTCTTCCCACGTGAATCTGGTGCTCCGCCAGGAAGTTCACTTGCTACTATAGAGAAGTTCACATCTTTCACCACGGAAGTTCAGAAAGACCCCCAACCCCCCACCCCCATCTCTCTTCCCACGTGAATCTGGTAGTCAGGAAGTTCATTGTATAGTCGCGTGAAGTTCAGAAAGGGTTGTAGAATAGTTATTCTACAAGGGGTTGTAGAATAGCGGAGCTATATATATATATATATCCATTGCACACAATATATTGTTAATGGTAGAGTTCGGTACAAGTGTGCATGTAAAATGAAAAAAAGGTATACTTTACACCATTAAGGCTGCACGCGAGTCTTCTACCTCCTGAGAGATCAGTTATTGTCCTGCTAGTTCACTGTCGTTGTGTTTGTTATGGCCTCTGGATCGAAACTTTGTTCTGCATCAAGGATATACCGTTGAAGCTCATGTGTGTCGGATTTAGATTTGGGGGTGCCATGTCACCGTTGAGATACTGCATAGTCTGCCTCATGTTGGGCCTTAAATTGATTAATGGGTGTGAGCTCAGCAATCCTAACTTCAGAGCTAGGCATGCCTCGTCAACATCGTAGGCACCTTGGAGCTTGGTATCCACTGCATCTGTGAGAAATCCTCGGTGCCAATGGTGAAGAACCCATTCAACCAACATGAGTTGGTTGCCTTCGACGGGCTTTCGCCCACAAGTGACTTCAAGAACAAACATGCCAAAGGAAAATACATCACTGAGAGGGGTTGCTTTGTTGGTGCGTGCTAGCTCAGGAGCTAGGTATCCAATGGTGCCAACAACATGTGTAGTTTGAGGGCCAGTCTCGTGGTCATATAACCTTGCCAAGCCAAAATCCCCTAGTCGCCCATTCAGTTCATCATCAAGGAGCACATTGCTTGGCTTGATGTCTCGATGTAGTACAACTTTCTCCCATTCCTGGTGAAGGTAAAGCAAGCCGGATGCAATGCCTTTAATGATTCTGTATCTTTGGGCCCAAGTTAAAGTAGGCTTGCTGTCTTGATCATACAAGTACTTGTCAAGACTTCCATTTGACATATATTCATACACCAAAAGAAGCTCCGCTTTACGGCAATAGCCATGTAATTGCACAAGATTGCGGTGTTGGAGGTGGCCAATGCTTACAACCTCAGCGACAAATTTCTTCATTCCCTGCTTCGAGTCGTGGGAGATCCTTTTCACAGCAATCTCCACTTTAGACCTTGGAAGCACTCCCTTGTATACCCTTCCAAATCCTCCAACACCAAGTAGATTTTTGCTCTTAAATCCTTGGGTAGCATGAAACAAGTCCTTGTATGAAAATCTATGTGGCCCAAATTCAGTTTCCCAATTTTCCCTTAGTTCAGCATACCTTAGTCGCCTTCGAACAAGAAGAATCGCAGTGATGCCGATAACAAGAACACATGCTGCAGTAAATATTGGCAATACAATTTCCAGTACCTTGGATCTAGGCTTGGGGCCTTCACGAGGTAGCTTGGGCAGCTTGGTGATGTCAATTGCTGGAGCAGGCATGTTGATGCCGAAACTCCAACCAAGCACATACTGTCGTGAGATGAATGAGCCCGTCGAGGCTGAGAAGCCGACATACACCATATCTGTGAGCACCTTTGAGAGGTTATAGGTGGTGGAGAGTAGTGGTTTGATGGGTTTGGCCATGTGTATGGGAGCCAAGCTCACATCGATCTGCTTGCTATCTCCGTCATATTCCACCCACACCTGCATCACTTGGTAGCTAGCGAGTGTCAAATTTTGGAAATTACCGTTGTGGTCGTAGTAACCAGCGCTGCTGGATTTTATAGATTCGAGACCGTTGATGTCGATTCCAAGATGGTTGTTGTCGATGTCCTTGAATTCATCGTTCCAATTGGTGTCGAGCTCAACGGCGAAGAAGCGGTTGGTCGCGTAGCCATTGTTGTGGTCGTTGATGAGGCCCAAGTACTGGGTCGGCATTGTGTCTGAGAAGTTGTTGCTGGCAGCAACGAGAAAGGCGAGGCCGTGGCCGCAGATATGGGATTGGACACAGTAGATAGCAAACAGATAAGAGGCAGCAAAGGATCCATTGGGCGTGTTGCCAAACTGGAATGGAGTCGGGTGGAAAGCATGGCCTTTGAGCCGGAAGGTGCCATTGGTCAGCTCAAGTAGGCCATCTGGTGTGATTGTAGCTACACCATCGAGGGTGAGGTCGTCCCTAGTGAAGCCAGAGTAGACAAATTGGTCTTGCCCAGCAGCAAGCTCTGAAAGATGGGGGAGGATGAAGAACAGGAGATGTAAAAGCAAGGAAGGACGATTCATGTCACTCATGGCTCATCAGCATAAGTAGCTAAATGAAGATGGAAAGACATAATTAAGCTTGCACTCTATCTAAGAGTATATATATATATTGTTCTAGGCAATTCAGTCGGCCTTCTCTCCACATGCATTCCAACAGGCTGCAGTGCCCTGGAATTGATTTTTTGGGTCATACTTTTATTAGCTTCAATCAAGCACGTGTGGACTCGACTGATTGAGATAGAAGCAAGTAGTTTCCGTCAGTAATGGTCTTACATTGCAAAGTCAAGATTCTTGAATGCTGTGATGTTGATTGTACAGATATTTCTCTAGTTGTGGCCGGTAGAGATTGCCTTCCAGCAAGTGTTGTTAGTGCTGCACGGGACTAGCTAATTGCTTGACTGCGACCTCTCTATTATAATCCTATCTACTATATGTTGGTTGTTTTGTAATAATAAAATGTTATCTAAAACAATATGTCAAGGTTCACTTGGCTATGTCGAATTTGTGGATTTCAGAGAAGTGTACACCCTGATTTGAGTCATCTTTGTTCCAACTAATGAGTCATGCCCTTCTCTTTGCAGGAGAGGAGGCTTGCCTGCTGGCAGATGTCACCAGAGGCGATGTCCTGATCTTCAGGGATCTGCCTGCTGCCAGATGTCTTTACAGCCCAGTGACGTTGGGAGGCCAATTCTTTTTTTCTTCCACGAGAAATATACATTGTCCTCATGTGCTTCTAATTATTGTAAATAGCGATTATCAGGCCGAGTATACTTTGAAAAAGAAGTATGTGCCGCTATTTTCTCATTATCCGGTGATTGAACTGAAACAAAAATATACATGTCAGACATGGGTTCAGACTTCAGATCAGACGAGAAGTTAAGAGGTGAAATTGATGCACATGAATAGTCCACCAACCATCTCCAAATGTGCAGAAAATGGTTTCTCCTCTCTACCTACATATACTAATCACTTCCATCTGCAGTCGTCCATACTACACTTCCCTTTTTCCGGCAACAAGGTGATGTCGCCCGCAGAATCAACTGACATGAACGATAAGTCCAAGTTTTTTGCCATCTTGTGCCTTTCATCCTCTAAAATACGCTGCAGCTTATCCTTTATAATACGTTGCAGCCACGAAGTGCTCCATCTGGGCTGTGGTCCTCCAGTGACGTTGCCGGAGTTTTGAGTGGAGCTGGGCTGTGGTCCTCCAGTGAGGTTGTCGGAGTTTCGAGTGGGGCTGAGCTGCCCGACATAAGCTAGATTCACCGGCTAACCTTATCCTTTCGTCTAGGGACTGCTTCACCCGTAGCATATCTTTTCGTTTGTGATGCAGCAAGTATTGGTAAGCCATTAGTTCCTCTCTCGTGGCATCTGCCGTCATGGGTACCGCACCCAATACCGCATCTCGAGCCTTCGCCGCACAAGTGCGAATTGGAATGTTAGGCGTTCGGTGCGCTCTCCACCTCTGTTCATGACTCGACGTTCTCCTTCTGGCGGGATGTCTCTATTCTCACGACTTCCTGGTGCATCATCCGACAAAATATCATCAGGGTTAATTATCGGCTTTGCGGTGACCCAGCATACCACTGCATGATGTAGTATACTATAGTCGTTGATATAACACCAATGAAATACCGTTCACTAGTATTACATTCCTCAGAGTGATACAACAGAAACACGGCAGGTCCAAGACATGACTATAGGTTACAACTCAACTCTTTACACAAGATCTAGAGAACACTCTAGGTTAAAGAAAGAGAAAGAATCTTCTTACAAAGAAGAATCAGAAATAATCAAGTCAAAGACTAGTATCTTAATAAGACTAGTATTTCAACTAATGGTCTGGTATTGCTGATATTGCAATACGCTACAGAAATAGGTTCTATGGCTAGAGATTATATTCCTATCTAGTCAGTAACTTTGTCTTCGCTTGAGTTGATGTATATGTTGACTTTCTTGACTTCATTGAAGAACTTTAGCTTCTGGTGATGATTCATGGAGCATAACTTGATGTAGACGTCATATTAATGGCTTCAAAATCTAGCAAGGGTTAAGAAGATACGTTGAGTACAAGCGTACTCAGCAAGTTCGCTAGAAAAGGAGTGTTTGATGCACTATATCTACAGCCACAGACCATAGGTCATAGGCAATGCAGGTTTTCGTAAATATTTCTTTAAAGGTTGCTTTTATTCTGAAAAGTTATGTCCGTCAGCCTTCACGGGTTTACCAGAACTTTCATGGAGTTTCTTTCCCGCCGCGTTCGCAGCTCCTTTCCGGAACAGGGAGTAACAAGTTAAAGTTCTTACACTCTGCAGAGGTGCGTTACTTTACCCATGAGAGATCTTAGCTTTGTTGCACATCCGAGCGGCCAACCCGTTCATACTTCCTTGGTATGAGGCCCAGACTAAGATCCAAGTCAATCACTGCCCTCTCCGCGACCCCATATGTCTGCGCGATCCTTCGGGGTCGGCTCACCTCCGTTAAGCCCCCTTTCGGGCAGGCTAAAACCCTGATGAGTTCCCGAAGACTCTATGACCTGGTGATGCTCGGTCAAGCACCATATTAAATGGACTATACCCCTAAAAACCATTCATAGATAATCTAGACACCAAAAGTGTGGGGCGTAAGGGTGCCCACCCATATGTTGGATCCGCACAAGGAATCACAACGTCACGTTAAGGTCGTCTTGCCTCCATATGAGAGGAAAAGGATACATCTGACTTTTCCGTCCCATTCTAAATCTCATGGTTAACGCGTATATAGGGCGCAAGAATCACTGGCGACATTGGTTGTTAAGTCCTAGATAATATGTTTCTTTACCACCGGAACTTTCATAATATATTGGATCATATTATTATAAAAATAGTGTTTTTTGACCTTTTTCAAATGCAGGTGATGACAACACTGGATTTGCAAAATACTTTACAGAAAATAATCAAAGGACATGAGCAAGTGTGAACTTGCCTTTTGTGATTGCAAGATTATGCACTCACGATCTTCGAGACAATATAAGATCCAATATATGAAATCAGCATCATTGGTCCGGCAAGGACTAATGTTTAAAGAAGCAAGATGCTATTATGCATAAGTAATGTAATGCAATTTGATAAACTCGAATCCCGGGAATAACGTTGATCTAGGTTTTGAATGCTAGGAATGGTTTCTTTATAATGTGTTGCCCTTTTAGATTAAGTTTCACACTTGTGCTTCTTATTAAGGCTTGTAAGGATATGTGAAACAATATGTAATTATGATATTATAAAACAATGAGATACACACAAATGTGAAATGCTACTCAAGATTGCTTATGCTATAATTGTTTATCTTCAAATTTTTAGTTTACAAGTAATGTCACTTATAAAGAACTTAAGTGTTATCAAACCTAAGTATACAAGTAAAGTGTAAAGTAATGTGATTACGATTAATTGTCATCTTTTGACTTAAGTGGCAAAACAAATAACTTTTGAAGAAAAGATTTCTTTATTAAGGTTTAAACAATCCTGATAGTTTTTAGATTAGGATTAATAGAATGTGATTGATGTTGTTTATGCTTGCTTGAATAGTCTGGACTTGAGATGCTTTATAACTTAATTATAACAGATCTAAGTTAACTATAAAACATATATCAAAGTATTTAGCCTTATATTTAAAGTCTTGAAGATTCAAGTTAACTTTAAAGACATAGATGGACTTAAGGTATATTGCTTATGTTATTTGTACCTTGTTTATATCATAATGTTTCTCTAAGGATACTTTAAGAATGTAACACTTCTATTTGAATAGTGGTTTCCTAACCTTATACATGTACAAAAGGATTTATCTCCTTCTAAGGGTATGGTTATGGCTTGTGAATAAGTAAACAATATTATTTACTACTTATGAATTATCTTTGGATTTAGTTCATTATAAAGTTGTGAGTGAAGCAATGGTAAAAGATTTTATTTGGTTAAAAATATCATTCTTGAAGATTTTATAATTATTGAAGATCTTTTTTATATGATCTACACTTATAGTTGAATGATAATTCAATAAGAATGCATTTTAAAAATGTGTTGAGATATTTTCACTTCATATTAATAATATTTAGGACTAATACTATTTATTAGACTCAATTAACTAGAAATATTAGCAATTTTTATTTACCCTAATATGAATTATCAATTAAGGAAATAAGCTTAAATCCAAGTTACTAAAGTATTTAAATGTTTATTTAACTCAAAAGTGTAATATTATATTTTTAACATGTAGATATTATTTTTGTGATCATTTTGATATATTACATTTATTTTTGTGATTTATAAATAATAAGATATGATTTTTATAAGATTTGTAACTTTATAAATATCAAATATTTGATTAAGTGAAATAATAATTTATGATTATAGATTTAAAATATTATTTTTTATTTTTCTAAGATTTTTGGTATTTTATTTATATTTTAACATTTACCATTATTAAAATATGAATTATCAAAGTTTTATTACTTATAAAATCTTTATTAAATAATAATTGTTTAAATTGTTAACATAATAATGTTTGATAATAGTTTTAAGTTATAGATTTTATTTTTCTACAAATTTTCATATATTATACACATTTTTTTGAATTACAAAACAAAAGTTATTAAATTTACAAGTTTTAAATCAATTTCTGTAATTATTAAAACTTTTATTGCATCATGCTGACATCACCACGACGCCAGCATAGGTACAGAAACATTTCTCACTGAGGCAGGGTCTATCCACTGCAACTGACAAAGGGCCTAGGGCACGTCAGCGAGACACCTAAGCAAGGAAAGGGACCCACCTAGGTTGACTATGCTTGGTCACACGACGGAGGTCAACGGACTCCGGCGACCCTACGGTGGCGGCGCTACGGCGCATGTGGCGATGCAATCCAGCACGAATCGGAAACTCCTTGTCCTAGGCTACCTAAAAACGGCGGCGCGGCGTCCTGGGAAGGCCGAAAACCTCACCGGCGACGACTACAGCGGATCCGGCACGACGACGCTCGATGACTGGACAATACAGAGTATGAGTAGGGTCGGGAGAGGGTTCTTTCGAACCATGAGCTTACCCTCGTTGCGATAGGAAGCTCGGTGAGGCCAGAGGAAGGCTCTAGCAACAGTAATGGTGACGGCGGTGGTCGTCGGGCTCCAGGAAGATGGAGTCATGGGCGTCGGTTGGGGGCTCCCCTCCTTAATTCAATTGGTGAGGAGGAAGATGGAGGCGAGGCGGAGCTTCGGGCGCTGTCTCCGGGGCACGAGGTGGCGCGGAATGGCGGCGATTCCGCGGCGCCCGTCGGCTTAGGGTTTCGGTTTTGAAGAAACCGAAAGAGAGGAAGAGAGTGAGGATAAGGACGAGAGATTAGAGAAGAAGGGCACGTCGCGGGGTTCTTATCCTTAGCCAGAGTCGGGGCGAGTATCACGGCGCCGGGAAGATCGAGGTGAGAGCACCGCCATGCAGCTGCTTGCCGCCGGACACGAGGAAGAAAAAAAGAAAAGGACGGGAAGAGGTACGGGCCGGAGTTGGGCCATGCTGGCTGTTGTTGGGCTTCGACGGAGTGAACATAGTGAGGAAAAGTGCGGTGCTGAGCGGCAGTTAGGCAGAGGAAACACTAGATCGGCCTGTTGCTCGGGCCTGGTTCCTTTTTTTTCTTTCCCTTTTCTATTTTCTATTTTGTTTTCAGGTTTGAATATTACACATTTAATTGAAATTTCTTTATAGAATTTATTTTCTAGATAATTTCAGTAATACTAGAATGTATTTAGTATTAATTTGTGAATTTTTACTGTATAATGTTTTCATTTCTTCATTTTCTTTATATATATATACTTTTATTTTTAGTATTCGTAGGTTTTTTTATATGAATTTAATTTATCTAATACCTATAAACTTATTTAAAAAATGCATTCCTATTAATTCATGAAAGTGAATTCTTATTAACTTATAACATTAAAGAAACTTTTATGCATAGTAATCCTTCATTACTACATAAAGTTTTGAGTAATTAACATGATTAATATTATTCTCATAAATTTAGGAAATAACAATATATATTTTGTTATAACTAACATAAGAGTTAGGTTTTGAATTGTAAATGCTTGCGTAGGGTTTATGGTACTTAATATACTTATATTCCTTTGTTGATGTGAATAAAGATTAATGGCTAAATGAATTGTCTTCATGTGGTTGATCTTTAATGATATCCCCTTTAAAATAGAAAGTTATTTTCTGGAAGGTCTTATGGAAAAGAATTGATAAAGATAACTCCTAAGAACATATGGTTATGATAATTGAAAATGGCAAAGATGTGCTTAAGTGATTTTCTATAGGAAAATACTCCTATAAAGCTTTGTGGAAATAAGATAATAGATCAATCATATGGAATGGATATTATGTTTGGTTAAAGATCTAAAGTTGAATGTTTAGCAAGAATTCCTATTTTCCATAATTCACAATCCTGAACTTCTGATTAAGGAATTCCTTTCCTAGATATTCTACTTCTTCCTATCCATCATCATGTGTTAACATGATGAGCTTTACTTCACAAGAATATTCTTATCCACCTTTTATTCTTCTAAATCCACTTGTAAATCCAATAGGCTTGACACTGAAGCTTTCATAATCTTCTTATATCCATACTTGGTTATCATATTATTCTACTACTAATAATCTCCAATCCAACAGATGATTACAGTTACCTCCATTCATACTCTTCCTTTATCATCCATTACCAACATTACTCCAGTAAATGTATATGTCAAATTCTATTCTCCTCAAAATGTTAATATCCTTTAAGAGGAAAAATACTACTTCAATAACTCCATGCTACACTAGCCTTAGCTTAATCATACTATTTTATATTACTTAAGTCTAGTAACTCATACTCGAACCTCACATTATATTAATGTGACTTGCAATGACTACTCTAGGATAACTTATCTATACTAGGTTTTAATCATGTTCTATCCACCAACGTCACTTATACATGATATAAGCATTCAATCTTGGTGACTAAAGTATGATCATTATAATCCTTTGATCCTTTATGGTTTAGGTTTCCAGTTGGCTAATCAATGTCTTCATCAATACAACATTACCGTTGTATTAAAATTATCTTCTGTTTATCCCTATTGGACTAAGAGATAATATTCATTAACTATACCTACTTGATCCAATAGGATTGCTCCTTGACAGCTATCTTCAATATTCATCCTTGGAATCCTTTTTGTTACCATATGAATATTTATTCCAATTAACTCTTCTATCATTACAGGAGTGAATTAACTCCATCAATTATCTCATTGATCTTATTCTCTTCCAACACTCCCATCCTATAGATGATACCTAAGACTAACATTACTATTAACCTCCTCTTACTTCTTTCTCTTAAGGACCTAAGTGAATGCTATTATATGGACAAGAGTTGATAGATCAAGAATTGGTAGGTTAAGAATTGGTGAATCAATAGTTGATTACTCAACATTGATGAACAACAGATATTGAGATAGGATTCCATAAGGATTAATATGGAAAGAAAGTTATATGGTGAATGATCTTGACTTGATTCCTTTCCTACTCAAACTCACTAAAGAGTTAAGATTGTATTACCATGAGGTTCATGGTATAAGTAGATGAGATTAAGATTTAGTTGTTACATTCCTATTACTTAAGTTATATTTATAACTTGGTATTCATGAGTTGTTGTAATGAATACTATGATATGATCACCTAAGGATCAAATATAAATCATTAAGTAATGTATTAGGGTTTAATTTTATTATATTTGATCTACCCTTAGATCAAATCATGTTTACCCAAAATAAGGTTTTAGCAAAGGTCATATTGAAACTTATCACAGTCAACTTGATGATCTACTTCAATTCCATCAAGTTGAGAGAAGCTTCAATCACTTTGACAAGTTTTGTTCAAAAGCGCAAAAATTATTCGGATTTTCTATGCATGAATGCAATGCACATATCTGGGTTCAGCTTATTTCTAAGCTCTAATGCTAGGATGTTACAGGGTTACCGTTGGAATCGTGGGGCGATGAGGTTCCTTCATCCTAGATCACGCAGACTTGGCGGTGCCTCATGTTTGAGTAGATGTCGCCACCGCTGAACTCGTAGGAGACGCTATTTTGTGATCCAGGGAAGTCCCAGGGTTCCTACTCTGGGTATGACTCTCCCTTTTTAATTCCAGAGTCACCGCTTTCTTCGGCATCATCGGGAATTGATCAAGGTGAGCTTAAGGTGCGCTGCAGTTTGGACTCAAAGATTGAGCCAAAAGAGAGGTTGTCGTATGCGTCAGCCAGATCTTCTAGATCTACGGAGTCTTCGCAAATTTCTTTGACGCTCGTCGGATCAGAGATGGCTTTTCCTGTGGAGCTGATAGATGATCCAGGAGTCGCCATAGGCGATGCTGGTGTAGCCGATGGATCTGAGCTAAGCGGAGCCGAAAGGCGAAGGTTCTCGGGTGCCCCCACATGAAAGTGGAAATCTCCGATCATGAGATTGGTCTCCTGGTTAATTTTGACGAGAGCCGACAAAGGGGTGGGTGGGCGTGGATCAGCGAGATCAATGTGGACCTCACAAACCTTGATCGTCAGATTGTTGCTTGATGAAGGGGAAGTCGCCGAATCCATGGCTCCAACGCTTAGATTTCCCACAGACAGCGCCAATTGACGAGAGGTAACCTCGGCAATTCCCATTGTTATGGACTTAAGGTTTTGAGGAAAAGAGAGGATTGGGGATTTCATCGGCTGATCAGACAAACAAGAAAGTCGATGTAGTCTGATTATTGACAAAGCTCGGTTACAAAGTCGCCGGTTCACTAGTTGAGTCTAGCTCACGGCGGATTGCTGGAACACTAAGATGCCCTCTCCATCGGATCCTCCCAGCCTTTATATGAGAGGCTGGGTCCTGGATCCATAACCAGAGAGGTTACAAGTTAATACATACTCTATGTCAGTTCCTAGATATTCTTTGCTAGTCAAGATAAGTCTTTATCCATCGAGTGCTTCTTGGACTTCATTGGGCCTTCGTGGGCCATAAGCTTTTATGCGTCTAGGGTGACTAATCATAGGGACCCGATTAGTCATACCCATGTCAACGATCCTAAATTTTTTCTTCCCCGACAGGGAAGCGGTACCATGCGACCATCTGGAGGCAACAACGACATCGAACACTAGTATGGATAGGGATACTGATGGTGTTCAGAAAAGTGGATCAAGGGCATTCATTTCGTGCGCCGCTAATATGACGTCATTGCTAAATGTTACTGAGGGCCTGCAATGTCTGCACCCCAGTAAGTAGCGTATTGGGGCTGTTGCCATCGTGAATGCCACTAGTCATAATATTGGTAGCGCGCAAAGGGTAATGCCCCGGTACCAAGATTAGTTCGATATAGCGATATTTCAATAGATTTATATGTTGGGCATTTAAACAGAAATTTGAATCACATAAATAAAAATAAATACATGCTTAAAACAAATAATTTCTTTCGAAATGAAAAAATATTACATACTTAACCATCGAGGACACATGCTACCGATTTTGGGTGGCTTCAATGATCTGCGATGCTGGAGTACTCCTTTTCAAGCGACTCCAGAGCTATACCTATGTAACGCGGATACATGCTCCGCATTTAAACCTAACTAAGCCCTAGATCTAAGCTTGGACGACATCTGCGGCGCGTCGGGTCGGTGTCGGACAACGCCAAGTGACGAGGTTTTATCTCGTCAATGCCCATTGTTATGGACTTGGGTTTCCGAGAAGATGGGAATGGTTAATAGAAAGCAACGCGGGACACGTACCCAGGTTCAGGCTCCCAGAGAGAAAACCCTACTCCTGCTTGTCTGCTCTTGATTACGGCGGAACCGAAAGTTACATGGGTTCGCAGATCTGGCGTGAAGGTGTGTATGCGAGGGTGGAAGAGATCCTTCTTGTCGTATCCTCCTGGCTTTTATATAGATAGGCAGGTCCCGGTCTTAGGTCGAGTCGGTTATAAATTAGGGTTGGTGCCCTTTGAAATTCTATCTACTCTAGACTTGTCCTCCAAGGATCCGAAGACATCATGGGCTTGGACCATCCGAAATCTTCATGGGCCACGTATATTGACATGGGTCTTCCTTGGGCTGGACCAGGTATACCAATATTGTGTACCCGTGGGGTATAACCATGTCACCAAGGCACAAACTATCTTAGACTAAGAGCAAGTCTAGGAGACACCCTACAACCTCCCCGATAGTAAATATAGGGGGAGAAAAGGGAAAAAGGGGCTCCAGCAGGTCCCCTACCCATCGCCCCCCTCCTTCCGCGTCCCCGACCCAGCCCTTGTTTTCCCCTATACATCGGGGAGGTGGAGGACTCCCCTATCCGTCGATGGGAGCAACAATCCGGTCCAGGAAAATTCCTCCCGCCACCCGAGCTCGACCAGTTCGTCCCCGCCCTTCTTGTTCTTCAATTTTCGTCAAAACTGATCTCGAAATCGCGCTCCAGATTGGGTCTAGGCGGGATCTTGCTGCCGCGAGATGCGGTGGTTCGCCGCGGTGGAGGTTGGCGGGGCAGGATCTGCACAAGGCGGGGTTGGAGAGCACGGTGGCGAGGCGGTCGGCCACGGCGCGGCGACGGCCATGGATGGGAGGCTGCGGCGAGCGCTCCTGCACGCCCCCGTGAAGCCACTCCTTCTAGCATTGGGGTTCAGTCTTGGCAGCAGTATGGTTCATTCGTGAAAATATGCTGATGTTGTTTCATAAAAAATTAAGGGGGATGTTGATTTGATTGAGTTAGTTGCGAAAATATTGTTAAAATATGGGTGGGGGTGATATAGGGATATCATATTGGGGAGCTGCTGGAAACTAACAAGATTTAGGAGAGGAATCATTTTAGGGGAGACCCCTATATAGAGACATAGGGGAGAAAATTTTGGGGTGCTGCTGGACTTGCTCTAAGGCGTACTCCTCTTCGAGTGATTCTATGGCTATGTCCAAGTCGTGGGCCTCCTTCGCATCTTGGAAAAGCTGCCACACCTTGTCTCGCTGAGGTCCTCCTGTGCCCGCCTTTTCCGTAAAAGGAGCACCTTGTACGGATGGCAGAGCTCGCGGAAAGCCGACGCGAATATTGCGCCGAACACCTCCCATGCCATTTCCTCGGCTGTTGCGCGCTTGCCGCCATGGCTAACAAATGAGGCTCTGTGCAGGAGGTGCTCGCTTTGGATGTGTTTGGGAAGGAGTTGTTGTCCATGGCCGTTTGTGTGATGGGGCGGGCAGTGGTTTAAAAAGGGAACAAATGGACGTCTTGGCTATTGCCATAGAAACCGACATGTCCTAGGTGTGAGGTCCACTTTATTTAATAGGGGGCAGCCTTGACCCAACAACATCATCGGCGACTTGAGACATGCACAGCAATGTGGGAACACGCGGCCACGCCGCTCGACACGTCATTATCAAGGGTGTGTGCTGGTGCAATAACTCTGATTTGTGTTTACTGGGGGGAGGCGAGTCGACGAACTCCCATGCCTTTGATATTTACCACCAATCAAACACGTTGGCCTCACACCTCTAGTGGTGTCGCCTCCCGCCTAGCCACGTCGTTGATGCTACTTTATCAGTGGCGTTATCCATTTTCGTACGCTGCTAGTTGTAGCAGTGGCGTTGGCCCATGATAGTGCACCACCAATGTAGTGTATTCTATAAGGGCATGTTTGATTCAAAGGATTTGTATAGAAAATTTGTAGGATTAAATCCTATAGGAAATTTTCCTATAGTGGTTGTTTGATTTGTAGGGTTGATTCCTATAGGAAACTTTTCTAGGAAATCCTTTGCACTAGATTGCATAGGAAATCTAACATCCACCCAAAGCTCTTTCTTAGAATCCTTCGATGGATCAAACAAACTTTGTTGCATGTGGGTTCCTATAGGATTAAAGTGGACATGACATTGCAATCCTATGGTTTTTCTATTCCTTTATTTTTTCTATCCTATGAATCAAACAAGCCCTAAGGCTTTTTTTAGTAGTGAAAGACGCCAGTGACAAGAATGTCTTCGAGTGGTTGAGCAAAGTGGGGCTACGGTAGACCGCGAGTCTATCATGTTTCTTCCTCATCCCCTTCCTCTTCTCTCCTAGCTTGCGTGGCAGTGGCCCCATGCGACCTGGAGGTGGTGACGGCTAAGACGCACGGCCGATAACATGACATGGCTATATGGTGCAAGGTAGTGCCGCCATTCCAGAAAAGAAAGCCATACAAATTTTTCCAAAAGTCAAACAACATAAAATTTGACCAAGCTTATATAAAAGAATTATCAAAAATTATGATACATAGTCTATATCATTGGATAGATCTTGCGTACGCTTTTGTATTATGTATATTTTATCTTGTATATGTTGATAATTTAATTCATAAATTTGGTCAAATTTCTCACCAGTTAATTTGACTTAAAAAAATATACTCACTCCGGCCCAAATTACTGTTCGCAGCACAGTACAAATTTAATTTTGCCAAAAACTCCCTATTACACTCAAAACGTTTCAAATTTAGCCTTCAATTTGAAAATTAAAAATGGAATCTTGTCTTCGTCTCCGTCCGGCGTCTGTCCTCCATGTAAATTGCTCCACACTGAACCATGTTTCGATCCAAAATTTCCCCATTCCAAACCCCACCCCTGTCCCGTCCGCCTTCATCCCACCAGGGTTAGCGTCGGTGATTCGTCGTCGCCGGCGTGCGCCCGCACTAGCCGTCGTCGCACGAGGGAGCGGGGCCTCTGTCCAGCCTCACCTCCGCCAGGGCTGGCGCCGGTGATTGGTCGTCGCCGCCCGCATTCACCGCCGCTGCAGGAAGGAGGGAGACATACTAGGAGGCGGCAATGTCGCGCCTCCGACCCCGCTCTTTCTCCAGCTCCTCCTCACGAGCTCAGGAGCTGCTGGACCTACTCCACGAACATCTGGGCTCTGGGACGCTCCGGCCGGAGCTCGCGCACCAGATGTTTGACGAAATGATCTGTCAGCAAGTGCCGGTACCAGAGCGTGCACTCAACGGCTTATTTGCCGCCCTAGCGCGTGCGCCACCCTCCACCATGTGCCCTGATGGCCCTGGCCTCGCTATTTCTCTCTTCAGTGCCATGGCCCGAACACGCCGCTGCCGGGTATCCACCTATCACACCTACAGCATACTGATTGACTGCTGCTGCCGCGCAGGCCGCCCGGACCTAGGGCCTGCCTTCTTCGGCCACCTCCTCAAGAGATGCATCCCGGCGGACGCCATTACTTTCAGCAACCTATTGAAGTGCCTCTGTGATATGAAGCAGACAGAGGAGGCTCTGGACGTGCTGCTCCACAGGATGCCTGACGACCTGCCTGATGTCGTCTGCTACTCAATTGTTCTCAAGAGCTTCTGCAAAGAAGGGAGAAGCCAGCGTGCCCTTGACGTGCTCCGTATGATGGCCGAGAAAGGACATGGCCACTCCCCCAATGTGGTTTCATACAACACAGTAATTGATGGCTTATGTAAGGAGGGTGAAGTAAGCAAAGCATTGGGTCTATTCCATGAAATGATGCGGCAGGGTGTTGTGCCTGATGTGATCACCTATAACTCCATTATCGATGCGCTGTGCAAAGCAAGAGCAATGGACAAGGCAGAGTTGGTCCTTCGACACATGGTTAATAATTGTGTTCAGCCGAGTACTGTGACGTATAATAGCCTGATCCATGGATATTCCACTTCAGGCCAGTCGAAAGAGGTCGTTAGGTTGTTAAAAGAAATGAGAAGTCAGGGTGTTATGCCAAACGTTGTTATGTGCAGCTCACTCATGACCTACTTTTGCAAGCATGGAAGAGTCAAAGAAGCTGCAGAAATTTTTCATTCCATGGGACAAAAACGTAATGTCGTCTCATACTCTATTATGCTCCATGGGTATGCTGCAGAAGGATCCTATAATGATATGATTGATCTCTGTGAGCTAATGGTACAAGAGGGTATTGTACCCGATCTCCATGTTTACCATATTTTGGTTGATGCATTTGCTAAGTGCGGAAGGATGGATGTGGCTATGCTTTTCTTCGAAGACATGTTGAAGCATGGAGTGAACCCTAATGGAGTCATATATTTAACTCTCATATCTGCGTTTTGCAGAATGGGCAGGATGGATGATGCTATGGACAAATTCAATGAGATGATTGATATGGGAGTACCACATGATACCACTGTTTACACGTACATGATTGAGGGTTATCTTAAGCATGGTGATTCCGTGAAAGCCAAGGAATTGATTACACAAATGAAGACCAAGGATATCCGTCATCGCCCTCGGAAGGATAATTCAAGAACACAATATATTTGACTTGGTTTTATGTCCTTGTGAAAGGCCTGGTCATATTACATGTAGTACTTCAATCGACAGATATTGCTTAGTCGCCAAGATGGAGAAAGAATTAGGAGTATTTGATGTTTGAGTATCAGTTGGCATGAGATCTAGTGTTATTGTGCACACTTGTTAATGGATGTTATTAGAATGGAAGGATCAATGATGGATTTATTCTATGTTGGGCAAGAGAGTCAAACTTCCAACTATGTACCTGGCATCATACTCGTTGGGTTATTCCGGTTTCCACTTTCCAGGATGGTGAATTATTGCTGTATTATCTGAATAATTGTTGCAGCAAAATGTTTATACTGTTTTATGTGGTATTTTAACTAGCACATTGACTCGTGGTTAAACTGCTCTAAGAAGCTAGATGATAATTCAGATGTGTGCTTCATTTTAGTCTTAGGTAGAGGTTGCCTGTTGGCATCCAAGTACAACAAGTACTGTGAATTACCGCCCGATTAGATAGCTGATGCACTATAACTTAAAATAATATTTTTTTGGTATGTACATTTTAACCCAATGTTCTTTTTGTTGACATGTTCCGAGTTGAGTTGACTTGTTGCCATAAGGGCTCCTGGACGTTTCCTGTACAATAGATGCTCGCTATACATAACAGGTTTGTGAACAGATCTCATCTGATGACAACATACTCCCTTGCTTTGCTATATAAAGGCTGCTCACTGATATCCAAAGATAAAACACCTGTTTGCTATACTTCATAAAAATGCCAGAAGAATGGATTGCCATAAAATGGAGCACCTGTTACTTCCCCCTTTTTTTTGTATTTATGCAATCATGTATTTGACCTTGGTTCAGGTTATCTTTAGCATTTGTACGAGTATTGAACATTCTAATGCCTTTGGTTAATGCAGAGTTGTTGAGCAATAGTAGAAACTAAACTACTAAAGTTCACCTGCTTGTGACCCAGACTAGCCGATTGTTTTAGTGAATCATTATGAAGGGAACACACCAGATCATTATGAATTTTAGTAAATCATTGATTTGCGGTTTTTATCAGTAATCAAAGCACCCATCTTTAAAGCTGGCACAGACAATGGTGTCAGGGAGCAAAAAACAGTCACTCCCTGTACTAAATGAGAAAATGTTGAAAGGGATGAGCCATCCACCCCACTCGTGAAGCAAGTTAATGAACTGCTCAAAGACCACTTACGATTTGCATTGAGGAATGCCAACATAATGAGAAGCTTTATTTTAGTCTTTGCATACACCACCTGTTTCAGCTGTATATACAATGCAGATCATCTATTGTCCATCAGGACTCCAGAAGAGGAGAAATCTTACCAAAATGGATAATCTTGCAGAAGTATGGACGAGGCTACCAATTGCATAGTTTATCTGGCGTAAGATGGCGTATTATTCGTGGATGCTCAGTTCATACATAATCGTGTCTCCGCAAATGAATATTTCGTCACTCAAGCAATTCTCCAGAAAACAGTATATCAGAGGTTCAGAACCTACTAGTATTCTAATGTCATTCTGGAGGCAAGTTCTTATTGCAAAATATGCAGCGTACAAAATCAATTAAGAAAAAGGTATCTCTTGAGACCGAACCCCACTTCTTTCTGGAGAGTACAGTTTCATATTTAGGAGTAGTTCTTCCTATCTTGAATTTCCAACTGATTTGTGTACCCAGCCTATGTTTTTTTACAGAGGTAAACAGAAAAGGTGTCCTGACTATGAGATTGTTAAGAGAGTTTAACTTGGAAGGTGATGGAAACGCAATGCACAGCAACATGCAGATAAGAGTATGTCTTCCTAAAGTCTGAACATGGTAGAATGCTGAAACGTTAACATGGTAGAGTATGAAAACCCCTCTAAAGATGGCACTGTTTTCTCAAGTACTACGGAGCAATCCATGAATGTGAGCAAGCTGTCAGAACATCAGGCAGATTACTGTATAGCAGATTACTACAGAAGATTTTTTTTTGCGGGTTACTACAGAAGATGTTAAAAGGTGAAATCCACAGAAATGAATAATCCACCAACCTTGTTTGGCTATGTTGGACATGATCTCTCTTCGTGTCCTATATATCATATATGTAGTCACTTCCATCTTCACTCATACATGGATCGCACTCTGCGTACCGCCCGCCACACTGGTACATCGATATCACCACTTTCCTTTCACAGTCTTTAGTATACACTAGAGTATGATATCCAAAATTTCATCTCCCACCCGAACACAAGAGATCGATGATGACAGGAACAGCGGATGTTTCAGTACTACACATGTGCCGTGTTTAGAAACTAAAAACTGACGGCCAGGGTTAACTTATACTGCTCGCCCCTCCTAGCGCAAGCAACATGCACTGTAAAATTCTCTAGTGGTTAACATGCAAGTTATGATGCTACAAAATGATACTTTTTCCTAAAATATATTAGTACAGTATTTGGCTTGAATTTGAAATTCATAGCAAAATCATGCTTATGAAGCAACGAAGAGAATCGTAGTATATTCACTGTGTCTGTGTACATGTGCTTCTATATACTAGCTGCGACATTCAAGCTCAGTACCAACATGCAAACTCTAAGTACTCTACTAGCGACTGAACACAAACTTTAGACAGAGGAGCACTGCCAATTCAGTACGGTGTCGGGTATGTGTTCAGACGTAAATTAGTAGTCTACCAAACTTCTTCGAGCGTGTAGAAAAAGGATTTCTCTTCTCTCTGTCCTGCTGCGTACAGGGGCATTTCTATCTTCACCCGAGCATATCATATATAAATCAGTCACACTCCACATATTGCAGCACTTGTCTAAACTTTTCACTTTTCTTCCAATCTTTCGTTACAGTAACACATTATTATGGACCATTATGTTTACATACTAGATGATGGTAGCATTTAAAAACGACACGGTTGGTGTCAATATAAAACAACCAAGGTTATGTAGGATTAAGAGACATCGCGAGAGAAGCAACCTATGGTTGGCGGAGATAGTATCTTATGCAGGCATTCCGAAGGCGGTGCGGGAGGAGCTTAGATCGAGTGAACGCATTCGGTCTCAGCCAAACGCTGATTCTACGCAGCTGGATCACGCGGTTCAGCTTGCTCAGCGTCGGGATTCTCCTTTTTTTTTAGGTACGAGCTCAAAACCGAAACATTTAATTCTTTCTTTATCAGATGATATAATAGCTGCTAGAGAAAGTTCTTTAGGGTTTTTTAGGTAACTCTGCAACTAAGATTTCTGAAACGGTTAATTTAATTAAAGGTGTTGAGCAAAATAGATCTATTACTACGCTTCACAAAAAATTGAGCTATGTGGAAGACGACCCACAGGCTCTTTTCGTGTCCAAAGTTTTTGATCTCGTTGATGATTTAACAGAGGAGGAGATGATGATTTCTAACTCGGGACGGATCCTACAATCCAAGGTGTTAAAGACACACGAACCCGTCAAAAAATATGATTTAACAAAGGTTGGACATAAACACATAGTACAAGATTAAAAGTAAGAAAAATATAAATAAAATGAGAGCTATGATTTGGAATAGCGAGGGTGACATGGGTATGCCCTACGTCTGCCTAATGTTGGCCTACCCGGTCTGGCCCGGCAAAAACCCGTGAAGACAACGTACCCCTAATGCCCAAGCCCAAGAAGGATTCGACTCTTTGGAGGACACTTTTTTTAGGTAGAAACTTAAAGGGAAGAATACTAAACCTGTAACCGACTCGGCCTGTCCCCAGGACCTGGCCTATCTATATAAAGAACAGGAGGGCACGGCGAGAAGGACATCCTGATAACACTAGCATACACACCGCCAGATCCAATCTGCGCACCCCTATAATCTTCGGCTTCGCCATCAATCGAGAGCAGACAAGCAGGAGTAGGGTTTTTCCTCCGGGAGCCTGAACCTGGGTAGATCCTTTGTCCCGTGTTGTTTGTCTATTAGCCATTTCGCGATCTCCAGCGTCCCCTCCTTCTCCAAAACCCAAGTCCATAATAATGGACATTGACGAGTCAAACCCTCATCAGAGGCACTTTTTGACCCTTGTAAAATTTGGTTTATTCAAGAGACTATCAGAGAACAAAAAATAGATTTTATTGTGCTGCTTGAAACTGGTAGATCCAGTTTCACAACACTTTTTTAAAGCACTTATCAGGAGGTGTAGATTATACTTGGTTTTGTCTTCCTCCACATGGGTGATCTGGAGGCATTTTAATCGGCTTTGCTAGTTAAGAAAGTAGACACTGGTGATTTTTTTAGTTAAAGTACACCCAAACGGCTTTGAATGGGTGTTTATGGAAGTATATGGTGCTGCTCAAGATGAGAAGAAACCTGATTTTCTCATGAGTTGGTGAGGACTTGTGAAAATCCCATGTTAGTGGGGATGATTTCAATATCTTACAAATGCCTAAAGATAATAGTAATGATAAATTTAATTATAGATGAACGTTCATGTTTAATATGGTAATTAAAAGCCTTAATCTAAGATAAATCGTTCTCTTGGGTAGGAAGTTCACTTGGGCAAGCCATAGAAATACCCCAACTTACGAAAATTGGATAGGGTGCTTTCTAGTGTGGAGTGGGTACAAAAACTCACATTTATTATGGTGTGTGCACTGACTAGATCTGGTCTGACCACACTCCGCTGCTCATTGATTCAGGAGACCAAGCACATATGGGTAATAAGACTAAGTTTTCATTTGAACTATCTTGGTTAAGACTAGATGATTTTTTTCGAGACTATTAAGAGGGAATGGAACTCAATCACAAAAGGTGCACCTAGCATTGATCACTGGCAAAGTAAAATAAGACATCTTAGAAACTTTTTATGTGCTTGGACTAAACAACATAGTGGTGTGTATAGAGAAGAAAAGGAGAGACTCGGTAATTGTCAGTGATGGGTGGATTTTGGCATGTACCTACGATTGAACTTAATCCACGATTCCTGCCTACTCCTACCTCTGCGATCAAAGACCCGAAGGCCTGCATCTAGAAGGTCTCAACCACTACAAGGAATGTGTTATTCTATGACCTTATAATAGTGACCGTGAACAAAATCGTCATAGAGTTATGACGATTTTGCACCAGATGGTCGTAAGCCGTTTCAAAGGTTCAAAACCTTACAAATTTACGATGATTTTGTTTAGAAACGTCATACTTTCATTAGCTTAAATCGTCATAACCTAGCGGATGTAACCTACGACGTTATGTGTAGCTCACTATGGCAATTTAAAATCGTCATAGTGTCCAAATTAGATAAGATGAAATAGGTACTCAGCCACATCACCAATTAGCCTATGTGTCATGTCTATGTGTTAGCTTTTGATTGTGTGTCATATCCATGTGTCAATATAACCTATGTGGCACTATTTAAATCTACACAATTTAATTTACCAGGAAACACATATCAAACTAGACCCGCATAGCAGAGACACAAAATTCCCTAGGATGACACGAACTCGGACTGACATGTGGAACCCGCTGAGTGTTTCTGAGCTACTTCGAATTATTCCTCAAAAAAGATCATGCCCAGGAATCGAACCCGTGACCTCTAGCATGCAGGAAGCGACCCTTGCCACCAAACCATGCACCCGTTCATGTTGTATATACAAGTCACAGCCTTATATCCTTAGTTCATCTGTTGGGTTGGCTCAATTTATCACTAGAATGCGCCTCGGTGGGAAGCGATATGGGCTGTGGTGGGAGGGACTAGGTCTTGCATGCACTAGGCCATCTCGGCTGGTATAGTTAAGTAGTTTTTTTCTTTTCTTTTTTTCTTTTTTTGTTTTTTTCATTTTCTTAATTCTTTTGTATATTTTCATAACAAGTCCAAAAGAATTGATTTTTGTCTCTAATTTTTTATAAAATTCTGTAGATCATCTTAAGATATTAATTACAAATACTTTGAGTATTTTCAAATAGTGTATTTACTAAGCTCATATTAGTCCATAGTAGGGATAATATCATATTTTAAAATATGATTTTGAAACTAGAGCTTCGAATTCAACATTTTGGATGAGCTAGGGGATGAGTATCGCTAAACTTGCATTGGATCTCTAAATAAATAGCATATTGTGAGTTTAAAGATGATTTTTTTCAAAAAATAATGGGCATCAGATCATGTACCTGTAGTTCAAATCGGACCCACCTCCTACCGATTCGGGGGGATTTGTCTTTTTCGTTAGGGGTGGAAGAAAAGGTTTGAGATACCCCAATTGGTACATTATACATGTAAGGTGGTCTATTATTTTTGAAAAATGAGGTGGTAGCATTTTGAATTAACCATTTGGTGGTTGCTTCACAAAACGTCCATTTTTTTACGCTCGGAAAATGGAAAATGGATTTTCCGTGCTACGAAAAGAAAAACTTCCTCCTAAAACATTGTTTGCCATCACAAGATGCACATGCATGCATAATATGGCCAGATTATCACAAACTATGTCGTGATTTTGGCCATAACACTGGTCGTTTGACCCGAAAGCCATGAAACCTCATATATCATAGGTCATTTTTGAGAAGATTTTTTGAGACACTTGTAGTATACCAAGTTTGGTATTTTTCATTGCAACTATATCACATAATAAGACACCACGCGAAGAATTTGTATTGATCAGAACGTTTTTGAATTTTTTATGCCCGTTTCAAACTATGGTCAAAACAACAGGCATGGAGGTTCTTAGCTAGGGGGTGGGCCTCGCTAAACTTGCATTTGATCTCTAAAGAAATAGCATATTGTGAGTCTAAAAATCATTTTTTCAAAAAATCATGGGCATCAGATCATGTACGTGTAGTTCAAATCGGACCCACTTCCTACCGATTCGGCAGGAAATTGTCTTTTTTGCCAGGGGTGGATGGAAAGGTTTGAGATACCCCGGTTGGGACATTGTCCATGTAAGGTGATATACTATTTTTGAAAAATGGGATGGTAGCATTTTAAAACGTTCATTTGGTGGTTGCTTAACAAAACACCATGTTTTTGGCGCTCGGAAAATGGAAAATGGTTTTTATGTGCAACGAAAAGGAAAACTTCCTCCTGCAACATTGTTCTCCATCACAATATGCACATGCATGCACAATATGGGCATATTATCAAAAACTATTGCGTGATTCTGGTCATAACACTGGTCGTTCGCCCCGAAAGCCATGAAACCTCATACATGATAGGTCATTTCTGAGAAGGTTTTTTCAAGACACTTGCAATATACCAAGTTTGGTATTTTTTTTCTTGCAACTATGTCACATAATAAGACACCACGTGAAGGATTTGCATTGATCGGACCATTTTTGAATTTTTTATGCCGGTTTCAAACTTTTGTCAAAACAGCGGGCATAAAGATCTAGCTCGGGGCCGAGCCTCGCTAAACTCGCATTGTATCACAAAGAAACATGATATTGTGAGTCTAAAACTCATTTTTTCAAAAAATAATGGGCATCAGATCATGTACCCATAGTTCAAATCGGACCCACTTCCCACCGATTCAGAAGAAATTTGTCTTTTTTGCCAGGGATGAAAGAAAAGGTTTGAGATACCTTGGTTGAGACATTTTTCCATTTAAGGTGGCCTATTATTTTTGAAAAATGGGATGGTATTATTTTGAAACTTTCATTTGATGGTTGCTTCACAAAACGACCCGTTTTTTATGCTCGGAAAATAGAAAATGGTTTTTTTGTGCAACGAAAAGGAAAACTTCCTCCTGTAACATTGTTCGCCATCCCATGATACATATGGATGCAAAATATGGGCACATTATGACAAACTATGCCACGATTCGGGCCATAACATTGGTCGTTTGGCCCGAAAGCCATGAAATCTCGAACATGATAGGTCATTTCTGAGAAGGTTTTTTTAGTCACTTACAATATGCCAAGTTTGATATTTTTCCTTGTAAATATGTCACATAATAAGACACCATGCGAAGGATTTGCATTGATAGGACCGTTTTTGAATTTTTTATGCCCGTTTCAAACTATGGTCAAAACAACGGGCATAAAGATTCTTAGCTCGGGGCTGAGCCTCGCTAAACTTGCATTGAATCTCTGAAGAAACATGATATTGTGAGTCTAGAACTCATTTTTTTTTAAATAATGGGCATCGTATCATGTACCCGTAGTTCAAATCGGACCCACTTCCTACCGATTTGGCAGGAATTTGTCTTTTCGCCGTGGGTGAAAAGTTTGAGATACCCCGGTTGGGACATTTGTCCATGTAAGGTGGCCTATTATTTTTGAAAAATGGGATGGTAGTATTTTGAAACTTTCATTTGGTGGTTGCTTCACAAAACGACCCATTTTTTGCGCTCGGAAAATAGAAAATGGTTTTTTTGTGCGACGAAAAGGAAAACTTTCTCCTGCAACATTGTTCGCCATCCCATGATACATATGGGTGCACAATATGAGCACATTATCACAAACTATGTCGCGTTCGGGCCATAACATTGGTCGTTTGACCCGAAAGCCATGAAACCTCGAACATGATATGTCGTTTCTGAGAAGTTTTTTTTGAGTAACTTGCAATATACCAAGTTTGGTACTACCTCCTTCACGGTTTGCTAATCAAATTTGGTTTTCCAAAGCGCAACGTTCCTAGGCACCGTTCTAAGAATTAATTGTTAATTAATGTGGCACATTTCCTCCAACTTTCTATGCATGCTCCCACCAATGCATGCTCACTAATAGGCTAATTTTCAGCCAATACATACACGCCTAGGTCCGTGAGATTTTTGTAGAGCGCCCTGCAAACCGTGAAGGAGAAAGTATTTTTCGTTGCAACTATGTCACATAATAAGACAGCACGCAAAGGATTTGCATTGATCGAACCGTTTTTGAATTTTTTATGCCCGTTTCAAACTATCATTTTATGTGACCAATCAGAAGATAAAACCAGACCACCCACGGATCACCCACCCAATCAGATATCAGCCGTTGATAGAGCCTCCATCCAACGCTCCAAAGGCGCTGCACCAGTTTCACCCGCCTCCCACACTTGGGCGTGAATAGACAGAAACACCCAAGTTCGCAGTATTGCACCACAGAAATGATAAGGGCACTTTGGTAAAATCCTCCCACACCCATGACCCGTCCGCCCAAACCCGCCCTAATCCCCACACGCACCCCGACCCTGCCGCCACTTCTTCCTCCTTCGCGATCCAGCAACCCTAATCTCGTTGGCGCCTCCCTCTCTCTGCTTCGCCTACACCACCTCCATGAACCATCGCGCCATCCTCTGTCTGCTTCATCTGCTAGCGCGCTCACCACTCCGTCGTCGAACCACTGACTCCCAACCCGGTCTCCGCCTACTAGTTCCCCGAAACCCTAATCCCCTCCACCTTGCCCTTCTCTCCCGGTAGCCTGCCTCTCTCCGGCCTTCGTTGCAGCTCCCACCCTAACGCGCACCACCATAACCTGGTCGTCACAACCACGCGAGCGTCCACCAGATGATTCCTCCACAATGCCTCCCTTCCCACCCCATCGATTTCGCTTCCGTCCTCCCTGCTGCCGGATGCAGCCTTCCCCAATGTCCCTTCCATCGATGACCTCCGCCCGGTCATGGCCCTTTCTACCGGGGCAAAGGAGAATCGGCGCTGTCAGGGGAGAAGGAGAGTCGGTGCCGTCGGGGGAGAAGGAGAATCGTCCCCGTCGAGGAAAGGGCCGTGAGATGGGTGTAGGCTCTCGTTGGTGGCGCATGGATCGGGAACACACGACCTTCTTCTGGCTGCTCTGACCTCAAGCACATGTCCACGATCTCCTTCTGGCTGCTCCTACTTCCTACAAATCCCCATCCAAGGTAAGGGCCCCAATCTGTAGCCTGACCTTCTTAATCTGGACCAGCGAGAGATTAAAAAGGATAGTTCTAATTGGTTTTTGATACTTGATAGAACTGCAGATGGTCATGTAAGTGACGATTCTTCACCGAATTCATGTATTACTAGTTACACTGCTAGGCTTAATACACCAGTTTTCTATAAGATAGATCGTGTTTTTTTCCTAAACACTGCTATCTCTATCTTTGTTATGTCATATAACTTGGTATGTGGCTGACTATGGATACGTTGGTGTATCCAACAATTATTTGGCTGTTGCTTGAGGTGTACTAGCACCTTCGCGGTTGTCAAGGTCCTGCTCCTGTTGTGATGTCGACGCTTAGGATTATAGTCTCGTGTACATCTTTAGCTGCAACAGCTTTGGATTCATCAGAATTAAAAAGACCCACCCCTTTATCTTGCATATGTGTAAATGTGATGTATGGTGAGAAATAAAGAGTGAGAAGATAATTGCGATTTGTTTATAAATCCTGTGTTTATAAAAATGGAATGGCGGTGTTTAGTATTTCTGATTTGATTGTTTTATTTATCGCGTGTATCTTGATATATACCTGTCTTGGTTAGCATCTGATTATATTTTTTTGAACCATGTCTGGTTACCATATATGCATAAGAATATACTCTTCTTGTTTAAGTGAAGACACATGCTGCTAGTTGTATGGCCTTTACTTTTCTAAGCCGTGCTTAATCATGTGATATAGTTAACTAAATTGAATTACTTTAATACTGGTTTCCTGTCCCGATTTCTCTAACTAGTTAGCTGAACTCTTGGGTTGGTGAAACAAGTTCAAAAGTTTTATTTTAGCGAGGAAGAAACTGTAGTTCAAGCAGCCGTTTGTGTCTTAGCTTTAGCATGATGAATTTTATTATGTTATAAAGTTCAGTAATGTTGTTTGCTATAGTTTTAGGGTCAATAGCATATCTACTGAAGGGCGCGAAGCGGTGGTACGGGAGGGCGGATTCAGTGGGTTAGCAGGAGGAGGCGGCGTGGTGGTGATGTACGTAATAGGAATCATCCACAAGCACATGGAGGTGTGGCTTTGGTGTCTAGGGATCGACTACGAGGTCTGGTCATAGATTTGTCCAGTAGGTCAGTACTAACCAAAGTTGCAATCTGGCCGGTTTGCTAAAAGTTTAATCCTTTGTTTTGTTACTATATGGTTAACTCATCTTGTCTTGTGTGATTAGGGATTGTTTGAGCTTTGTTAGCAGTTTGGGAGGGTTAAGAGTCTGCATTTTTCCCTATGATGCAGCGGGCTTGCTAGTATTTGGCAAGATATTATCTAGTGATGATCCTGATGGATGGATGGATGGACGAGGCTGGTCTCTGTTTGGTTGAGTAGTTATTGCCGTGCATGTTGATTAGGTTCAAGTGTTTTGATTGTTGGGTGATATTCATAAAGAAGAGTGGGTAATGCAATCTTGTCCTTGGAATATATTCTAGTGTGCTGTAGTCTTAGGCATTACTAGTTTTTTCCTAAGATAGATAGATGCCTTTTTTTTACTATCTCTGTCTATGTTATCTTGTCTAGCCTTTATAAATGCTAGCAATAACATGTTGTTGTTTCCTTGCAGGCTGCTTACCGAAACCTGGAGTTTTGTTCTTGGGTGGTGCTCACTGGTCCCCTCGAGTCAAGTGATGCTCTGTGTCGAGCCGTTGGACTTAGTTGAATGGTGTATTTACTTTTCTTTTGTAATAGCTGGAATGTTCTGATTGCTGGTGGTGTAGTTGATCTTATCTCCACACTTGAAAGTATGTATTCCCTCAGTCTTAAAGTAGATTTTGCAGATTTGTCAAATTTTGGATGAATCTAGACACTATTTATTAGTACATAGATTCATTTAAATTTTGATAAGCCTGCAACATGTATTTTGAGACGGAGGGAGTACTAAAAAATACAGATCCCCTAGCCTAGTTGGTACCGACAAAACTGTGGCATGTTTTTTTCTCCTACAAACGAATTGTCCATGTTGTAGATTTGCAGGAGAGGAGTCATGCAAAAGCTAATGCTCGAAGCATGCATCCTAGTAATTGGGAGGCGAGCATCTCATCAACGTGAAGAAGCTGCAGGCGGTACGACCTGAACTTTTCTTAAGCTTGATGTTACTAGATCGCTAAATGCAACATGGTTCCTGATGATTGTCTTCCTGATAATTGCCTTGCTAAATGTAAAGTGAATATGTCTTCTAGTAAAGAATGCTTGATGATATGTATGCATGCAGCACTGTATTAAAACCTGTTTTCTCTAATAAAGTATGCATGCATCACTTTATTGCTTGATTATGCGATATCTTTGTGTGTATAGATTCATTTTTCTCTTGATGTGCTTATTGAGTGAACAGTTAACAGAAGCTATAATTTATGATTGTAGATATTCATTATCTATTAAGTAGTTTGTTAGAAGCTTGGTTTATTTGATACTAATGTAGGAGCAGTAGAAGCTGGGGTGATCTCATTTTACTGCGCTGAGAGTAGAAGCAAGTAACATCACCTAATACTAGCAATATATTTAATGATATCTGAGCATTGTTTCCTCGAAAATGATTTGTGATACTTAGCCCTTCCGATGCATGCTCACACTAGTATCAGGTGATCTTAGTTGCTGCTATGTTGGTTCAACTTTTGTGAGCTTAATACCATGTAGTCGATAGGCCGAAGGAGTTTCTTATTTGCATTTTCATTCATACATTATGTAAATATTAACTTTAGCATTGTTAGTAAGAATTAGACAGTATATCTTTTTGGTGACTAAAATACATAGGCTTGATTATAACAATTCATGTGTTTCATGCCTAAAATGTAGGTTGCTCGTAAACTGGTCAGCATCAAGTTGCATATTCAGCAATTACGACATGGCGTGTGGTCATAGAATCAAGGAGGTGATGTACATGTGAGTAGAATTGGGACCAACATGATGCTATGTGAGTTCTATTCACTTCTTCTTCGTATACAATTTCGGAAACATAGGTCATTATTTTGTTTTCATTAGCACACATGTTGTTAGTTTATTTGTAAAAAAAATTAGTTTTGACCTATAAAAATAGTAGTTTTGAACCAGTGGGATTTCATCATGTTTTTATCTAAAAAATAGTGGACCTTATTATTTCTCCTATTAATCAAATTATTTGTTCTATTTGAATGTGCAGATGTTTTGTATCATCCCATCATTGCCAAGGTATAAGACCACACTAGAGGAAAAAACTTTTGGTTAAGAAAATTATATGTTGTGTCAAAATTCTGGTTAGGCTAGTTCATGTTTTACTACCGTGTGTGACCTATATATGGCTGTGATGTACATGGTTGTGACTTGTATATGGCCGTGACTTGTATATATCTGTGAAATATTTAATCTTATATTTACTATAGTGTGGAATGTGACCTGCATACATTTTTTTGTCTGTAAATATCGTTTCTGTTACTAGAATTGGATCAAAATTTAGTTAACAGACCATAAAAATGCCATATGCCCAAAGAAAAGGAGACGAACTGGTATTGTGCTTTTCCTATTTAGATGAATGAATTGATCTGAAAATAATAAATGGGATGAATCTGGCATATTAGAAAAGGCTGAAAATTAAAAAATGAATGGATGTAAAAATGCTGAAGCCCAAACAAATGGATCCTAGAAGGCTACAATGCACAAAATAAAAAGGTCAAATTAATGGGCTTGGCCCATATAAACGACCAAACCGGACCAGGCTAATTTTGTATTACGACGATCTTATTTCGTCATAGTTCTGCCACGTCGGATCGGCCACGTAGGATCTGACCTGGCCTGGCTAGATGGCCCGTGACTATATTAGATCGTCATAATGGTTATGACGATCCAATATCATCATAGATGGTTATGACGATGTCAGTTTTTGACGATCTATTTTTCGCCATAAGATCGTCATATATTATAGACAATAACGATCCAGTGATGAAAATGGAGGTTACGTATCTATAATTTTTTATGTTTCATGCTTATTTAGTATCTACTTTGCTATGTTTTGTCTACACTTTGAGGTATTTTTATACACTTTCTGGAACTAACCTATTGACAAGATGTCACAGTGCCAGTTGCCTGTTTTCTGCTTTTTTGGTTTCAGAAAGCTAAAAAATGAATATTCTTGGAATTGGACGGGACAAAAGCCAAAGTTCATATTTTTCCGGAAGCAATACAGAAAATTGAAGACGAGACGGAGGAGGAAACTGGGCGCGGGCCCACCCTAGGTCGACCTTGCCTCCTTCGCCTATAAAAATGGAGGTCCAGGGGTGTGGGCCCCTGGACCTCCATCGACCTTGCCTCCTTCACCTATAATAAGCCCCCGACTCAGAAACCCTAAGGCATCTGCATACTTCCAGAAAAAATTCTGCTTCGCTGCCGCTACCGAAGGGGGGATTCGGAGGACAGAAAGTCTCTGTTTCGGCACCCTGCCGGGACGGGGAAGTGCCCCCGGAGCCATCTCCATCGATCTCCACCACCATCTCCATCACCATTGTTGATTCCCATGATGAGGAGGGAGTAGTTCTTCCTCGATTCTAAGGGCTCTACCGGTAGCTATGTGTTGATCTCTCTCTCTCTCTCTATGCATGATCTTGTGGTCATGAGCTTTGTAATCAAGTAGATCTACCTTGCTATTCAAGTACTTCATTAGATCTCTGCTCTCCCCATGTGTGTGAAAGTGACAGCGTGCATGCCATGGTGGCACTTAGGCTTGAGTCTACATAAATACTCATTGTGCTTTAATAGATCTATGCTTTTCCCCACGTGTGTGAAAGCGACAGCGGGCATACTGTTTGTGGCACTTTGGCTAGATTGAATATTTGTTATGAGTTATATTTGGAGTTGGATGTCTCTATGAAATTGTGGTGTTTGTTGGAACCATCTAGCACTCAAGGTGACAGTGTGGGGTTATCTAGATTAGGGAAGGCGGACTTTGAGGAGTGCTGTTATAGCCCTACCAATGATTAGAGTGTTCAACCGGAGAGTAGTTAAGAGTAGTATCAGAAGAGAGGATATTTATATGAGAGAATGTTCACTAGTGAAAGTATGATCCCTAGGCCTTGTTTCTAAGCATTGAAACGCCATTTGCTACTAGATCTGTTGCATGTTTGCTTGCTTCCAGTATTTTCCTCCATGCCATCATCTATTTTCTGGCACCGTTACCACTTGTATTTCACTATCTCTTCGCCGAACTAGTGCACCTATACACATGACAAGTGTATTGGGTGTGTTGTGGACACAAGAGACTTCTTGTATCTTGATTGTAGGGTTGCTTGAGAGGGGATACCTTTGACCACTTCCTCCCTGAGTTCGATAAACCTTGGGTAATCCACTTAAGGGAAACTTGCTGCTGTTCTACAAACCTCTGCACTTGGAGGCCCAACAATTGTCTACAAGAATAGAAGTGTGTAGACATCAGGGGGTCATGTATCAGCAGATTCCTTGTAGTGAAGCAAGATCACCTGTCGCTGTGGGGCTGCAAGAAGGCTCTCTAGAGATCCTGAAGAACAAACGTGCATATAAGGGAGATCGAAGATCAAGATTATGTGTAAGACAAGATAAAGACCTAGCATGACTAAGAGAGACTCTGCCACCATTGGCACCTATAAGTACTCAAGGACATTCACCTGAAGAGCACATGCCATAATCGCCCGAGCCTACATCATTAGCCTTAGACATAGAATTATAGATCCATTTCTCTCGTCGGATGTCATTAAAAACTCACCGAGATTATTTTGTAGACACTTTGTATGATCTCTCGATCACCTTATGAATATATACCTTCATTTTAGGGTTTAGGTCTCTTCCTGCGGCGAACCCGCAGGAGTCCACCAAATCGCCGATGACCGGAGATCTACTCCGATCGATGTTGATCTAAGTCCACCGACACTGCTGGGAGCGATCTTCCAGCCGTGGGGATCTCTCTCCTTGGTCATGGCAGAGAAAAGGGGAGGAGAAGAAACCACGCCGATGGGGATGCCGATGTTGCTCGGGGAAGGTTCCCGAAGAGATGGGGAGGAAGAACGGGGAGCTGCTGCCCCAGAATTCGCTGAGAAGATTGGGGAGATGTTGAATCGTCTTGAAGTCACGACTGATGAAGGAGATGTGATTGATCTGACCGAGTTGGTTGCGAAAAATCGCTCATATTTGAAGTGGGCGGTGATCATTAGGGTTTGCCTGAAAACCCCCTTTAGCCATGTTGTTTTCTACTAGAAGATGCAGGTGGCATGGGCAGTAGCACAGGAGGTAACGTTCCGTGATATTGACGATTTCACCTTCATTGCACAATTCAGATGCCTTGGGGACTGGAAAACAGCTATGCATGGAGGGTCGTGGCTGTTTCGCCGCAATGCGGTGGTGATTGAGGACTATGATGGCCTAGTGAACACTGAAACAATTCAATTTAACTCTATCCAAACATGGGTTCAGATCATGGTTTTACCAGACCTTGTTCTCATCCCGATAGTGGCTAAGATACTGCCGGAAAAGGTTGGTGAAGTAATTGAGGTGGATATGGGATTGAATGGTATGAACTATGTGAAGTTTGTTCGGGTGTATGTTCGTATCAAATTGAAGAATCTTCTTATGCAATTTGTGACATGGATAGTTGATCCTGGAAAGGAACCATAGTGTTTTCGTGTGTTGTACGAGAAAATGCCACACTTCTGTGCGCAATGTGGGGTTATTGGACATGTGGCTGATGAGTTTGGAGATGGATCAAATGATCCGAAAAAATTCCAATATGGTGATTTCATGATGGTACCTCACGAGGAGTTTTGGTATCAGCCTAATAAGGAATATGTGATTTTGCCCCAGGCAAGTAGCTCTCGGGGTAGAGGAGGAAGGGGTCATGGTGGCTGATTGAGTCCTACCCATGATAGTAATGATATGGAGGAGGATGCACCGGTTTCTAAGACCAACAATTCTAACAAAAGGGTGATCCATCAAATATTTTGGCGGGATCCTCCGAGGAGCGACGCCGGGATCAATGAAAACATGTGGCTATAATTTCCGGGGTTTGGGCACGTCCTCGGCAATTAGACTGCTTCTGAAGATTCATAGGCAGCATAGTCCCAATATACTATTTCTATCCGAGACACACCTGGATAGGGATAGTGATGACAGACTAAGAATTACTCTTGGTTATGCTCACAAGTTTGTTGTACCAAGCAATGGTAGGGCAGGAGGATTGATGCTTATCTGGGCTCAACATTTTAGCATCCGACAAATGCGAGCATACCAACTATATTGATGTGTTGGTTTATGGTGAAACACCTAATAAGGACTAGAGACTCACTAGAATTTATGGAGAATCTGTCTGGAGACATAAGCACAAGACATGGCGTTATTTGGGTGATCGATGCCTCCAGGCTAGTGTTCCCTGGCTGGTGTTGGGGGACATGAATGAAATACTATCAGAGTCAGAAAAGGAGGGTGGTGCTCCTCGCCCCCCAGCTTATATGCAAGCATTTCGTGATTGCCTGTCAGACCGTGGCCTTGATGACCTTGGGTTTATTGGTGACAAATTCACGTGGAAGCAGGGTCAGATTCATGAAAGGCTGGATAGGGTGTTTGGCAATGCTGGATGGTCGAGTTTATTCCCAGATACGGGAGTGCATATATTGACATCTATTGGGTCATATCATAGGCCCATTCTGGTTGCCACTGATACTTATGTTGTAACTGTCAATAGATCAAAGTAACGACGCCAGTTTGAAGGTCAGTGGCTTAAGGAGGAGAAGGTTGGTGACATAGTGACCACGTCATGGATGCATGCTCCACCCAGTGCGTCTGCGATGAAGAAATTAGCTACGGTACACTTGGAACTTCATGAGTGGGATCGATCGGTGCTTAAAGCACCACGGAAGAAGGTCAAGGAACTTACTAAAGAACTTGATCAACTCCTTAGTGGGTCGATGACTGAGGATTCGGCCCAACAACAGAAAGAGATTACAAGGCAAATTGAAGTAGCTCTAGAACAGGAGGAAATTCACTACATGCAACATAGCCATGTTAATTGGCTCATGCATGGTGACAGGAATACGACGTTCTTTCATAAATATGCGAAAGCACATCGGAATAGGAATACCGTATTGAGGTTAAAGGACGTAAGTGGTCAATGGATAGAAGACAAGGAGGAGATGGGAATTCTGATTCATAATTATTTCTCAAAGATATTTAGTTCTGAAGTGCAACAAACCAATGAGGTGTTGTTAAGCCGGGTTATTCCTCGAGTAACCCCGGAGATGAATGTGGCACTTCTAAAACCCTTTATAGAGGAAGAAGTGAAGAGTGAAATGTTTAGTACCAGGGATTTCAAAGAGCCAGGTACAGATGGGCTCCATGCTGTTTTTTACAAGAAGTTTTGGGATGTGGTTGGTGTCGATGTTACCCATGAAGTTTTATAGGCGCTGAATTCCGGTGTTATTCCTGAGGGATGGAATGAAACGCTATTTTTTTGATTCCTAAGATTCATAGTCCGGAGCTGGTCACACAATTCCGCCCTATCAACCTTTGTAATGTTATTTACAAAGTGATTGCGAAGGTTCTATCAAAGATACTTAAAGCTATTATGCCGAAAATAATTTCGAAACGCAGTGTGCTTTTGTACCAGGTCGTCTGATTACTGACAATGTCCTGGTTGCCTATGAAAGTTTTCATGCTATCAAAAACAAAATGCAAGGAAATAATGGTATTTGTGCAGTGAAGTTGGATATGCACAAAGCATATGATCGTGTTGAATGGAGTTATCTGCGAGATATGATGTTGAGATTGGGGTTTGATCAAGCTTGGGTGAACCTCATTATGGCATGTGTTACTTCTGTCAACTATAGGGTTTGGTTTAACTCTGAGGAGACATAAGTCTTTACCCCAGCACGGGGGATTCAACAAGGGGATCCTCTATCGCCACACTTGTTCTTGATATGTGTCGAGGGTTTGTAGAGCCTTCTAGCGTATGAGGAGATGACTGGTGGTATTCAAGGGTTAAAGTGTACAGGGGTGCACCGTTAGTATCACACCTTCTTTTTGCTGATAATTCTTTAATCTTGATGTTAACTAATATGATCAACGCCACGGCTCTTCGTAATGCACTAGATATGCTCAGTAAAACTGGTGAGTGATTCGAAATCCAGTGTTTTTCAACCCGAATACAAATGTATTGGTCTGGGAGGAGGTTTGTATCCATCTAAATATTATGGTGGATGCATTAACAAATAAATATCTTGGGATGCCATCTTTGGTGGGTATTGATCGTTTAGATTGCTTTCAACATTTGATTGAAAGAGTTTGTCAACGGATCTGCGGATGGAATGAAAAATTGTTGTCGATGGGAGGAAAGGAGATACTCCTAAAAAAAATTGTGCAGGCTATCCTGGCATATGCTATGTTGGTATTTAATAATCCCAAACAAATATGTGAAGCCATTTGTAATGCTATTGCGAGGTTTTGGTGGGGTGGAACTGAAACCCAACGCAAGATGCACTGGATGGCAAGGTGGAAAATGAGTATACCAAAACCTGAAGGAGGAATGGGTTTTCGTGATTTTTATTGTTTTAACCAAGCGATGTTGGCAAAACAGTGTTGGCAGCTTCTTAGTGACCCTGATTCCTTGTGTGTATAGGTTCTAAGAGCTAAATATTATCCAGATAGATATCTTATCAATGCAAAGCTAAAGAAGGGGTCATCATTTACCTGGCAGAGCATCATGACATGTCTGAAAACTTTCAAAAGAGGATGTGTCTGGAGACCAGGGAGTGGTAGTACAATTAACATGTGGTCTAATATGTGGGTTCGTGATAGCCCATCCAAGATGATTGTCACCCCAAGAGATAACTGTTTACTCACAAGAGTGGAAGATTTAATGACCCAATCTCTGGGAAGTGGGATGAAGTATTAATCTGGAATAATTTTCTGCCTATGGATGTGAACCGTATTTTATGGATACCACTACCGAATTTTGGGCAACTTGATTTCATTGCCTGACATCCGAATAAAAATGGTTGTTTTTTTGTCAAGTCGGCATATCATGTTGAGTGGAGGGTGGAGTATATGAGAAGGGCGCAGCGCCCTGATTACTCGGAGAGATCGGCTCCTCATGTAGTTTGGAAGAGAATTCGGAGTGCTAAAGTTGTTCGGAAGATACAAATCTTCAACTGGCGCACCCTACATGGAATTTTTCCATGTTTGTGTACATTGGAAGATCGTCATGTTGCCACATCTGTTAATTGTCCAGTATGTACAATAAATGATTAGGACCTTCGACATATGGTTTTTCATTGCCCGAGAGCTTTGGAGGTTTGGGATGGTCTACACTTGGGGGAAATCATTAGATCGGTTGTTGCAATTGATCGGTCAGGATCTATGCGAGAGTCCTTATGTTCACCAACCCCGGATGGGATTACATGCAATATGGAACATCGTCTGGAAACAGTTATGATCACATGTTAGTATCTATGGTGGTCTCGGAGATGGATCAAGAATAAAGAGGCAATGCCTATGCCGTAGAGGTCCATCATTAACATTCTAGGAATCCTGGCAAATAGTATTAAATTAAAAGGAAATGACAATGCAATACGTCGTGGAGGTTGGTCAAAACCAGCTTCTTGAGTGTATAAACTGAACGTCGATGCGGCTTATGATGAGGACTCTGGCATTAGAGCAACTGGGGCTATAATTAGAGATTCTAGTGGGAATTTCATTGCAGCTTGGTGTGAGTTCAATGATGATGCAATCGATGCTGCAGTCAGTGGCAAACCCAGAAATTTCTAGAAGTCTGGGCAAACATATATACAATGCTATTTTTAGACAAATTTCTATAGAAAATACTACGATGCAAGCCGTCGCACCATTGGCAAGCCTGGGTGGCCGCCCGGGTTGGAGGGATGGTGGATCCTCCTATGGCTACAACTATGGAGGCCTCGGCTTTACTTGATGGACTTCGTATAGCAGGACAATTTGGTGCCATGTCTCTAGTGATGGAATCGGATTTTCTGAAAGTTGTACAAGCTGTCAGTTATCGATGATTGTCGGCATCTACTTTATGATGCTTGGCATGGCAACAAATCCATCACTGTCCACGAGAGGCTAACGGTTCCTCCGGGGGGTCGAACTCACGACCTGACCCTCCAGGTCCGGTCCCTCAACCAACACACCAAGCAAACTTAGCTGTTCTATTGAAAACAAACATCCTTTTATATGTTAAATGGACGGGCCAACGAAAAAGACCAACAAACCCGCGTGTCTCATGTGCCACGGACCGGCCCGTGAAGAGCCGGGGCCGGGCTCAGCCGCCAGGCCGGGTTTGCTAACGGTGCCGTGCATGAGCTTGCTCGCTTTGTTTCGACACCTTCTTCTTTTATTCTTCCTGTACTTGTACAGGACGAGTTTTGATTCAGTACTAATAAAGTTGCCGAAGTTAAAAAAAAAATCCCGTCCCGTACGAACTGGAAAGATTCTAACGGAGAAGAGCAGAAAGCATGATGCCTGCTGCTTGTACGAACCCTTCCCATTTCCCAATCTCCAGTAAATTGCTCGATGCACACGCAGCAGAGCTCCTCACTGAACTCCGTTTCGATCCAAAATCTCCCCTTCATCCCACCAGGGTTAGCGCCGGCGATTCGTCGTCGCCGGCGCGCGCCCGCACTCACCGTCGCTGCACGAGGGAGCTAGGCCTCTGTCCAGCCTCACCTCCGCCAGTCGCCCCCCCCGGCGCCGGTGGTTGGTCGTCGCCGCCCGCAATCCCGCATTAACCACCGCTGCAGGAAGGAGGGCAGCATCCTAGGAGGCGGCAATGTCGCGCCTCCGACCCCGCTCTTTCTCCAGCTCCTCTTCACGAGCCCACGAGCTGCTGGACCTACTCCACGAACATCTGGGCTCTGGGACGCTCCGGCCGGAGCTCGCGCACCAGCTGTTTGACGAAATGATCTGTCAGCAAGTGCCGGTAACAGAGCGTGCACTCAGCGGCTTATTTGCCGCCCTAGCGCGTGCGCCACCCTCCACCATGTGCCCTGATGGCCCTGGCCTCGCCATTTCTCTCTTCAGTGTCATGGCCCGAACACGCCGCTGCCGGGTATCCACCAATCACACCTACAGCATACTGATTGACTGCTGCTGCCGCGCAGGCCGCCCGGACCTAGGGCCTGCCTTCTTCGGCCACCTCCTCAAGAGATGCATCCCGGTGAACGCCATTACTTTCAGCAACCTATTCAAGTGCCTCTGTGATATGAAGCAGACAGAGGAGGCTCTGGACGTGCTGCTCCACAGGATGCCTGACGACCTGCCTGATGTCGTCTGCTACTCAATTGTTCTCAAGAGCTTCTGCAAAGAAGGGAGAAGCCAGCATGCCCTTGACGTGCTCCGGATGATGGCCGAGAAAGGAGCTAACCACTCCCCCGATGTGGTTTCATACAGCATAGTAATTGATGGCTTCTGTAAGGAGGGTGAAATAAGCAAAGCATGCGGTCTATTCTATGAAATGATGCAGCAGGGGGTTGTGCCTGATGAGAACACGTATAGCTCCATTATCGATGCCCTGTGCAAAGCAAGAGCAATGGACAAGGCAGAGGTGGTCTTTCGACAAATGGTTAATAATTGTGTTCAGCCGAGTACTGTGACATATAATAGCCTGATCCATGGATATTCCACTTCAGGCCAGTCAAAAGAGGTTGTTAGGTTGCTGAAAGAAATGACAAGTCAAGGTGTTATACCAAATGTTGTTACTTGCAACTCTCTCATGATCTACCTTTTCAAGCATAAAAGAGTCAAAGAAGCTGCAGAACTTTTCCATTCCATGGCTTTGAAAGGCCGAAAACGTAATGTCTTCTCATACTCTGTTATGCTCCATGGGTATGCTGCAGAAGGATCCTATAATGATATGATTGATCTCTGTGAGCGAATGGTACAAGAGGGTATTGTACCCGATCTCCATGTTTACCATATTTTGATTGATGCATTTGCTAAGTGCGGAAGGATGGACGTGGCTATGCTTTTCTTCGAAGACATGTTGAAGAACGGAGTGAACCCTGATGAAGTCATATATTTAAATGTCATAGCTGGGTTTTGCAGAATGGGCAGGATGGATGATGCTATGGACAAATTCAATGAGATGATTGATATGGGAGTACCACACGACACCACTGTTTACACATGCATGATTGAGGGTTATCTTAAGCATGGTGATTCCGTGAAAGCCCAGGAATTGATTACACAAATGAAGACCAAGGATATTCGTCATCGTCCTCGGAAGGAAAAATAAAGAACACAATATATTTGACTTGGTTATATGCCCTTGTGAGAGGTCTGGTCCTGTTTGTGCTACAGTTTAGTCTTCGGTAAAGGTTTCCTGTTGGCATCAAAGTACACTAAGTAACTGCAAATTATTACAAAGTGCCGTCTGAGTAGATAGCTGATGCAATGGAACTGAAAATATTATATTTTTCTAGTACGTACATTTTAACTCAATGTTCTTCTTTCTGAGTTACATTAGCTTTAGAAAATGAAAAGCTAATGTGCTCCTCTCTTGACATGTTCCCAGTAGAGTTGACTTTTAGCCATAAGAAATCCTTGCTGTTGCCTAAGCAATGGATGCTATCTATACATCACAGGTTTGTAAACATATCTCACCAAAGGATCTCATTTGGCCCAGTTTTTTCCCTTACATCTCCCTTGATGTGCTATGAAGGATTAAATTTCTTACTCTGGTACTCACTGATATAATTGGATAAAAACACCTGTTTGCCATACCTGGTGAAAATGGCAGAAGGATGGATTTCCATAAAAGAGAGCAACCTGTGATGCTTGAAAACAATGTTACTTCCCCCTGCTTTTCTATTTATGCAATCACATGTTTAACCTTGGTTCAGGTTATCTTTAGCATTTGTATGAGTTCTGAACATTCTAATACCTGTGGTTGATGTATAGTTGTCGAACAATAGAAACTAAACTACTAAAATTCACATGCTTGTAAGCCAGACTACCAGATTTGTTAGCTAAAAGCACTACAAAATAAAATAAAGTACAACTCTGAAGGGAAATCACTACTAAACTTCACCATTGATTTGCCATGCTTACCAGTAATTCAAGTACTCAGTTTATAGCTGGCACAGAGAATGGTGTCAGAGAACGCAAGTTGAAGACAACTTACGATGTGCATTTGGGAATGCCAACAGAATGAGAAATCATTGTTTGTGTCTGCATACCTCACCCATTTCAGTTGCATATACAATGCCTTATTGTCCTTTGTTCATTATGCCTACAAAAGATGGAGATTTTTATAAACATGGATAATATTTCAATTTTGGTATGTTGGTATGTATCAATTCTGGTATGTTCTTACAATTCGAAGTTATTAATGGAGGGTGCTGTTTAGGCAGCTCTGCTCCAGTAAGATTATGTATGTATGCTTGCTGTGTCTCTTGGAACATTCTGAAATTCTCATTGCTAGCCGTGACTATTATACCTGCCTGCCTTTCTCTTCTTCCTGAAGCTCATTTGTGTATAGTTTGATGTTAAGGGATAGTTTTTTCCTAGTTTGATTTCCCAACTGATTTGTGTACCCCTCCTATGCTATTTTGTACAGAATTAGACAACAGAAATGGTGTCCTGACTAGGAGAGTGCTACAAAGAGGTTTTAACTTGAAAGGTGATGGAAAGGCAATGCACCTCAGAAAATTGTCAACAATTTGTCCTCTGAAGTCTTAAGATAACAGAATACTGTGAAACGTTAACAGTTTCAGCAGGTGATACAGAAGCAGCCACATCTAGCTTTACATCTCAGGTACATTTCCTATTTTTATTCTTAATAGTTGAAAAGAATTCATGACCGAATAATTGAAGAAGGAATGGGCAATCAGTGATGGTGCACTCCTGAAGCTTCAATATAGCATGTTTGGTCTCTTCATAAATACTCCAGAGTCTTGATCTGTCGTGACTGCTGTATCTGAGGGCTGCGGCGGTGGAGGAGCAGTCAAACTCAAGTACCGTATTATTTTGGCCGGGTTTTGTTGGAAGATGAGGTTTATGCCGAACAGAGTAGCTCTAACCTCTGCCTCTTCCGCGTCATCACAGTTGGGTAACGGGGAGCAGGCGGCGAAGAGGACCGATCCTTCCTCGTTTCTAGCAACTAATCCAGCACCGGCCAATTTGGAGTTGTGCAGGAAGGCGCCGTCGGTGTTCAGTTTGATCCAGCCAGCGGGGGGAGCTGACCAGTGGATGGAGGTAACGTGGGGTTTCTCGCAGATAGGCAAGATCGGCAGCAGCTGCACACTTCCTTTGGCATTGACCTGGCTGCTGGGATTCACAAAGTAGTCACGCTGAAAGGCCTGGAGGAAGGCGACCGAGCTGGCGATCAAGGTCGAGGCAGCAGAAGGACTCAGGATATAGGCAAATAAAACGAACTAGTAGGAAGTTTGTCAGACCTCAGCCATTGTGCTTGTGGTGGACGCCGGTCACCATGTCATTTCGCTGAACACTGTGCAGGCGCCATCCATGGCGGGTGCTACGCCGAAATTTGGTAGAAGACCCGTACTAGAAATCAAATTGAGTCTTTTGCAATTACTACGGCCTAGTCAGCCTTTTGATGTTCCACCAAAACTGCCGAGATGACATGCTGCTCAAGGATGAGTCATCTATGATGCTAGCAAATCGTCGTACCGACTCGAGACCCATTGTCGTGGCTGCTCGGGAATGTGTCCACCCACCATCATGGTCGACACACTTTCGTGAATCTGGTGCTCATCAAGGTGGAGGTCTAAGATGGCCGATGAGACGGTGGATCCAGCAGAGGTGCTCACACGGACAGGCGTGTGCCGTCTAAACTCGAAAAATAGCCCATCTCAGTGCCAATACCATTTCGAGTGTGAGGAGGTACCAAAAATTGCCGGGTTCCGATAGTTAATTGTTCGATCTATCCGGTTTAAAACTGAGGACCAAACCCATACTCGTCATATAATTCATGGACGTTAGAAACATACTTTCCTGTAATTAAAATCTTTGGTAGAAGTATGCGCTCGCAATTTATCAATCTTGACATGGCTACATGCCTACACACGATGTTTTTCTTTTTCTCAACATATGCTATGCATCATCATCAAAGCAGGCATCAGTGTTTCATTTACAATATTTGTGAGCCGTGAAGAACCATGCTGTAAGCAACTGAATGATACATGTAAATCAACCCGCACGTAAACAGGTTGCTTCTTCGTTTATACATATTTAATTTATGAGCTGTAAGCACCATTTGAAAAGCAATTATACACTGCTCTCAGAATAAGAAAAGCCCTGAGAAGTCTAACCTAGCCCCAACATTACATGACTTGGTACTAAGTATAATCTGTGACATGACAACTCGCATATATGATAGTATCAACCAACATTGATATCATCTTCCTCCTGAAATGTCAGATACTGTGCCAACGCTCGTCTTTGATGAAAGATATGACAATGCGTATGGGTCAAAACCTTCATCCTGCATTAGAGAGAGAAGGCTGAAGCTCATGTCTGTATCTGTCAACTCTGGGAGTTGTGAATCGCCATCAAGGTACCGCATGATACTCTGCATGTTAGGTCTTACATTGGTAAATGGGTGTGCACATAGTAGTCCCAGCTTTAGCACCAGGCATGCCTCACCAACATTATAGTTACTCTGTAGCCTCGTATCAACTACCTCAGTCAGTAATCCCTTATTCCAATGCTCAAGAACCCAATCAACTAATAATGGTTGATTTTCTCGTGCATTGCTGTTAACTGGTCTTTGCCCACAGGCAACCTCAAGAAGAAACATGCCAAAGGCGAACACATCCGTGAGAGGAGTTGCCTTACCTGTCGATACTAATTCTGGGGCCAGGTATCCAATGGTACCAACCACATGTGTGGTCTGTAGATCAGTTCCATGATCATAAAGTCTTGCAAGGCCAAAGTCACCTAGTCTCCCATTCATTTCACTATCAAGGAGTACATTGCTTGCTTTGATGTCACGGTGGATGACAACTTTCTCCCATTTTTCATGGAGGTAGAACAATCCTGATGCAATATCCTTTATTATCCGAAACCGCTGAGCCCAGTTTAGTGCAAGTGTTTGTTCATCACAATACAAATACTTATCAAGACTACCATTTGACATGTAGTCGTACACCAAAAGGAGTTCACCTTTTCTCCTACAATAGCCAAGTAACTGAACAAGGTTACGATGTCGAATGCGGCCAATGCTGACAACCTCAGCAACAAACTCCTTCATACCCTGTCTCGACTCATGGGACACCCTCTTCACAGCAACCTCTAATTTAGTTGATGGAAGTGTTCCTCTATACACCTTCCCAAACCCTCCTGCACCAAGTATGTGTTTGTTCTTAAACCCTTCTGTGGCATGGAACAAATCCTTGTATGAGAATCGATGTGGCCCGAACTCGATCTCCCAATCTTCTTTTAGCTCAGTATACCTTAATTTTCTCCTCACAAGTAAAATGACCATAGAACCCACAACAATTACGAATGTTGCGCTAGCTATTGGTAGGATGATTTCCAAGAGCTTTGGCTGATGTTTTTGACGAGGTAGCTTTGGAAGCTTTGCAATATTGATCACTGGAGCTGGTTTGTTCATTCCAAAACTCCAACCAAGCACATAATGTCGTGAGTCGACCTTTCCACCTGAAGATGAGAAACCGATGTAGGATTTCTCTTGCAACACAACTGAGAGGTCATAATCTGTCGAGATGAGTGGCCTTGTAGGTTTCGCCTTTTGAAGGGGAGCCATGGTCACACTGATTTTCTTGGTTTCACCATTGTAGTCCACCCACACTTGCATCGCATCACCACTAGCAAGACTCATGTTTTGGAAGCTACCATTCATATCATCATAGTATCCTGCAGGGTGGGACTTTATAGAGTGGAGGCCATTGATGTCGATACCTATGTGGTTGGTGTTGATGTCTTGAAACTCGATGTTTAGGACAGTGTCTAGCTCGATGGCAAATATGTGATTGCTCAAGTTGCCGTTGTTCTCGGAGTTCATGAAGCCCAAGTATTGGTTGGCCAATGAATTTGAGAAGTTCATGCTTGGGGTGACGATGAAGGCCAAGCCCTGTCGGCTCATGATGGGGTAGCTAGAGAGGATGGCAAACACAAAGGCGACTGAGAAAGATTGCACGGTATCATTATCTGATTTGCGGAAGTGCAATGGAATTGGGTAGAACGCATGACCTTTGCAACCAAGTGAGCCATTGGTTAGCTCAAGAAGTCCGTCTGATGTGACTGTAGCAGCATCGTCGACGGTGAGGTTAGTATCGGCTGTGAAGCCAAGGTACAAGAGTTGGTCATCACTTGTTGAAGTAAAAAACGCAAGATCAAGGCCAAAGCAGAGGACGAAACAAAGAAAGAAGAACTTCATGTGAGAAGGGTGAAGCACTTCATTGGCCATGCTTTTCTGTGCTTGCAGGAGGAGACTGTAAAGCTATTTAAATCAAATTGCTAAGGAGGTCAGGTTGCTATTTCTCTAGTTGTGGCTAGTAGAGACAATCTAGAATTAAAGGAACCTGCATGCTCAGGCAAGTTGTGAATAAATCCTTCCATGTGGTTGTAATTTATTTGTAGGAAAAGCAATTCTTAGCCACACATGACTTCAGTGCATAATTCAGTCGTCCTTTACTTTTCCAATTTGACTACTACACATGGCTTCATAAGTCAGTCATCTATGTAGCTTTCCATCTCTATGCATCGAGTAAGTTGTCTATTTAGCTTTCTACGTTGGTCATTGTCAGTCAGTTTCACAAGAGTACCTAATTGCATTTATGTGATTTGGTTACATGATATGCCGCCTGGCCCCTTTTTTCTGCAATCATTCTCGCTTTATGAACATGCCAGGGACTGAAGCCAACAAGTACAGAGATATCTAGGGGTGTAATGGAATGGCTATTTTCTAAGGGAAGGAGGTTCCTACTTATTACAATAATACCAAGCAAATGGGCTCGACTAAAACTACAGGGAATTCAAGATCATGTGACCCCCTTGAGAGGTAACATATATTTCTCTAGTTGTGGCTAGTAGAGACTACATAGAATTAAGGTAACTTACGTGCTTAGGCAAGTTTTGAATAAATCCTTCCCACGTGGTTGCAATTTATTTGCAGGGAAGACAATTCTTAGCCACGCATAACTTCAGTGCACTAGTCAACCGTCCTTACTTTTCCACGCATGGCTTCATAAGTCATCTATGTAGCTTTCCATCCCTATACATCCATGACTTGAAAAGTCAGTTGTCTATGTAGCTTTTCGCGTTGTTCATTGTTAGGCGGTTTCACAAGAGTATCTAATTGCATTTTTGTGATTTGGTTACAATATTATATGCCATATGAACCTATACCCAAAATAAAGACCTTCTCCGATCCGATCCACCTGGCCCCGCCCCCACCTCTTGCGTCGGCCTTGCCCCCACCTCCTGCACCAGCCCTGCCCTGCCTCCCACCTCCGCCCCGCTGTTCCCATCTCCGCGCCTGCCCCACCTCCTTCCCCACCACCCACGGCCCGCGCTGCCCCTTCTTCAGCCACCGCACCACCTCCTGCATGCCAGCTGTTGCCCTCCTCCGCACTGTCCTCACCCCACCTCCCTGCATCCCCACCTCCTGCTGAACCACTAATTCAAAAAGTGGCAGTTCACTTGATTATTTTAAGTACTCCCTCCGATCCATATTACTTGTCGTTAAAATGGATGTATCTAGCACTAAAATATGTCTAGATACATCCATTTTAATGACAAGTAATATGGATCGGAGGGAGTAGTTCAATCTGCAAAACTATGATAATTCAGTTTGCTACCGGTTGGAAGTTCAGAAAGCCCCCACCCCCACCCTCCAACTCTTCTCACGTGAATCTGGTGCTCCGACAGGAAGTTCACTTGCTATCTATCGAGAAGTTCACATCTTCCACCGCGGAAGTTTAGAAATCCCCCAACCCCCCACCCCCACCCTCCAACTCTTCCAACTTGAATGTGGTGCTCCGACAGGAAGTTCACTTGCTATCTATCGAGAAGTTCACATCTTCCACCGCGGAAGTTCAGAAATCCCCCCACCCACCCTCCCCTATCTTCCCACGTGAATCCGGTGCTCCGACTGGAAGTTCACTTGCTACTACAGAGAAGTTCACATCTTCCACCGCGGAAGTTCAGAAAGACCCCCAGCCCCTCTCTTCCCACGTGAATCTGGTGCTCCGCCAGGAAGTTCACTTGCTACTACAGAGAAGTTAGCATTTTCCACCACGGAAGTTCAGAAAGACCCCCCAACCCCATCTCTCTTCCCACATGAGTCTGGTAGTCAGGAAGTTCACTATATAGTCGCATGAAGTTCAGAGAGGGTTCCGTGGAAGTTCAGAAAGGGTTGTAGAATAGCGGAGCTATATATATATCCATTGCACACAATATATTGTTAATGGTAGAGTTCGGTACAAGTGTGCATGTAAAATGAAAAAAAGGTATAGTTTACACCATTAAGGCTGCATACAAGTCTTCTACCTCCTGAGAGATCAGCTATTGTGCTTCTAGTTCACTGTCGTTGTGTTTGTTATGGCCTCTGGATCGAAACTTTGTTCTGCATCAAGGATATACCGTTGAAGCTCATGTATGTCGGATTTAGATTTGGGGGTGCCATGTCACCGTTGAGATACTGCATAATCTGCCTCATGTTGGGCCTTAAATTGATTAATGGGTGTGAGCTCAGCAATCCTAACTTCAGAGCTAGGCATGCCTCGTCAACATCGTAGGCACCTTGGAGCTTGGTATCCACTGCATCTGTGAGAAATCCTCGGTGCCAATGGTGAAGAACCCATTCAACTCAACATGAGTTGGTTGCCTTCGACGGGCTTTCGCCCACAAGTGACTTCAAGAACAAACATGCCAAGGGAAAATACATCACTGAGAGGGGTTGCTTTGTTGGTGCGTGCTAGCTCAGGAGCTAGGTATCCAATGGTGCCAACAACATGTGTAGTTTGAGGGCCATTCTCGTGGTCATATAACCTTGCCAAGCCAAAATCCCCTAGTCGCCCATTCAGTTCATCATCAAGGAGCACATTGCTTGGCTTGATGTCTCGATGTAGTACTACTTTCTCCCATTCCAGGTGAAGGTAAAAAAGCCGGATGCAATGCCTTTAATGATTCTGTATCTTTGGGCCCAAGTTAAAATAGGCTTGCTGTGTTGATCATACAAGTACTTGTCCAGACTTCCATTTGACATATATTCATACACCAAAAGAAGCTCCGCTTTACGACGGCAATAGCCATGTAATTGCACAAGATTGCGGTGTTGGAGGTGGCCAATGCTTACAACCTCAGCGACAAATTCCTTCATTCCCTGCTTCGAGTCATGGGAGATCCTTTTCACAGCAATCTCCACTTTAGACCTTGGAAGCACTCCCTTGTATACCCTTCCAAATCCTCCAACACCAAGTAGATTTTTGATCTTAAATCCTTGGGTAGCATGAAGCAAGTCCTTGTATGAAAATCTATGTGGCCCAAATTCAGTTTCCCAATTTTCCCTTAGTTCAGCATACCTTAGTCGCCTTCGAACAAGAAGAATCACAGTGATGCCGATAACAAGAACACATGCTGCAGTAAATATTGGCAATACAATTTCCAGTACCTTGGATCTAGGCTTGGGGCCTTCACGAGGTAGCTTGGGAAGCTTGGTGATGTCAATTGCTGGAGCAGGCATGTTGATGCCAAAACTCCAACCAAGCACATACTGTCGTGAGATGAATGAGCCTGTCGAGGCTGAGAAGCCGACATAAACCATATATGTGAGCACCGTTGAGAGGTTATAGGTGGTGGAGAGTAGTGGTTTGATGGGTTTGGCCATGTGTATGGGAGCCAAGCTCACATCGATCTGCTTGCTATCTCCGTCATATTCCACCCACACCTGCATCACTTGGTAGCTAGCGAGTGTCAAATTTTGGAAATTACCGTTGTGGTCGTAGTAACCAGCACTGCTGGATTTTATAGATTTGAGACCGTTGATGTCGATTCCAAGATGGTTGTTGTCGATGTCCTTGAATTCATCGTTCCAATTGGTGTCGAGCTCAACGGCTAAGAAGCGGTTGGTCGCGTAGCCATTGTTGTGGTCGTTGATGAGGCCCAAGTACTGGGTCGGCATTGTGTCTGAGAAGTTGTTGGCGGCAACGAGAGAAAGGCGAGGCCGTGGCGCAGATATGGGATTGGACACGATGAATAGCAATGATAAGAGGCAGCAAAGGATCCATTGGGCGTGTTGCCAAACTGGAATGGAGTCGGGTGGAAAGCATGGCCTTTGAGCCGAAAGGTGCCATTGGTCAGCTCAAGTAGGCCATCTGGTGTGATTGTAGCTACATCGTCGAGAGTGAGGTCGCCCCCAGTGAAGCTGGAGTAGACAAATTGGTCTTGCCCAGCAGCAAGCTCTGAAAGATGGGGGAGGATGAAGAACAGGAGATGTAAAAGCAAGGAAGGACGATTCATGTCACTCATGGCTCATCAGCATAAGTGGCTCACTCATGGCTCATGGCATCATCCGATAAAATATCATCAGGATTAATTATCGGGTTACCGTTGGAATCGTGTGGGGCGATGAGGTTCCTTCATCCTAGATCACACAGACTTGGCGGTGCCTCATGTTTGAGTAGATGTCGCCACCGCTGAACTCGTAGGAGACACTGTTTTGTGATCCAGCGAAGTCCCAGGGTTCCTACTCTGGGTATGACACTCCCTTTTTTATTCCAGAGTCGCCGCTTTCTTCGGCATCGTCAGGAATTGAGCAAGGTGAGCTTAAGCTGCGCTGCAGTGTGGACTCAAAGATTGAGCTAAAAGATAGCTTGTCGTATGCGTCAGCTAGATCTTCTAGATCTATGGAGTGTCCGCAAATTTCTTTGACGTTCGTCGGATCAAAGACGGCTTTTCCTATGGAGCTGATAGATGATCCAGGAGTCGCCGTAGGGGATGCTGGTGTAGCCGACGGATCTGAGCTGAGCGGGAGCCGAAAGGCGAAGGTTCTCGGGTGCCCCCACATGAAACCTCCGAACATGAGATCGGTCTCCTGGTTGATCGAGAGCCGACAAAGGGGTGGGTGGGCGTGGATCAGCGAGATCGATGTGGACCTCTAATACGTCCAATTTGCATCACCATTATATATCATAATTTGCCTCTATTCATTGATATATGTCTTATTATGAGGTGTTACTTATGTCTTTTCCTCTGTTTTTGCATCATGGATGATTCTTGAAGGATGGACTGCCAGAGTCAGGTTTCTGATGGAAAAAAGGTGTTTTGATGCAATTTTGCGAAGATCAGAAAAATATCAGAAAAATATTGGAAAATTATATTTTCCCAGAAGACGGAGGAAGCCATAAGGGGAGGCATAGCCGGGCCATAGGGGGCCCACACCCCCTAGGCACGGGCCCACCTTGCCCCGCGCCTAGGACAGGTGTGGCCCACCTGGCCGGCTCCCGACTCCGCCCTCTTGCCTATAACTTCCTCTCGGAACCCTAATATCGAGGAAGGTACCACAGAAATATTTTCGCCGCCTCTGCGGGGCGGAAAACACCGAGAGAGAAAGAGCTCTCCGACAGAAAGATTTTTGCCGGGCAAATTCCTTCCCGGAGAGGGGAGATCATCGCCATCAACACCGTCATCAAGCTAGGCTTCATCGGGATCATCATTGACAAGGTTTAATCTCGTCAATGCCCATTGTTATGGACTTGGGTTTTGGAGAAGATGGGGATGCTGGAGATCGTGGCACGGTTAACAGACAAGCAACCAGGGGACACGAGATTTACCCAGGTTCAGGCCCCCGGAGGGAAAACCCTACTCCTTCTTGTCTGCTCTTTGATTACGGCGGAATCGAAGGTTACAGGGTGCGCAGATTCAATCTGGCGTGGATGCGTGTGCGAAAGTATGAGTCTAGAGATCTAGGACGTGCCCTCCTGGCCTTTATATATACTTAGGCATCCCGGGCATAGTCCTAGTCGGTTACAAGTTCTAGGGTTTTACCCCTTGGAATTTCCTATCTATGCTAGTCTTGCTCTCCAAGGATTCGAAGATGTCATGGGCCTTGGCCACCCGAAAATCTTCATGGGCCGTCGTATGTCTGCTATGGGCCTTCCTTGGGCTGGACAAGGTATGCTGAAGTCACGTACCCGTAGGGTATAACCATGTCAGTAGCCCCCGAGTGTTCAGTCGAATCGTAGATTCGGCTGAGGACTCTTCCATCCTTCGGGTGCAGATATATTTAATAGTATATATGTGTGTAGGGATCGTTGATGCGTGTGCCTGACTCACCCGACGGATCAGGGTCAGTTAACTGTCTTAGGACGAAACGACACGATCTTCTTCAGGTTCGGGTCCCTCAACCGGGACCTGGAACATATGCTGGCGTAATTCGACTGAGGCCGCGGAGGACTTACAGGAGTGGAATTCCAGTGGTTTTTGATCGATGTACCCAACGCGTCCGTCGGGATTTTTCATCGCACCCGCTGGTACGGATTCATACTAGCAGAGCGCAGTCAGGTGCGTTGCCAGGCCATCAGATGATATCTGCAGGTCTTATCTTTGCGTCGCAGACGCAGCATCCGAACATTTATCACCTCGGAGGTGCTTCGGGTGGCCAAGTAGATTGTCACTCACTTAGCGTTTTGTTGGGGCAGAGTTGCCAAAAAAAATTACGTGCTGATCCGAAAGATCGCAGTCGAAGATTTCATAGGGTGCGCGACCAGCGCTCCCTATGGGAGTAGCCCCCAAGTGTCTGTTCGAGTCGTAGACTCGAACGGAGACTTTAGTTCAAGCATTGTTTTGGTCGTTAAGTCCGCAGGACTCGAAATTTTTTCGGATGCTTAAATCCATCCTCCCTATGGGAGTAGCCCCCGAGTCCGTAGTGGAGTCGTAGACTCGACGTAGGACTCAGAGAAGTAATTTTGTCCTCATTTGTCTCGCCGGGCGCGGCCGCCCGATAGGAGTAGCCCCGAGTATTTAGTCGAATCGTAGATTCGAGTGAGTACTCTTAGCCGTGAGCAGTGGTGCTAGTATAGCTTTTGATGACGTCAGTGCTTACGATCGATGACCTCAAGCATCTGCTACGCCAGAGATGACTTGACTGGACGAAGTGTGGGTCCCACTTGCTGACTTTGAATTGACCGGTCACGCGCGGCGTGGAGATGATTACGGCGTCTCCTCGATTTCCACACGTAGTGGACGACGTGGTATCGACGGTTCGTTTTGGTGCTGACACGTGTACGGCCAGATCTACCGTTGGCGTTAGGTCTTCTCGATGGACGGCCAGCGTGCGTCGTCTTCGCTGTTATAATCCTTGGTGAAATCGTGGTTTGTTTTTCACCGCAGCAGTTCATCTATTCACTGCCTCCTCGTTCTTGAGCTATTCTTGCTGCGCGCTGAGAGTTTCTTCCACATTTCCTTTGCCTTTCTTCGTTGGCAACGCCACCACCGCCGTAGTGGCATGGGGAAAACAAAGAAGTCCTCATCTGCGGTTGGGACCAGCGCCGCCAGAGGCAAGAAGGGCACCGCCACTGCTCGCGTCACCGACGGTGGCTGGCGGTGATCAGAAACGCGGGAGAGCGATCTCCGCAATCTGCGCGAGCGGGGCCTGATCCCGCAAGATACGACTGCCGTGAGACTCCCCGGCAATGAGGTAATCCCCCGTCCCCCATATGGGTACCGGGTTATGTTTGTTGCCTTCGTGATTCGCGGGTTTTCTTTTCCGGTCCATGACTTCCTCCGTGGACTACTCTTTTTCTATGGGGTTCAACTCCATCATCTGTCTCCCAACTCCCTTCTCCACATTGCGTGTTTTATCACGCTTTGCAAGTGTTGGCTTGGTATTGAGCCACACTTTGGCCTCTTCCGGAAGCTTTATTCCGTGAAGAGGCAGTCTGGTTCGGATGGTATGTATCCCATTGGGGGTTTCATCATCTCCCTCAGTCCCAATGTGTAATTCTTTTCCTTTTCCATGTCTGAATCATCCAAGATCAAGTGAGGAAATGGTTTTACATCCGTGACTCCGTCTTGCCTGGGCAAGATTTTGGTCTCGTTCCCTTTGACCCCTCCCAATTGATTGAGAAGAAAAGATCCTGGAAAAACCAAATCTTAGACGGTGAGGTGGCGGAGATAGAGGCCCTGTACCATCGGGTGGAGGATCTCCAACTGATTTCTGAGAAGGAGGTGAACGGTGTCGACATTATCCGGACGTTTCTTGAGCGTCGGGTGCAGCCTCTCCAAGCGAGGGCGCACCCGATGTTTCTTTACTCTAGGCGCCGTGATCCGACGAGGGTTTCGAGTGAGAAAATCTCCGAGGTGGAACTTGACAAGGCTCTTCGCGCGCTGTTGAAGTTCAAGGCCGACGAAGCAATTCCGGGGAAGTCGCTGACTCCTCCCTTTTCTTCGACGTTGGTCGTACCGAAGGTGTAGATTTGCGCACGTAGTGCTCCCCCTTTGTTTTTGTCGGCTGTGTATTTTTTCCTTTGTTTGCTAACAAAGTTCCTTTTCCTTTTGCAGAGCTTCAAAGTGTCGGGCATGGCACCACCGTTGCCCGAAAGGTATCCGAATGCCCCGGATAATGAAGTGGTGGATTCCGTGTCCGAGCTACCGTCAACGCGATCTCCAACGGAGGATGCCGACGAGTCGAGTGAGGACCATTCACGCAAGCGATCACGGAGGTCTAGCGAGGCTTCGGATGCCTCGACTCCTCCGACTCCCAGAAATCCTCTGGGCCTTGAGCGTCATGATGATGTTCATGGGGGTTCTTCCTCTCCCCTTCCTGCCATTCCTGTGCGGGCTGTTGCTCCGCACCCGCCAGCAAAGCGGAAGAAGGAAGAAAAGAAGGAGGAGAAGAAGGAGGAGAAGAAGGAAGAGAAAAAGGAGGAGAAGAGGGCCCGAAGGGCTTCTCCTATCTTCGACCTGAGCGCGTTGGGCTCGTAAGTTTTCTTGTTGCCACTGTTGTCCTTTGTTCTCTCATTATTTTTGCACCTGTGTTGATTGGTTCGTATGCAGGCAATCCTCCGACGGCTCTAGTGATGGTGCGCGGGAGATGATGGGGGAGTCGAACATTGCGTCGCCTCCTCCTCAGACGGTGGCGACTTCGGGTGGCGCCGCTCCAGTTCCTCCTGTGCAGGAGAGGCTGGTGGTTGCGCCTCAGAATTTCGCAGGCGGGCCTGCGGGTTCGCCTTCGGAGCACGTAAGTTTTTCTTCTTTATGTTACGGGGGAAGCCCCCGAGTGTCTTCGTATGCTAATGTTATTTTTGCTTCTTTGTGTTGGGCGTAGCCCCCAAGTCCTGTTCTTACTGCTATTGCCTTTTGCTGGAGCCTTTTGTCCAAGAGGCCAAACGGCTAGTGGAGGAACGCCTGACGCTGGAGGCGAAACTGCGGCAGCTTCAAGGTATTCGTCTACCTTGTAGTACTTCTCTTGTTTTATCCTGGTCCTGTTCTTTGACACTTGCTTGTTGTAAATGTAGAGGAGCATAACGACTCTCTCCGTGAGGTCGACGCTCTGAAAAAGAGCCTTGGCCAATCGGAGCAGAAAGCCGAAGCCGCCACTGGTGCGAGAGAGCGCCTTGAGCTGGAGCAGACGAAGGCAGCCGAAGCGAAGGAGCGTCTGCAGCAGGAGGCCGCAGATCGTGAGGAGCAGCTGGCCACCGTTGCGGCTGCTCGCGAAAAAGGGGTGGCGGAGAAGCTCATGGTTGCTGCCAAGGCTATTTCGGGAGAGCGCTAGCTTTTGTACTTGCTTCTTTTTCTACGGATCTTCTTCTATGTTGCCTTTCTTCATGTTTTTCTTCTTTTTTGTCTCAGATGCCGCAGGCATCGAGTTCGACCGGCGGTGCTCTGGAGCACGGGAGTGCTCTAGATGATGCCACTGTAGCGTTCGAAGACCGCTGCAACACCGTCGTCAACTCCCTTGCCAAGGCGAAAGAGGTCCTTGGTCGCTTCTACCAGGAGCTCTTCCCGAAGGGCGCATCCCTTGAAGATGTGGATGCCCTGGCAGAGGCTCTGTCAGCCGAAGCGCCCGCAGCGTACAAGCGCAAGCAGAAGGGCATCGGCGCGTCCATCGGGCTGGCGATGGCCATGGCGGCTGGGGCGGAGCTGGACCTGCCCCAGATTACTTCTCGGATGCCAACGGCTGCGGATGGATCCGAGGTAGCCTTCACCGCCTACTCCGCTTGCTGCAGACGATATGGGCCCAAGCTCATTGACTTGCTGTCTGAGTATGCATTGCGGCAGCAGGGCGAGGCCAAAGCTAGGCAGTCTGGCTCTGAGGCGACTCAGTGTCCTGCGCCTTAGGCATAGTAGATGTAGGGTAGTATGTAGTTTACTTTTGCTGTAAATATCTTTTGTAGTACCATCATTGTGCCACGCAGTGGCCTTATATATTTAATGAATTTCTCCGAGTTGGACTCCATCCTTGGCTGAATGTCTGTGTTCCTTTCTTTTTTCTGCTGCTATAGGTTCCTTCGGGTGCTGGCCCAGTTGACACTTCATCCGAAAGGCCCTTGCGACCATCATTGGGTGATTCCTCGCAGCTCGCTTTTCTTCGAGATCGCGTGCGCATCTTGGAGAGGGATTTTCTCAGGTTACGCGGTCGCGCCGACGTTTGGAAATCCAAGGCAGACCGTGGTGCGGCCAGAGAGGAGTATTTGATGGCCGAGCTGGGTCGGCTGTCCGAGCAGCTGCAATGTAAGTTGATCCTTCTTTCGGGCTGTAGCTCAGTTCTTCGGGTGATCCTGCTGGTCTTATTCTTGTTTTGTGCGGTTGTCGCAGGTGCCAATATCGCTCCAAGGGAAGAAAAAGAGCGTATCGCTGTTCGAGTCAACTGCTTGACTCAACAGGACATGGAGGCCGGCGGCTTCTTCTGGATGGATCGTGATCGTGCCATGGTTCTGGCGACGGTGCAGGATCATGTCTATCAGGTTTCGCGGGTGCTCCGCCAGGTGCAGACATCACTTTCCTCGGTGCTGCACGTCATGTTTCCTTTGGATGCCGTGCCGACGACCCTTGCAGGTCTTCTGACGAAGTTTCGGAGTGCCAGCAATGTCAAGGAGCTGGTGCGGCAGCAGCTCGTCGCAGGGGTGAAGGCTGCCTTGTCCCTTGTGAGGGTGCACCGTCCTGACGTAGATTTGGCTGCTGTGGCGACTGGGCCACCTCCTCGACCATATGGTGGCGAGTGGAACATGCGTCCGCATTACGCGGCTGTAAGGCAGTATGCCGAAAAGATTGTAGATTTGTTTGAGCAGCGTGCTCAGGTTATTCTTCAGGGGTAGGACCTGAAAATAAACAGATAGATGTAAAATTTGTATGTTGCGGCTGGGCGTTTTTGTGCCCTTTGTTGTAAAGGTTTGCTTGTTTGTGAGCACGCAGTGCTTTGATTGAGTACGTGCCCTTTTCGTTTGCCTAACGTGGTCAGTTACTCAGGTGTACACATTTGGTCCTCAGTCGATGAAATCGTGAGGTGGGGGGAGCCCCCAAGTGTGTATGTAGCATGTAGTTAAGTTGCAGAAAATAGTCAACCGAAGGTTGGGGGCGAGACACTTAGCTTTATTTATATCGTAATGGAGGAGGTACATGTTTCGGCTGAGTAGCCTTGGCTGAAAGCCTTATTGAAAGTAAAAAGGGGGGTAGGTTGCTACAGGTAGAATCATCGCAGGTGCGAGACGTTCCATGGGTTGGAGTATGCGACTCCAGACTCCACGTGCTTGAGGCGATAGGCGCCACCTGGGATGACTTCGGTGATGACATAGGGTCCTTCCCATGGTGAATCGAGTTTGTTCGGTCGCTTTTGCTTGAGTCGCAAGACGAGGTCTCCTTCGACGAAGGACCTTGGGCGCCGCCGCTGTGATAGTTGCGAGACTCTGGTACACACCGATCGAGCCGCTATATCCCGCGCTTCGTCGAGTGTGTCGACGGCGTCTTCGAGTGCAGCCTGGACTCGGCATTGTAAGCAACGACTGTGGAGCCTGATGGCGATTGCCGGTAGCACGCTCGGCTCCGTGGACCATGAAGAACGGTGTGTAGCCGGTGGAGCGGTTTGGCGTAGTCCGTAAGCTCCACAGATGCAGGTAGCTCTTCGTCCGATTTCGACTTTGTGCTCGAGTGAGCTCATGAGGCGCTTCTTGATGCCGGCGCCGATTAGGCCGTTGGCCTTTTCCACTTGCCCGTTTGTTTGCGGGTGTGCCACTGAGGCATACGTGATATTGATCCCGAGGCCTTCGCAGAAGTCCTGGAATTCTTCGGAGATGAAGTTCGATCTTTTGTCGGTGATGATGCTGTGTGGTACGCCAAACCTATAGACAATGGATTCGAAGAACTTGACGGCGGTTTTGCCCTTCTGGTTGGTGACTGGCATGGCCTCGATCCACTTGGTGAATTTGTCGACTGCGACCAGGAGGAAGACGTGTCCTCCTTTCGAGGATTTTGGCAGTTTGCCGATCATGTCGAGGCCCCATTGGGCAAAAGGCCAGGCTATGGGTATGGGTCGAAGTTCGGACCCAGGTGCGTGTGGTTTGTCGGCGAACCGTTGGCACCCGTTGCATCTTTGGACGATGTCCTTCGCGTCGCTCATGGCCATGGCGAAGAGAATCCTGCCGCAGAGCTTTGGCGACGAGGAGCGCTACCTGCGTGGTGCCGCAGATGCCCTCGTGGATATCTTGGAGTATGGCCTTGCCGTCGTTGATGGTGACGCACCGCTGTAGTACACCCGTAATGTTGCGTTTGTACAGCCGCTGATGATGGTGAAGGCTTTTGACCGACGAGATATGCGCCGGGCATCTGTCGGTCTGTCAGGCAGTTCTCCGTTTATCAGGAACTGGAGGTATGGACGTGTCCAAGTTTCTTCGACGGCCATGACCTGCATCAGGTTGACCATGGCGACTTCGGTATCCAACTTTTCGGGTCCTTCATGACCTTCGGGTAGCGTAGCCCCCGAGTGTTCTGCTTCTTGGGTGATCCTTGGGGAATTTTCGCTGATGGATGGCACGCAGATCCGACGAGGAACACACCGGTGGCACCTTTGCACAAGTGGAGCCGATGTTGGCGAGTCTATCGGCTTCCTCGTTGCTCTCTCTTCCAACGTGCGAAGTTCGCGATCCGAATTCTCCTTCGAGTGCGTTGTATAGCAGACGCGATCATGTTTTCGGCGTGTGCGTCACACTCATTCGTCGTCTGCTGTACGACAAGGTTGGAGTCACCATAGATGACCAGGCGCGTTGCGCCACATATTTTTGCCATCTTCATGCCGTGGATGAGGGCTTCGTATTCGGCCTCGTTGTTGGAGGCTCTGAATTTCATCCGAAGAACGTACTTCATCTTGTCACCTTGCGGGGAGGTCAGTATGACTCCTGCCCCTGCTCCGGCTTCGTGCTTGGAGCCGTCGAAATGCATTGTCCAGGACTATGACATATCTGGGGTGTCAGGCAGCTGCAGCTCCATCCAGTGCACCAGGAAGTCCGGTAGGACTTGAGATTTGATTGCGTGTCGCTTCTCGTAGACGATGTCCAAAGGTGATAGTTCAATGCCCCACAGGGCCACGCGTCCTGTGGCCTCTGGGTTATTAAGGATGCTGTTCAGGGGTGCCTCATTGACGACCATCACCTGATGCTCCTGGAAGTAGTGGCTCAGTCGTCGAGCCGTCATGAACACGCCGTAGGCCAGCTTCTAGTAGTGCGGGTACCGCTGTTTTGTTGGAGTGAGAACCTCGTTGAGGTAGTAAATTGGGCGTTGGACCCCGTGAGTCTTGCCTTCTTCGGGTCGTTCGACCACGAGTACTATGCTGACCACCTGGTGTGTGGCTGCTATGTACAGCAGCAGGGGCTCGCGCTCTTTTGGCGTGACCAAAACGGGCGAGGTGGAGAGGAGCCGCTTGAGGCTTTCGAATGCGTCGTTGGCTAACGTGTCCACTCGAACTTGTCTACCTTGCAGCGTTGGTAAAATGGTAGGGCCTTCGCCCATGCGGCCGATGAACACGCTTAGTGCCGCTACTCGCGAAATGCTGAACGCCTTGAGGTTTTTCGCTTCTCCATTGTCATGATGGCTTTGATTTTCTTCGGTTCGCTTGATCCTCGTTGAGATGAAGTACCAGCAATTGACCCGAGGGACGCCAAGGCGCACTTTTTCGATTGAGCTTGATCTTGTAGCGATCAAGGTTGTCGAACGTCTCGGAGATCGTCGATAAGTGTTCTTGCCTTGGTTTTTATGACTATGTCGCCGACATAGACTTGGACGCCGACCGATCCGGTCCTTGAGGCAGCTGCATGCATCGCTGGTATGTGGCGCCGCGTTCTTTAGCGAAGGGCATTGTGTTGTAGCGAGATACTCCGAACGGTGTGATGAACGCCGTTTTCTTGATCTTCGACCTTGAGTCGAATCTGTTATAGCCTGAGTAGGCGTCAAGGAAGAGAGCTTCTCACAACTGCGGTCGAATCGATAACTGTCGATCCGAGGAAGAGGGAAGTGGTCCTTTGGGCAATGTTTATTTAGTGACGTGAAGTCCACGCATCCGCAGGATGTCCGTGTCCTTCTTCGACCATCACCGTTTGCCACTCGCTTTCCTTGATTTCCCGGATGAAGTCTGCTGCGAGTAATCTGTTGATCTCCTTGCCGATAGCTTCGGCTCGTGGCTCCGACAGTCTTCGGATGGACTGCTTGACTGGCTTGGTGTCTGGGAAGACATTGAGTGCGTGCTCGGCGAATTCCCTGGGAACTCCTGGCATGTTCGCAGGACACCAGGCAAAGATTTCCCAGCGCTCACGGAGGAATTCGACGAGCGCGCCTTCCTATGCGGTGCTGAGGTCGTTGGCGACCAACGCCGCCTTGGAGGCATCCGTCGGATGGACCTGCACTTTCTTGGTGTTGATGGTGGAGTCGAAAGACATGTCGGGTGCATTCTTCTTTGTGACTAGGGGTAGCCCATTGCCCGTCACCTCGCGGAGCCTTACAAGCTCGTCTTGCATGCCGAAAGACTGGGAGATTTTGTTGAAATCCCTGTCGCATTGGTCCGATCGGGTGAAGCTCCCGTGGACTGTGATGACGCCCCTTGGTCCTGGCATCTTGAGTAGTAGGTATGCGTAGTGTGGAACGGCTAGGAACCTTGCAAATTCTACACGCCCCAGGATGGCGTGGTATTGCGACGGCCAGTCCACCACTTCGAATTCTAGTCGCTCCTGCCAAAAGTTGTCCGGCTTCCCGAAGATGACGTCGAGACCTATTTTGCCCAGGGGGAATATGCCCTTTCCTGGGACAATGTCGTGGAACGTTGTGTCTGACTGTTCCAGGCTGCATTATGGGATCCGCATAGCTGCTAGAGTGCTTGAGAACATTAGGTTGATGCTGCTGCCGCCGTCCATGAAGACGCGACTCATCTCGAAGCCTCCGACCGCCTCAAAGACTGTGGCAGATGACTGGGCGAGGATCCGCAAGGGTGATCCGCGAGTGAATGTGATGCAGGACTCGATCCGCCGAGGTACTCGAGGATTGCAGCGGAGTTGCCACGCCAAGTTGATTTGTCGGGTGATTTTCTTCTGCACCCTGTTGGTGGGGCGTCCCTTCTGGATCATATTTAGTGCTCCCTATGGTGGGGGGTATGCGACCCCGGCATTGTTTTGATACTGCGCGATTGGTTGATTTGGGCCTCAATAGGCGGCGTGGAGGAGCTCCGTGTGCTATTTCACCTGGCGTAGGTGCGTTTCCGAACGCAGGAATTGGAGCTTGTTGCCTCATCTGCACCATGCCTTCGCTGAGTTTCTGGAACTCGCGGCAGTCCTTGAGCATGTGGCTAGATTTCTTTTTGCCATCTTGTTTGTCGATGTAAAAGTGGATGGTGCATGGACCCGAAAGTTTGTTGAATGCTGAGGGTCCATTATCGCGTCGCTGCTACGACTATGTTGGTCGTCCGTTGTCGCGAAGTTTCGCTGCGGTATCCTCCCGCTGCGGCCGTTGTCGTTACGGCGGTCGGCGAATCGGTCATGCGACCATGTCGGGTCCGTCGCGGTCCTCGTGACGCGATCTCCTCTTGTGGCGTTCGCTTCGCCGTAGTCGTCCTCTTCATCCGATTGCGCTGGATGCAATCTTCGCCCGCCCAACTGTTGGCGATTTCCATGAGGTGGTCGAGTGTCTTGGGCTTTACACGCCCAAGTTCCTCCTGAAGTATGGGCGCTTGACGCCGCCCAAGGCGTCGATGGCCCTCTCTTCGAGATGTGTCTTTCGGAGTTCTTGGTTGTAGACCAGCGTAGTATGTACGGCGAATAGATTCACCCGTTCTCTGAGTGCGGGCTCGCAACTCTTTGATTGAGGCGGCCTCTTCTTGGTGCCTTTGAAATTTCGGATGAAGCTGCGAGCTCCTCCCAGCTTCGGATGGATCCCGATGATAGGCCGCTAAGCACCAGCGCCTACCGTCACCGCAATTGAAGGCATTGCATGGCGATTTCTTTGTTGCCTCCGTGAAGCTTGACGGATGACAGATGGTCACTGAGCCAGGACTTTGGATCTTGCGTGCCGTTGAACTTCGGAGTATCCGAAGGAAGCTTGAAATTGCGTGGCATCTGTGTTCGCCGAACGGATCTGCTGAAGCATTGAGCCCCGCAGAGTTCTCCTTCGTCTTCATCCATCTCAGATTCAGACGAGCATGCGCTTACGCGCTTTTGTCGATCTTCTTATGTGTGAGCTTGTCTCTGGCGTCGTAGTCGCGTTTATGGCGGTGCGAGCTCTTCTTCCTTAGAGGAAGATCGTGCTCCTCTTCATCTTCGGATGAAGGAGTGGGGCTCCTGTCGCGCCTGGCCGGAGCTTTCTTCTTTGGCTCCGTAGGAGCGTCTTCGTGGAGCGCAGCTCCGATTAGTCCTAGTCCGGTGAGTGCGGACCTATGCATGGCCCTTTTCGGGTCCCCCTCTGGAGGTGGGTGAGCCGCGAGATACGCAGTGGCTGCCATGATCGCATCTTGTGGCATCTTCGGGATGATGTTGCCGTCAGCGTCCATATCCATGAACGATGTGTGGAGAGTTCGGGTCACGTCACGCCGTTCCTTGTGGTCCATGTTTTCCACTCGAGAGCGGTGCTTGTTTCCCTGATTTCTGTTTGTGCTAGAGCCGGGTGCCATGGCGGAGAGCGCAGCTCATCGCGCGCTGGACTCGGAGGCTGCTTGCTTGCGTTTGTCGAGCGTCTCCTGCATCTTAACTTGTTTCTTGTGCTCCTCGATGAGGAGGTAGTGGTATGCCATCATTAAGTCACGTGAGGCGTCTGCAGGTAAGACGATGTCGCCTGCGACGACGGGCGAGCCCGACCCATCCTTCTTTGCTAAGTTGGATGACGTGGCGTTGCTTTCCACATTGGGTGGATCGCTTCTTCGTTTTCGCCGTTTCGATTGGGCGGCGGGTTAGGCGTTTCTTCGTCGGTTTGGATGACTGCGTCGCACAGATAGCGCTTGCAGATTGGTTATTGCCGCTTTTTCGGATCCGGAACCGTAGGTCCCTTCATCCGAAGGTGGATCGCACAGATCGGAGTTGCAGCTGCTGCTGCTGCTGTAGAACTCATCTGTCAATGGTGAAGTGCGTAGCACGGGGTGTGGAGCCCACGAAGCGGGCCTGATTAACGGCACGGGCACCCGCTCAGGGAGGCGGAGGGTGCCGGTTTGTCCCACCTGGAAGCAAAAGCTCCCGAACAAAATTTCGAGTCCGTCGCCTACGGGCTCGAAATCTTTCATGGTAGACGACGAGTAGGCGATGAAGTCGAAAGCGCCGAAGAGGAGGTGATTCTCCGTCGCCGCGGAGTTGTAGATCGATCGGGTCGGAATCGTCACGATCGCACAATCAGCAGCCCCAATTCCCACAGACGGCGCCAATTGACGAGGTTTAATCTCGTCAATGCCCATTGTTATGGACTTGGGTTTTGGAGAAGATGGGGATGCTGGAGATTGTGGCACGGTTAACAGACAAGCAACCAGGGGACACGAGATTTACCCAGGTTCAGGCCCCCGGAGGGAAACCCTACTCCTGCTTGTCTGCTCTTTGATTACGGCGGAACCGAAGGTTACAGGGTGCGCAGATTCGATCTGGCTTGGATGCGTGTGCGAAAGTATGAGTCCAGAGATCTAGGACGTGCCCTCCTGGCCTTTATATAGACTTAGTCAGGTCCTGGGCATAGTCCTAGTCGGTTACAAGTTCTAGGGTTTTACCCCTTTGAATTTCCTATCTATGCTAGTCTTGCTCTCCAAGGATTCGAAGATGTCATGGGCCTTGGCCACCCGAAAATCTTCATGGGCCATCGTATGTCTGCTATGGGACTTCCTTGGGCTGGACCAGGTATGCTTAAGTCACGTACCCATAGGGTATAACCATGTCAATCATCATCATCCACACCATCATCTCCACCAGCACCATCATCACCACTCCATCCTGTTGTAACAATCGTGTTGGATCTTGCATTAGTTCATAGGGGGAACTTTCCCGGTGTTGATTACTATTGTAGTTGATGCTTGTGAGTGGAACCATTGGATTATTGTTTATGTTCATATTGTTATCCATCACCATGTCATCTTTGATCTTGATCCATATGATGTATTGTGAGTAGTTCTTCTAGTTCTTGAGGACATGGGAGAAGTCATGTTGTTAGTAGTGGATTTGCGTTGAGATATTATTCAATAGTTTAGTATTTAAGTTGTGGTGCTATTCTTCTAGTAGTGTCATGTGAACGTCGACTACATGATACTTCACCAGTTATGGGCCTAGGGGAATGCATTGTGTATTTGGCTACTAATTGTGGGGTTGCCAGAGTGACAGAAACCTGAACCCCCATTAGGACACCTTTGCACAAGGGAGTGTAGGATCTCAGAGTTTAAGGCTATGGTTAGGTTTATATCTTAATTACTTTCCTATAGTCGCGGATCCTTGCAGGGGGTTTAATCACAAGTATGTATTAGTCCAAGTAAGGTCGGTACATTAGCACAGGTTCACCCACACAACACTTACAACACCAAAGAAGAGTACTTAGCTATTTGAAGCGAAAGCACTTGACAGAATTCCCATGTGTCCTCTAGAACGTTTGGTCCTTATAAGTATTTCCACCGGCTTGTCCTTTTCTAAGAAAGGATTGGGCCACTTGTTGCAGTTGTTCGTTGTCTTTATTACTTGCATCTTGTTTCGTTGCTTTATCAGAAAACCACTAAAATCCATTTGCTAAGTATTTACAGAGATTTCTTGCTCCATACCACTAGTCAACACCTTCCGCTCCTCGTTGGGATCGACACTCCTATTTATCGAAATTACTACGATACACCACCTATACTTGTGGGTCATCAAGACTATTTTCTGGCGCCGTTGCCGGGGAGTGAAGCGTATTGAAGAGTGGAACTAGTAAAGGAAACTTCTACTATGAGTATTTATTTTTGTTTTTGTTTGTTACTCTGTTTCCAATATGGATAACCCACTTGGTTTTCTGTTTGGGAAAACTACTACCACTGTTAGGGTAGTAGATGAACCACCGCCTGTTGAGATAGATCCTTTTAAGATACCTACAAGTATTGTTGATCGTGTTATGGATAATTATTATTTAGGGGATGGAACTGTCCACCCTGGTGATCACTTGCTTTTTATCCATGAATTATGCGGGTTGTGTGCAGGTATCACAACTGAACAGGTGATGAAGAAGTTACTCTCTATATCCTTGAAAGGTAGAGCTGAAGAATGGTATAAGCTGCTGAAGAATGGGCAATCCATGAAATGGGAGGAAATGGCATCTCTCTTTTATTCTAAATTCTATCATCCCAGTGAGATTCATAAGGATAGAAATATGATATATAATGTTTGGCCTCATGATGGAGAGAGTACAGCTCAAGCTTAGGGGAGATTGAAGTTACTAATGCTTAAATGTCCTATTCATGAACTCCCTAACAATATTATTATCAATAACTTTTATGCTAGGATTTCTCTTCATGATAAAGATTTACTAGATACTTTTTCTGCTGGATCATTCACACATATGTAGGTAGAAGCTAAATGGGATCTACTAGACCATATTTTCTCATTATCTGGTGATTGAACCGAAACAAAAATATACACGTCAGACATGGGTTCAGACTTCAGATCAGACGAGAAGTTAAAAGGTGAAATTGATGCACATGAATAGTCCACCAACCATCTCCAAATGTGTAGAAAATGGTTTCTCCTCTATGCCTACATATACTAATCACTTCCATCTACAGTCGTCCATACTACACTTCCCTTTTTTCGGCAACAAGGTGATGTCGCCCGCAGAATCAACTGACATGAACGATAGGTCCAAGTTCATCTTGTGCCTTTCATCCTCTAAAATATGTTGTGGCCACGAAGCGCTCCGTCTAGGCTGTGGTCCTCCAGTGACGTTGCCAGAGTTTCGAGTGGAGCTGGGCTGTGGTCCTCCAGTGAGGTTGCTGGAGTTTCGAGTGGAGCTGAGCTACGCCCGAGATAAGCTTGATTCGTCGGCTAACCTTATCCTTTTGTCTAGGGACTGCTTCAGTCGTAGCATATCTTTTCGTTTGTGATGCAGCAAGTACTAGTAAGCCATTAGTTCCTCTCTCGTGGCATCTGCCGTCATGGGTACCGCACCCAATACGGCGTCTCGAGCCTTCTGTCGGACCGCAGGTGCGAATTGGAATGTTAGGCGTTCGGTGCGCTCTCCACCTCTGTTCATGACTCGACGTTCTCGTTCTGGCGGGATGTCTCTATTCTCATGACTTCCTGGTGCATCATCCGACAAAATATCATCAGGGTTAATTATCTGGTTTGCGGTGATCCAGCATACCACTGCATGATGTAGTACACTATAGTCGTTGATATAACACCAATGAAACACCATTCACTAGTATTACATCCCTCAGAGTGGTACAATAGAAACACAGCAGGTCCAAGACATGACTATAGGTTACAACTCAACTCTTTACACAAGATCCAGAGAACACTCTAGGTTAAAGAGAGAGAAAGAATCTTCTTACAAAGACGAATCAGAAATAATCAAGTCAAAGACTAGTATTTCAACTAATGGTCTGGTACTGCTGCTATTGCAATACGCTACAGAAATAGGTTCTATGGCTAGAGATTATATTCCTATCTAGTCAGTAACTTCGTCTTCACTTGAGTTGATGTATATGTTGACTTTCTTGACTTCATTGAAGAACTTTAGCTTCTGGTGATGATTCCTGGAGCATAACTTGATGTAGACGTCGTCTTAATGACTTCAAAATCTAGCAAGGGTTAAGAAGATACGTTGAGTACGAGCGTACTCAGCAAGTTTACTAGAAAAGGAGTGTTTGATGCACTATATCTACAGCCACAGACCATAGGTCGTAGGAAATGCAGGTTTTCGTAAATATTTCTTCAAAGGTTGCTTTTATTCTGAAAAGCTATGTCCGTCAGCCTTCACGGGTTTACCAGAACTTTCACAGGGTTCCTTTCCCGCCGCGTTCGCAGCTCCTTCCCGGAACAGGGAGTAACAAGTTACAGTTCTTACACTCTGCAGAGGTGTGTTACTTTACCCATGAAAGATCTTAGCTTTATTGCACATCCAAACGGCCAACCCGTTCATAATTCCTTGGTATGAGGCCTAGACTAAGATCCAAGCCAATCACTGCCCTCTCCGCGACCCCATATGTCTGCGTGATCCTTCGGGGCCGGCTCACCTCCGTTAAGCCCCCTTTCGGGCAGGCCAAAACCCTGATGAGTTCCCGAAGACTCTATGACCTGGTGATACCCGGGCAAGTACCATATTAAATGGACTATACCCCTAAACACCATTCTTAGATAATCTAGACACCAAAAGTGTGGGGCATAAGGGTGCCCACCCATATGTTGGATCCGCTCAAGGAATCACAAAGTCACGTTAAGGTCGTCTTGCCTCCATACGAGAGGAAAAGGATACATCTGACTTCTCCGTCCCATACCAAATCTCATGGTTAACGCATGATATACGGCGCAAGAATCACTGGCAACATTGGTTGTTAAGTCCTAGATAATATGTTCCTTTACCACCGGAACTTTCATAGTAGGTTATTACCTCTTGGTAAATAACCTATAATCATATTATTATGAAAATAGTGTTTTCTGACCTTTTTCAAATGCAGGTGATGACAACACTGGATTTGCAAAATACTCTACAGAAAATAATCAAAGGACATGAGCAAGTGTGAACTTGCCTTTTGTGATTGCAAGATTATGCACTCACGGTCTTCGAGACAATATAAGATCCAATATCTAAAATTAGCATCATTGGTCCGGTAAGGACTAATGTTTAAAGAAGCAAGATGCTATTATGCATAAGTAATGTAATGCAATTTGATAAACTCGAATCCCAGGAATAACGTTGATCTAGCTTTTGAATGCTAGGAATGGTTTCTTTATAATGTGTTGCCCTTTTAGATTAAGTTTCACACTTGTTCTTCTTATTAAGGCCTGTGAGGATATGTGAAACAATATGTAATTATAATATTATAAAACAATGAGATACACACAAATGTGAAATGCTACTCAAGATTGCTTATGCTATAATTGTTTATCTTCAAATTTTTACTTTACAAGTAATGTCACTTATAAAGAACTTAAGTGTTATCAAACCTAAGTATACAAGTAAAGTGTAAAGTAATGTGATTACGATTAATTGTCATCTGTTGACTTAAGTGGCAAAACGAATAACTTTTGAAGAAAAGATTTCTTTATTAAGGTTTAAACAATCCTGATAGTTTTTAGATTAGGATTAATAGAATGTGATTGATGTTGTTTATGCTTGCTTGAATAGTCTGGACTTGAGATGCTTTATAACTTAATTATAACAGATCTAAGTTAACTATAAAACATATATCAAAGTCTTTAGCCTTATATTTAAAGTCTTGCAGACTCAAGTTAACTTTAAAGACATAGATAGACTTAAGGTACATTGCTTATGTTATTTGTACCTTGTGTACATCATAATGTTTCTCTAAGGATACTTTAAGAATGTAACACTTCTATTTGAATAGTGGTTTCCTAACCTTATACATGTACAAAAGGATTTATCTCCTTCTAAGGGTATGGTTATGGCTTGTGAATAAGTAAACAATATTATTTACTACTTATGAATTATCTTTGGATTTAGTTCATTATAAAGTTGTGAGTGAAGCAATGGTAAAAGATTTTATTTGGTTAAAAATATCATTCTTGAAGATTTTATAATTATTGAAGATCTTTTTTATATGATCTACACTTATAGTTGAATGATAATTCAATAAGATTGCATTTTAAAAATGTGTTGAGATATTTTCACTTCATATTAATAATATTTAGGACTAATACTATTTATTAGACTCAATTAACTAGAAATATTAGCAATTTTTATTTACCCTAATATGAATTATCAATTAAATAAATAAGTTTAAATTCAAGTTATTAAAGTATTTAAATGTTTATTTAACTCAAAAGTGGAATATTATATTTTTAACATGTAGATATTATTTTTGTGATCATTTTGATATATTACATTTATTTTTGTGATTTATAAATAATAAGATATGATTTTTATAAGATTTATTAATTTATAAATACTTAATAAATATCAAATATTTGATTAAGTGAAATAATAATTTATGATTATAGTTTTAAAATATTGTTTTTTATTTTTCTAAGATTTACGGTATTTTATTTATATTTTTAACATTTACCATTATTTAAATATGAATTATCAAAGTTTTATTACTTATAAAATCTTTATTAAATAATAATTGTTTAAATTGTTAACATAATAATGTTTGATAATAGTTTTAAATCAATTTTTGAATTACAAAACAAAGTTATTAAATTTACAAGTTTTAAATCAATTTCTGTAATTATTAAAACTTTTATTGCATCATGCTGACATCACCACGACGCCAAAGACAGTACGAAACATTTCTCCGAGGCAGGTCTACCCTTTAATCGACAAAGGGCCCATGGCACATCAGCGAGACACCTAAGCAGGGAAAGGGACCCACCTAGGTTGACCATGCTTGGTCACACGGCGGAGGTCAACAGACTCCAGCGACCCTATGGTGGCGGCGCTACGGCGCATGTGGCGATGCAATCCAGCACGAATTGGAAACTCCTTGTCCTAGGCTACCTAAAAACGGCGGCGCGGCGTCCTGGGGAGGCCGAAAACCTCACCGGCGACGACTACAGCGGATCTGGCACGGCGACACTCGATGACTAGACAGTATAGAGTACGAGTAGGGCCGGGAGAGGGTTCTTTCAAACCAGGAGCTTACCCTCGTTGCGATAGGAAGCTTGGAGAGGCCGGAGGAAGGCTCTAGCAGCAGTAATGGTGACAGCGGTGGTCGTCGGGCTCCGGGAAGATGGAGTCACTAGCGTCGGTTGGGGGATCCCCTCCTTAATTCAATTGGTCAGGAGGAAGATGGAGGCGAGGCGGATCTTCCGGCGCTGTCTTCGGGGCACGAGGTGGCGCGGAACGACGTCGATTCCGCGGCGCCCGTCGGCTTAGGGTTTCGGTTTTTAAGAAACGGAAAAGAGAGGAAGAGAGTGAGGATAAGGACGATAGATTAGAGAAGAAGGGCACACCACGGGGTTCTTATCCTCAGGCAGAGTCGGGGCAAGTATCACGACGCCAGGAAGATCGACGGCGAGAGCACCGCCACGCAACTGCTTGCCGCCGGACGCGAGGAATAAGAAAAGAAAAGGACGGGAAGAGGTACAGGCTGGAGTTGGGCCATGCAGGCTGCTGTTGGGCTTTGACGGAGTGAACAGAGTGAGGAAAAGTGCGGTGCTGAGCGACAGTTAGGCAGAGGAAACACTGGGCCGGCCTGTTGCTCGGTCCTGGTTCCTTTTTTCTTTTTGTTTCCCTTTTCTATTTTCTGTTTTGTTTTCAGGTTTGAATATTGCATATTTGATTGAAATTTCTTTATAGAATTTATTTTCTAGATAATTGCAGTAATACTAGAATGTATTTAGTATTAATTTGTGAATTTTTACTGTATAATGTTTTCATTTCTTCATTTTCTTTAAATATATACTTTTCCTTTTAGTATTCGTAGGGTTTTTTATATGAATTTAATTTATTTAATACCTATAAACTTATTTAAAAAATGCATTCCTATTAATTCATGAAAGTGAATTCTTATTAACTTATAACATTAAAGAAACTTTTATGCACAGTAATCCTTCATTACTACATAAAATTTTGAGTAATTAACATGATTAATATTATTCTCATAAATTTAGGAAATAGCAATAAATATATTTTGTTATAACTAACATAAGAGTTAGGTTTTGAATTGTAAATGCTTACCCTAGGGTTTAGGGTACTTAATATACTTATATTCCTTTATTGATGTGAATAAAGATTAATGGCTAAATGAATTATCTTCGTGTGTTTGATCTTTAATGATATCCCCTTTAAAATAGAAAGTTATTTTCTGGAAGGTCTTATGGAAAAGAATTGATAAAGATAACTCCTAAGCACATATGATTATGATAATTGAAAATGACAAAGATGTGCTTAAGTGATTTGCTATAGGAAAATACTCCTATAAAGCTTTGTGGAAATAAGATAATAGATCAATCATATGAAATGGATATTATGTTTGGTTAAAGATCTAAAGTTGAGTGTTTACCAAGAATTCCTATTTTCCATAATTTACAATCTTGGACTTCTGATTAAGGAATTCCTTTCCTAGATATTCTACTTCTTCCTATCCATCATCATGTGTTAACATGATGAGCTTTACTTCATAAGAATATTCTTATCCACCTTTTATTCTTCTAAATCCACTTGTAAATCCAATAAGCTTGACACTAAAGCTTTCATAATCTTCTTATATCCATACTTGGTTATCAAATTATTCTACTACTAATAACCTCCAATCCAACAGATGATTACAGTTACCTCCATTCATACTCTTCCTTTATCATCCATTACCAACATTACTCCAGTAAATGTATATGTCAAATTCTATTCTCCTCAAAAGGTCACTATCCTTTAAGAGGAAAAATACTACTTCAATAACTCCATGCTACACTAGCCTTAGCTTAATCATACTATTTTATATTACTTAAGTCTAGTAACTCATACTCCAACCTCGCATTATATTAATGTGACTTGCAATGACTACTCTAGGATAACTTATCTCTACTAGGTTTTGATCATGTTCTATCCACCAATGTCACTTATAAATGATATAAGCATTCAATCTTGGTGACTAAAGTATGATCATTATAATCCTTTGATCCTTTATGGTTTAGGTTTCCAGTTGGCTAATCAAGGCCTTCATCAATACAACACTATAGTTGTATTAAAATTATCTTCTGTTTATCCCTATTGGACTAAGAGATAATATTCATTGACTATACCTACTTGATCCAATAGGATTGCTCCTTGGTAACTATCTTCAATATTCATCCTTGGAATCCTCTTTGTTACCATATGAATATATATTCCAATTAACTCTTCTATCATTACAGGAGTGAATTAACTCCATCAATTATCTCATTGATCTTATTCTCTTCCAACACTTCCATCCTATAGATGATACCTAAGACTAACATTACTATTAACCCCCTCTTACTTCTTTCTATTAAGGACCTAAGTGAATGCTATGATATGGAAAAGAGTTGATAGATCAAGAATTGATAGGTTAAGAATTGGTGAATCAATAGTTGATTACTCAACATTGATGAACAACAGATATTGAGATAGGATTCCATAAGGATTAATATGGAAAGAAAGATATATGGTGAATGATCTTAAATTGATTCCTTTCCTACTCAAACTCACTAAAGAGTTAAGATTGTATTGCCATGAGGTTCATGGTATAAGTAGATGAGATTAAGATTTAGTTGTTACATTCCTATTACTTAAGTTATATTTATAACTTGGTATTCATGAGTTGTTGTAATGAATACTATGATATGATCACCTAAGGATCAAATATAAATCATTAAGTAATGTATTAGGGTTTAATTTTATTATATTTGATCTACCCTTAGATCAAATCATGTTTACCCAAAATAAGGTTTTAGCAAAGGTCATATTGAAACTTATCGCAGTCAATTTGATGATCTACTTCAATTCCATCAAGTTGAGAGAAGATTCAATCACTTTGACAAGTTTTGTTCAAAAGCGCGAATATTATTCGGATTTTCTATGCATGAATGCAATGCACACATTTGGGTTCAGCTTATTTCTAAGCTCTAATGCTGGGATGTTACAGGGTTACCGTTGGAATCGTGGGGCGATGAGGTTCCTTCATCCTAGATCACGCAGACTTGGCGGTGCCTCATGTTTGAGTAGATGTCGCCACCGCTGAACTCGTAGGAGACGATGTTTTGTGATCCAGCGAAGTCCCAGGGTTCCTACTCTGGGTATGACTCTCCCTTTTTTATTCCAGAGTCACCGCTTTCTTCGGCATCATCAGGAATTGATCAAGGTGAGCTTAAGGTGCACTGCAGTTTGGACTCAAAGATTGAGCCAAAAGAGAGAATGTCGTATGCGTCAGCCAGATCTTCTAGATCTACGGAGTCTCCGCAAATTTCTTTGGCGCTCGTCTGATCAGAGATGGCTTTTCCTGTGGAGCTGATAGATGATCCAGGAGTCGCCATAGGCGATGCTGGTGTAGCCGACGGATCTGAGCTGAGCGGAGCCGAAAGGCGAAGGTTCTCGGGTGCCCCCACATGAAAGTGGAAACCTCCGATCATAAGATTGGTCTCCTGGTTGATTTTGACGAGAGCCGACAAAGGGGTGGGTGGGCGTGGATCAACGAGATCAATGTGGACCTCACAAACCTTGATCGTCTGATTGTTGCTTGATGAAGGGGAATCCACCGAATCCATGGCTCCAACGCTTAGATTTCCCACAGACGGCGCCAATTGACGAGAGGTAACCTCGGCAATTCCCATTGTTATGGACTTAAGGTTTTGCGGAAAAGAGAGGATTGGGGATTTCGTCGGCTGCTCAGACAAACAAGAAAGTCGATGTAGTCTGATTATTGACAAAGCTCGGTTACAAAGTCGTCGGTTCACTAGTTGCGTCTAGCTCATGGTGGATTGCTGGAAAACTAAGATGCCCTCTCCATCGGATCCTCCCAGCCTTTATATGAGAGGCTGGGTCCTGGATCCATAACCGGAGAGGTTACAACTTAATACATACTCTATGTCAGTTCCTAGATATTCTTTTCCAGTCAAGATAAGTCTTTATCCCGTCGGGTGCTTCTTGGACTTCATTGGGCCTTCGTGGGCCATAAGATTTCATGCGCCTAGGGTGAGTAAGCATAGGGACCCAATTAGTCATACCCATGTCAACGATCCTAACTTTTTTCTTCCCCGACGGGGAAGCGGTACCATGCGACCATCTGGAGAAAACAACGACATCGAACACTAGTAGGGATAGGGATAATACTGGTGTTCAGAAAAGTGGATCAGGGGCATTCATTTCGTGTGCCGCTAATATGACGTCATTGCTAAATGTTACCGAGGGCCTGCAATGTCTGCGCCCCACTAAGTAGCGTATTGGGGGTGTTGCCATCGTGAATGACACTAGTCATAATATTGGTAGCGCGCAAAGGGTAATGCCCCGGTACTAGTTCGATATAGCAGTAACAGCTCAATAGATTTATATGTTGGGCGTTTAAACAGAAATTTGAATCACATAAATAAAAATAAATACATGCTTAAAACAAATAATTTCATTCGAAATGAAAAAAATATTACATACTTAACCATCGAGGACACATGCTACCGATCGAGGGTGGCTTCGATGAGTTGTGATGCTGGAGTACTCCTTTTTAAGCAACGCCACAACTATACCCATGTGACGCGGATACATGCTCCGCATTTAAACCTAACTAAGCTCTAGATCTAAGCTTGGACGACATCTGTGGCGCGTCGGGTCGGCGTCGGACAACGCCAAGTGACGAGGTTTGATCTCGTCAATGTCCATTGTTATGGACTTGGGTTTTGGAGAAGATGGGGATGCTGGAGATCGCGGAACGATTAACAGACAAGCAACGCGGGACACGAGGTTTACCCAGGTTCAGGCTCCTAGAGGGAAAACCCTACTCCTGCTTGTCTGCTCTTGATTACGGCGGAACAGAAAGTTACATGGGTTCGCAGATGCAATCTGGCGTGAAGGTGTGTATGCGAGGGTGGAAGAGATCCTTTTTGCTGTACCCTCTTGGCCTTTATATATAGGCAGGTCCCGGGTTTAGGTCGAGTCGGTTACAAATTAGGGTTGGTGCCCTTTGAAATTCTATCTACTCTAGACTTGTCCTCCAAGGATCCGAAGACATCATGAGCTTGGGCCACCCAAAATCTTCATGGGCCGCGTATCTTGACGTGGGCCTTTCTTGGGCTGGACTAGGTATACCAATGTTGTGTACCCGTGGGGTATAACCATGTCACCAAGGAACAAACTATCTTGGACTAAGGCGTACTCCTCTTTGAGTGATTCTATGGCTATCGCCAAGTCGTGGGCCTCCTTCGCATCTTGGAAAAGCTGCCACACCTTGTCTCGCCGAGGTCCTCATATGCCCGCCTTTTCCGTAAAAGGAGCACCTTGTACGGATGGCAGAGCTCGCGGAAAGCCCACGCGAATATGGCGTCGAACACCTCCCATGCCATTTCCTCAGCGGCGCGGTTGCGCGCTCGTCGCTTGCGACAACAGTTGAGGCTCTGTGCAGGAGGTGCTCGCTTTGGATGTGTTTGGGGTGGATGTGTTTGGGGAGGAGTTGTTGCCCATGGCCGCTTGTGTGATGGTGGGGGCAATGGTTTAAAAAGGGAGAAAATGGACGTCTTGGATATTGCCGTAGAAACCGACATGCCTTGGTGGGGGTGAGGTCCGCTTTATTTAATAGGGGTAGCCTTGACCCAACAACATCATCAGCGACTCGAGGCATTCATAGCAATATGGGCACACGCGGCCACGCCGCTCGACACGTCATTATCAATGGCGTGTGCTGGTGCAATGACCCTGATTTGTGTTTACTGGGGGAGGCGAGTCGACGAACTCCCACGCCTTTGATATTTACCGCCAATCAAACACGTTGGCCTCACACCTCTAGTGGCGTTACCTCCCGCCTAGCCACATCACTGATGCTACTTTATCAGTGGCGTTATCCATTTTCGTACGCTGCTAGTTGTAGGAGTGGCGTTGGCCCATGATAATGCACCGCCAATGTAGTGTATTCTATAAGACGTTTTTTTAGTAGTGGAAGACGCATGGAAAGTGACAAGAATGTCTTCGAGTGGTTGAGCAAAGTGGGGCTACGGTAGACCGCGAGTCTATCATGTTTCTTCCTCATCCCCTTCCCCTTCTCTCCTAGCTTGCGTGGCAGTGGCCCCATGCGACCTGGAGGTGGTGACGGCTAAGACGCACGGCCGATAACATGACATGGCTATCTGGTGCAAGGTACTGCCGCCATTCCAGAAAAGAAAGCCATACAAATTTTTCCAAAAGTCAAACAACATAAAATTTGACCAAGCTTATATAAAAGAATTATCAAAAATTATGATACATAGTCTATATCATTGGATAGATCTTGCATACGCTTTTGTATTGTGTATATTTTATCTTGTATATGTTGCTAATTTAATTCATAAATTTGGTCAAATTTCTCACCAGTTAATTTGACTTAAAAAAATATACTCCCTCCAGCCCGAATTACTGTTCACAGCACAGTACAGATTTAATTCTGCCAAAAACTCCCTATTACACTCAAAACGTTTCAAATTTAGCCTTCAATTTGAAAATTGAAAATCGAATCTTGTCTTTGTCTCCGTCCGCGTCTGTCCTCCACACTGAACCATGTTTCGATCCAAAATTTCCCCATTCCAAACCCCACCCCTGTCCCGTCCGCCTTCATCCCACCAGGGTTAGCGTCGGTGATTCTTCGTCGCCGGCGCGCGCCCGCACTAGCCGTCGTCGCACGAGGGAGCGGGGCCTCTGTCCAGCCTCACGTCCGCCAGGGCTGGCGCCGGTGATTAGTCGTCGCCGCCCGCATTCACCGCCGCTGCAGGAAGGAGGGAGACATCCTAGGAGGCGGCAATGTCGCGCCTCCGACCCCGCTCTTTCTCCAGCTCCTCCTCACGAGCTCAGGAGCTGCTGGACCTACTCCACGAACATCTGGGCTCTGGGACGCTCCGGCCGGAGCTCGCGCACCAGCTGTTTGACGAAATGATCTGTCAGCAAGTGCCGGTAACAGAGCGTGCACTCAGCGGCTTATTTGCCGCCCTAGCGCGTGCGCCACCCTCCACCATGTGCCCTGATGGCCCTGGCCTCGCCATTTCTCTCTTCAGTGTCATGGCCCGAACACGCCGCTGCCGGGTATCCACCAATCACACCTACAGCATTCTGATTGACTGCTGCTGCCGCGCAGGCCGCCCGGACCTAGGGCCTGCCTTCTTCGGCCACCTCCTCAAGAGATGCATCCCGGCGAACGCCATTACTTTCAGCAACCTATTCAAGTGCCTCTGTGATATGAAGCAGACAGAGGAGGCTCTGGACGTGCTGCTCCACAGGATGCCTGACGACCTGCCTGATGTCGTCTGCTACTCAATTGTTCTCAAGAGCTTCTGCAAAGAAGGGAGAAGCCAGCGTGCCCTTGACGTGCTCCGGATGATGGCCGAGAAAGGAGCTAACCACTCCCCCGATGTGGTTTCATACAACATAGTAATTGATGGCTTCTGTAAGGAGGGTGAAGTAAGCAAAGCATGTGGTCTATTCTATGAAATGATGCGGCAGGGGGTTGTGCCTGATGTGAACACGTATAGCTCCATTATCGATGCCCTGTGCAAAGCAAGAGCAATGGACAAGGCAGAGTTGGTCCTTCGACAAATGGTTGATAATGGTGTTCGCCCAAATATTGTGACGTATACCAGCCTGATCCAGGGGTATTCCACTTCAGGCCAGTCAAAAGAGGTTGTTAGGTTGCTGAAAGAAATGACAAGTCAAGGTGTTATACCAAATGTTGTTACTTGCAACTCTCTCATGATCTACCTTTTCAAGCATAAAAGAGTCAAAGAAGCTGCAGAACTTTTCCATTCCATGGCTTTGAAAGGCCGAAAACGTAATGTCTTCTCATACTCTGTTATGCTCCATGGGTATGCTGCAGAAGGATCCTATAATGATATGATTGATCTCTGTGAGCGAATGGTACAAGAGGGTATTGTACCCGATCTCCATGTTTACCATATTTTGATTGATGCATTTGCTAAGTGCGGAAGGATGGACGTGGCTATGCTTTTCTTCGAAGACATGTTGAAGAACGGAGTGAACCCTGATGAAGTCATATATTTAACTGTCATAGCTGGGTTTTGCAGAATGGGCAGGATGGATGATGCTATGGACAAATTCAATGAGATGATTGATATGGGAGTACCACATGACACCACTGTTTACACATGCATGATTGAGGGTTATCTTAAGCATGGTGATTCCATGAAAGCCCAGGAATTGATTACACAAATGAAGACCAAGGATATTCGTCATCGTCCTCGGAAGGAAAAATAAAGAACACAATATATTTGACTTGGTTTTATGTCCTTGTGAAAGGCCTGGTCCTATTACATGTAGTACTTCAATGATCTACAGATATTGCTTAGTCGCCAAGATGGAGAAAGAATTCGGAGTATTTGATGTTTGAGTTTCAGTTGTCATGAGATCTAGTGTTATTGTGCACACTTGTTAATGGCTGTTATTAGAATGGAAGATCAATGATGGATTTATTCTATGTTGGGCATGAGAGTCAAACTTCCAACTATGTACCTGGTGTCGTACTCGATGGGTTATTCCAGTTTCCGCCTTTCCGGGATTCTGAATTATTGCTGTATTATCTGAATAATTGTTGCAGAAAAATGTTTTTACTGTTTTACGTGGTATTTTAACTAGCACGTTGACTTGTGGTTAAACTGCTCGAATAGTTAAGAAGCTAGATGATAATTCAGATGTGTTCTTCATTTCAGTCTTAGGTAAAGGTTGCCAGTTGGCATCAAAGTACAATAAGTACTGTGGATTACCGCCCGACTAGATATCTGATGCACTATAACTTAAAATAACATTTTTTTGGTATGTACTCCCTCCGTTTCAAAATATAAGATGTTTTAGATTTGTTAAGAAAATGTCTCTAGACTTGTTTTAGTGTGTAGATTCACTCCAAATCTTAGTGAACTTGCATACTAAAAATAGTCTAGATACATTTGTTTCACAAACTTAAAGCATCTTATATTTTGAAACGGAGGGAGTACATTTTAACCCAATGTTCTTCTTTTTGTCGACATGTTCCGAGTTGAGTTGACTTGTTGCCATAAGGGCTCCTGGACGTTTCCTGTACAATAGATGCTCGCTATACATAACAGGTTTGTGAACAGATCTCGTCAGATGACAACTCTTGGTCCTGTTTTTTTCCCTTACATACTGCCTTGTTTTTCTCTAAAGGCTTGAAGTTCTTAATCTGCTTGCTACTCAATGATATCTGAAGATAAAAACACTTGTTTGCTATACTTCATAAAAATGCCAGAAGAATGGATTGCCATAAATTAGAGCGCCTGTGATGCTTGAAGATAATGTTACTTCCCTCTGTTTTTGTATTTATGCAATCGCGTATTTGACCTTGGTTCAGGTTATCTTTAGCATTTGTATGAGTACTGAACATTCTAATGCCTTTGGTTGATGCAGAGTTGTTGAGCAATAGAAACTAAACTACTAAAGTTCACCTGCTTGTGACCAAGACTAGCCGATTGTTTTAGTGAATCATTATGAAGGGAACACACCAGATCATTATGAATTCTAGCGAGTCATTGATTTGTGGTTTCTGTCAGTAATCAAAGCACTCAGCTTTACTGCTGGGCATAGAGAATGGTGCAGAGACTCCGCTGTAGTAAATAAGAAAATGTCGAAGGGGAAGCGACTTAATGAACTGCTCGAAGGCCACTTACGATGTGCATCGAGGAATGCCAATGGAATGAGAAGCTTTTTTTAGCGTTTGCATACCCCACCCGTTTCAGCTGTATGTACAATTCTGATCGTCTATTGTTCATCATGACTCCAAAAGGAGGAAATTTTTTACCACCATGGATAATCTTTCAGAAGTCTGAATGAGGCTACCAAATGCATACATCTAAACAAATTATCTAGCATGAGATGGTTTATTATTCGTGGATGCTCAGTTCATAGACAATCGTGTCTCCACGGAGGAATATTTCGTCACTCGAGCGATTCTCCAGAACACAGTATGGCCATCCATCAGAGGTTCAGAACCAGTACTCTAATGAGGCAAGTTCATATTGCCAGGTTTGCAGTGTGCTGAATCAATTAAGAAAAGAAGCATCTCTTGAGACTGAACCCCACTTTTCTTACAATTCAAACTTATTAACGGAGGGTGCTGTTTAGGAATATCTGCTCCAGGAAGTTTATGGTTGTATAGTATAGGGAGCTCTCTCATTGCCCAGCCAGTCACCATTATATCTGCCTGCCTTTCTCTTCTTTCTGAAGTACAGTTTCATGTTTAGGAATAGTTCTTCCAACATTTGCTTTCCAACTGATTCGTGTACCCATCCTATGCTATTTTTACAGAGGTAAACAGAAAAGGCGCCCTGCCTATGAGAGTTCAACTTGGAAGGTGATGAAATCGCAATGCACAGCGACAAGCACATAATAGTATGTCCTCTGATGTCTGAACATGACAGAATACTGTGAACATTAACAGTTTAAAGATGGCATTATGTCTCAAGTACCCAGAGCGATCCATGCATCTCAGTGACATTTCCCACGATGGAGAATAAGTGATACAAACAGCATCAGGACATTTCTGGAACTACCTAACGTTGAATGCTGATCGTATCGTCATAAAATTAGCACAAAGGTGATGAAATCGCACTGCACATACCAATTCGCACCAAGCAAGCTGGCTGTTATCAAGCCTATAAGAAAGGCTACCAGCTTGCCACATCTGACTGTTATCAAGCCTATATAAGTTAAGAGGTGAAATCTGTGGAAATGAAAGCTGGCTGTTATCAAGCCTATAAGAAAGGCTACCAGCTTGCCACATCTGACTGTTATCAAGCCTATATAAGTTAAGAGGTGAAATCTGTGGAAATGAATACTCCACCAACCTACTTTGACTATGTTTGAGAATATGCAGCCACTTCCATCTTCACCCGAGAAATTCTTGTGTACATACCCACTTTCCTTTCAGTCTTGTAGTAACTCTATATTATACACTACTGTATGATATCCATAATTTCGTATCTAGAAGCATCCAGAGGCGGATCCAGGGAGGGGCAAGGGGTGGCCAGGTCCCCCCTATGGTTTGATCCCCCTTAAGGATATGCACCGGAAGCTAGCACTAGTTTTGATAATAAACTGCTAATTGTTATACTTTGTCCATTAGCCTAGATCAATGTGTGCAACATGCTGAATTGCTGAACCTTTATGGGCCAAGCCCAAAATATTAGCCATGGATAATACATACCTATTGAAGCATCGCCAGACCACAGATCAATCAACTGATCCATGGGACACATATGAATTTCTGCTCTACTTGGTATCCCTCGATGATCTAGTCGACTTATTTCTTCCTTCTCCGCCTCCGCCGTGGTGGCGCCTATCCAAGGTCAGGGTCTCGTTGGTTGAGTGTCGCCGCTAGGATCGGGATTTTGTATATATGCATCATTGTGTCCATGATTAACGGTTAGCGAATGCACGAATCACAAGTCATATGCGTCTCAGAACTATGAACTACAACATATGCAACATATGCCGTCGCCGCACGTCATGCCCAATTCGTGAATTGACCGCCCTAACGTATAATCTCAGATATGTTGCATATTGGCTACTAGAATTGCTAGTTTGATTACGCCATCTAATAAAAAAATGTTTTGTTGGACCAATTGCGGATTATGTACACTAGCATTTTTTTTATAAATTATTTAGTGATTAACTAATTATTGAGTTATTTATTTATTTGATAGGTCTAGGCACCCACAAACAAGTAGAATGTAGCTTGCTATTTTTGTTGCAAAACATATAATGTTACGGTTTGATATCTATACTAGTAGAAGACTTGGTATGTTTTCACTTTTATCTATTTTATGGTGAATTTCTTATTTGTCCCACATACTCATATATTAGATAAAATAAAAGAAAACTTTACCGTTCGAATAATAAAACTACATATATTTAAGATTTCGATATGTATTGTTGTATATCTATTTTATTGTTACTATCATCTCGGCCACGGCTATGATTAAATCCTGGATCTGCCCCCTGGAAGCATCTAAACACAAGAGAACGATGATGATAGACCGAAACAGGGGATGTGTCAGTACCACACATGTGCCATGTTTAGAAATATGAGGCATCGGGAGAGAAGCTGCAGGCGGACGTTCCGGCGGACATTGCGGACAGTCCGCTTAATCAGTACATGCAGGATTAGGAGAGGAATTGCCGATTCGGTTAGCTACTGATTGAACCAGCTACGAATTTCAAGCAATAGCGGACAGGCCGGGACATAGTAGCGGACGTCCGCCTGCATCCCTGGGTAGCAGCCTGCTCGTATATGATTTGTAGCCATCAAGAGTGCTTGATCACCCAGTTGTTTGGGATGTCCTTAGCACACTCGTCTGGAACCACTTCATATTATCGGCCTTTGCTTGATCGAGAGGACAAGCCGCAAGCGGAGCACCAAGTGCTTCGTGCTTGCCTTTGGGCTCTCATGAGTCTCAATCACCGCCCAGAACCAGAAGCACAACGGTCGACACTAAGGACACGTACGTCCTCATGATAGTATGATCCTCTTCCGCTGTCCTCATGTCTCACAGGATACCCATTGCGTCCCCGGCTCCTTCATGAGTATTCTTAAGGATGGCAATGGACATGCCATGTAGTCAATGAGTATAAAAAGTTTACCATGTCTATACCTACGTGTATAAAACTTTATCCATACTCATACCTACCGGGTACCTATACCCATTGGCCATGGGTACCTGGTTGGTAGATCTAATAGTATACAAGTCATTTATAATTTTATATTCATCAATAACATATATTTAAAAAAATACAATTGACTTTATTAATAATAGGTAGACGAGTATATAAAAGTATCAAAGTTTAGAATTCGCAATCGCATATTGTTGGCACTCGTTTTCGGCTCGTATATAATCAAAACAAATTGTGAGAAACACTCGGAAAGGTCTACTACACGGATTATTAATCATCATCAAAGAGGTAGGTACCGTATCAATTTAAGCCATGATCGTCTTAATACTATTATCCTAGTGTTTAGAGAAGACTCGTAGACTGATATATAGAGATTTTCACCATGACTCCTTCAAGATGATCTTAAATGGAAAAATTCCGAACATAAACGTTGTGCGTCTCATCGAAACAAGCAACTTTGGTTTTTGAATCATCTCAATCCGAGTAAGTATGTAAATTTTAGAGCCAAAATACTACAGAAAGCTTAATTACTAGACGTGGGTCGCCCGATCCTAGACATGGTTTGTCCTTAGAGCATCTCTAGCAGACACTGTAAAAGAGCGAACCAGCAAATGTGTTCCGATATCGCGTTTGGCGCGTTTTTTAGGCCGCAAGCGACGGGGCGGAACAGACCCCTCAAAACCAAATCAGAAAAGGAAATATTTCCTTTTTACAGTTTTACGCACACGGTTTCTGCCAGGACAAAAACAATATGAAACCGTAAAATGAAACCAAAAATGACAGAATTTAAACAAATTCGGCCATTCAACCGCGATAATCATCAAGTTTAAAGAAAATTTAAAAAATTATCTCGCTACCACGTTGCAGAACATCATCCAAACTATGAATCATCACCATAACCCACGATGATCATCAATCATCGAAGCCAAGAGAAGCATCACCGCCACCACCACTTGCCGAAGCACCACCATGGCCACCATCACTTGCCGGAGCACCATGTGCACCACCATCCCTAGCCCGAGCATTGCCTCTTGCCAGCGTTGCTGACCTCCTTCTCTACAAGATGTCCAGCCTTGCTTGATCATGCCACGCCAAGGTGATCTCATCCATGCCGGCCCATAGTCATGATGATGTTTCCTTCGGCATAGAGCTTTGCCATGGCCTTGGTTTCCTCGGTTGCGGCATTCCTCTCCTCCACGACTATCTTGCGCAAACCATCTTGCCGGAGTGCTTCCCACCTTGCTTGCTTCTCAATTGTTTTCTTCTCGGTCAAAGCAACTTTTGCTTCCAAAGTCTTGGCCACTATTTTTTTTCATTTGAAATCACCACGAGATCAATCTTCTCTCTCAAGCTTGAATTCTCGGATAGCTTCTTAAGTTTCTCATTTGCCATCTTGTTGCCATCGGGCTTGTTCTTGTTCCTCCCTCCCGGTGGAAGTTCATCATCCTCCTCATCATCTAATTGTATGAGTGAGCCTCTTTTGGGTGGTGCTTCTTGCTCCCTCAACTTCCATTTATCACTTCTTTGGAGCAAAAGCCAACAATGCTCGAGGTTGAATGCCTTGCCCTTCGAAGCCTCCATCTCCAAGAACCTCTCTTCTGCAATTTTCTCCTACAAAATGCAAACAAACAATGAGTTGAAAAAAATGCTAGCACTTGGTGATGCAAACAAACAATTGGACATTATGCTAGCACTCACATAGTCACACTCAACCGAACCACTTGGTGGTGCTCCTCGAACTTGCTCCAAGCATCCACTATAGCGAGTACAAGTGTTTTTATGTAATCCCAACGACCTTGGAGTGATCAATAAGTTCGTGCAATCGCCTTTGGAAGGGAAGGCAAGCATTGGTAGAACTTGTCCTCGATCCTCTGCCAATAACGCTTCCCGGTTTGGTCGGTGCCGGTCACGGCATTGAGAGATACTGCCCCCCAAGCCTTGATCAAAGTCACGTCTTCAACTTTCGTGAAATTCTTCGCTCGGGTGCGGGTAGGCACTAGCGATCCATCGACCTCCTCCACCTCCACCTCCTCGTCTTCACCTGCACCGTCGACACCACCATCCTCCTCATTGTAAATTGGTGACCCATCCAACTCATCTCTATAGCCGTCGAGAGGAGCCATGTCGATGTCCACCGCATTGTTATTCAACAAATCGACGTAGGAGGTCCGAACCTCGTGCAAACCGCTGTGTATAAAGCGCCAATTCGAATCAATTGTATACACAATTGGCGGCGGCGGAAGGGGAGAGGGGAATTGTTCATACCTAGGTTTCCTAGCCGAGGCCATTTTGGCGGATTTCGCGGTGGCGGATGGTTTCCCGGGGCCCGCCTTCCGCTTCACGACCGCTTTCTTCACCTTGCCCGACGCCGGCTTCGACTTGGAGGCGGCGTCACTCACTGGAGCGTGGGGAGCAACACGACCGGTGGGAGAGGCCGGAGCGCCCACACTGTCATCCTGGATGAGGATGGAGCCCTGCTGCTTCCGCTTTGTCGCATCAGCAGCTTTCGCAGACGCCCCAGCTAGGGGACCAACGACGAGGACGGAGACGACGGTGGTGGATGTCAGATCTGTTGGAATTATGCCCTAGAGGCAATAATAAAGATGTTATTATTATAATTCTTGTTCATGATAAAGTTTATATTCCATGCTAGAATTGTATTAAGCGGAAAAACTTTGATACTTGTGTGGTTTATGAACAACACTGTGTCCCTAGTACGCCTCTATGGACTATCTCATTGATTAATGATGGTTAAGGTTTCCTAACCATAGTCATGAATTGTCAATTAATAATGAGGTCATGTCATTGGGAGAATGGTATGATGGACAGACCCAAATCAAGCAGAGCAATTAGATCGTGTCATCGTGTTCATCTTTGCGAAGCTTTTCTTATGTCAAATATTATATTCCTTAGACCATGAGATAATGCAACTCCCTGGTATCGGAAGAAATCTTTGAGGTCATCAAACGTCATCCTATGAGAGGGTGATCATAAAGGTGTCTCTCAGGTGATCGGAAAGTACTTGTTGGGTTATATGTATCGAGATGGGATTTGTCCCTTCCAAGTCGGAGAGATATACTTCGGGCCCACTCGGTAATCGATATCAACACCGCTTGCAAGCACGTGGTTAAGGAGTTAATCACAAAGTGATATCGGATTACGGAACGAGTAAAGTACTTGATGTGAACGAGATTGAACTAGGTATGCCGATACCGACGATCGAATCTCGGGCAAGTAAAATATCGCGTGACGAAGGGAATATATATATGGGATTGATTGAATCCTGGCATCGTGGTTCATCCGATATGATCATCGATGAATGTGTGGGAGTTAATATGGGTTTCCAGACCCCGCTGTTGATTATTGATAGAAGATCATGTCTGCATATTCTCGAACCCGTATGGTCACACACTTAACGTGTCTCGACGCTAGGATAGAATGGATAATTGGTTTATGAGTTTTTTTAGGAGTCTCGGATGAGATACAGGACGTCACGAGAGGTTCCAGAATGGTCCAGAGAATAAGATTCATATAAAGGAAAGCAGTTTTTGGAGTTCGGAATTGTTTCGGATTGTTCGGTATTGTACCGGAAGGTTCTAGAAGCTTCCGGAGTGGGACCAACGTGGCCCCTGTGATAACCTTGATATTTTAAGTTTTTTATTAATTTAGGTTAACTGATAATTAGCTTTTAAACTATTTGGTTTTGGCTAATTTCTAGTATTAAATTTGGATTTGCCAATCGTTGCATGCAACAATATTTGGTGTAGTTAATTAAGTGATAATAGAGTTTGACTTATTCGTGCATGTCAACTAGTACTTGTCCTAATGCAATCATCCATTGAGCAAAGAAGTAGCTAGCTACTTGTGCATTTGTGTTTATTATATACATAGAACGTGAGAGTAGAAAAGAACTGAGCCTTGCTTGCATGTCGTCATGATTCATCACCTAGTAGTACAAGATATTTTAGAAGAGAGAAACGTGGCACCATACTAATGGGTATGCATGTCGGCCTTGGTGGCAACCCGTGAGTATCCTAGAAATCATTGTTCTTACGTGGATTGTTGCATGGAGGCCAACATCCAAGCCAAGGCCAAGGCTCTTTGTCAGCCGACGTTTGCTTAGGCGGTTGAGTGGCAGATATTTTAGCCTGAGTGCACACTACACCGTCCTATAAATAGAAACACCATTCACTAGAGCTGCCAGTACCAACTAAGAGCAATCAAGTAACAGAGAAAGTAGAGAGTGAGAGAGTCTCGTTTTTTTTTGAACAAGGGAGAGCCCCCGAAGAGGTTGGAAGCCTTTCATTATAATAAGACGGAGGAGTTACAAATTTTCACGCTGGACCCTAGAAAAACTAAAATTGCAACTAGATCCACACGCTTTACAAAAAGGACCTTAAAATTATCTAGGAGAAAGCCATCGGGTCCTTCTTCCAATCCGCCTCTGCATCTGGTGGGCCTCACGATGGAGGTTGAAGAAGCTTCGGGATTCTTCACCGGTGAGCTTGAAGGCCTCGATTTGGCCAGGATAATCGGGTGGTATCTTGCTTCCGATTTGGAACTGCAGTAGAAAGTGGCTCCACTACTCCTTGGTTGATCATCACCACCGCTCCTCAGATCTCCTCCCCTTCTAGTCAACACCTCTGTGCTCAAGAAGACAAAAGAAATCGAAGAACAACGACAACTCACCACGGGATCCATTGAATCTGCTCGAGAAACCGAGCTTCTTTCTCGAGCTCTGCGAGATGAGGAAGGAAACCAAGAGGATGCGGAACCTGCAAATCCAACGACCGACAACACCAACTCCAAACCTTGAGATGCGACTCCACACCTGACTCTCCTCGCCACCACGGCCGGCCAGGAAGGCCAGAGCAGAGTCAAACCCACCTCGAATCCTCTCCCCCTCACCGCCACGGCCGGCCAGGACAGGAAGAACGAGGCGGGGCTCCCGCATCTGGAGATAGCACCTACACCCCACGACTTTATTGACGAATAAGCTCTCCACATCACCTCCCGCAGCCACCGACTCCGTCCACCGGAGTACCACCGCGAGGAGCCATGGGAGAAAGCAAATCCAGATCCAGCCACGAGGACCTAGAAGCTTCTTCTTCTGGGCAAGACGCCCACACACAGCACGAGGCCAAACCCTACATCTACCACTACTACTAAAACCTAAAACTACGCCGACGCCAACCTCCCGCCGCCACTCACCGGCTAGTCCGGCGAGGGAGGCATGGGAGGGGCCCAGGAGGGGAGGGTGGACTCTCAAGTGCCTCTCGATTCGTGCAAAGGGTCGAAGGCCCCACAATGGGCCTTTAGTGAGAGAGTCTCGTAGTTAGCTAGATGGAGGTGCCGTTGGGGATTTTTAGAGGCATGTATATATAGAGAGGTGATGCCAAAAATGTGAGAGGGAGATGTCGAGCAAGAATGCATTCATTTATATATGTTAGAGGCGATGGAATTATAGAGGGGAGGAGTTGTTAATTTATGATAGAAGAGAGCGAAGCCATAAATTGGTGTTTGGTCTTTGCCATGGCTTCCATTTTATGGCGATATTATCTTGGTTTTCTTATGAAAGATACATTGATATTTCTTATGATTCCATGAAGACATATTTCTAATTAAGGCAAGCTTCTTATACAACTCTCGTATATTTTGTAAAGTACATTTTATTATTAAAACTATGATATAATATTTGAGATATGAGAGTTGTGGATATTCCTTTGAAATATTTATGGCTGATGCGCTAGGGTTGTGATATGGTAATGGATCCGTTTGGAGCCACCGATATGAACCGGGCATTTAGCATGAATATGGATCTTGGGAATGGCATGAAAGTTAATATGAATGTTTTCTGAAGTAAAACTTGGTGCTACGAAGGTAATCGTATTGTATCGGTCACGATCCGGTATGGATGGCCGAGTTCTTCATTGGGACGGCCCTGAGACGGAACGTGTCGGTGATGGATCCGTAGGAGCGACCGGCATAAGTAAATTCAGGTGTCCGGGTTCTAGTGGGTAAAAGAGCTCTGCTCTTCTAGCGCCTGTGTGGTGCTAGTCGAGGCTGTCGACGTCGGTTACCCCTTTGCAGAGTGTAAAAGCGTTAATATTAACCCCCCGTGACTCCCGGGTTTGGGAATGCTTACTTTCATGTGTGGCACCATGTGTTTTTAACTTGCTTGCTTACTTTATTCACCTATTTTCAAAAGCAAAGTCTATTTTACAATTTATATGTTTGTGTGTATGATTGGTTTGCCGAGTCCTTTTTGTACTCACCATTGCTCCCTGATGTTTTTGGATGCAGTCGACGCTAAGTAAGCGTGTGCGGAGATGTCTTCATTCGAGAGTAGGCTGGATCGGATCGGTGGGACGGGAAGCGAATTAGAGAACCTAGTTGTATTTCCTTTGTAAATGTAAAGAAACTTGTAATAAAATTAGCTTGAGCTTCTCGATGTCCACTGTGCCAGCTTATAGTTGTCCATTTAGCCTTGCGGGTATATAGGCCTTCCGGTCTATATGCGCGCGGCGGCTGTCATTTCTCCTGGGGCCGGTCTCGGGGCGTGATAGCCCCACTTGCCGGGAGGGGGCATGGGCCTACGAGGGAGTGCCCTAGCCGCATTGGGCCAGGGGCACAAGGCCCCATAGGCCCAGCCGGCCAAGCCATAGGGGAAACCCTGGGGAGAGCTTCTAGAAGGGGGGAACTTGCCCCCCACTCTTCCCTTGTGGCCGCCGGCCCTAGGCTTGGAGGAGGGGGCAAGGGGCATCCGCCCACCCCTCTATATAAAGAGGGAAGGGGCACACCCTCCCCCCACACCTCCTCAAGCCCTAGCCGCCTAGCTGTTGCCCTCCTCTCTCCCTCTCTCCCGATTGCGCGTAGGCGAAGCCCTGCCGCAGAAACTCTCCACCGTTTGCACCACGCCGTCGTGTTGTAGATCCAACCTATCTCTCCACCTCACTTGCTGGACCGAGGAAGGAGGAGACGTCGAGGTGTCGTACGTGTGCATCTCTCGGAGGCATCGCCACTTGCGGTGTTGGATCGGATCGGATCGCGAGGAGGAGAAGGCTAGTACGACTACATCAACCACGTTCCGTCGAACCTTCCGCTGTGCGAATATTCAAGGGTATGAATATCTCATCTATTCCCCCTCGTTGTTTGCATCTCCTAGATTAGATCTTGGCTTTCCCGTTCGCATCCATAGAAAATTTTTATTTACTATGCTGCAAAACCCTTCAGTGGTATCAAAGCTAGATCTATGCGTAGATGTGTTTCACGACTAGAACGCAACATTCTTGTTGCGGGCGTTGATGTTTTCTGTTGCAAACCTCTTGTTTGTGTTCTTCTTATGACGCGGGATAGTGAGATCGAAGCGGTCCAGGCCAACTTTACGCGGCCTCGTTCGCGAGACCGGCTCCGCACTTGACGTGTGGCTTGTTCCACACATGAGACTGGTAGATGCCTGTTTCTCTCACTATAGTTGTCATGGGATTTACAACGGATGTTGGCAACCATAATATCACCGTTGTGGCTTTCCGTAGGTAAGAATCGTTCTTAGCTTTTTACTCCCATAAGGCACGTAAAACATGCAACAACAAAGTAGAGGCGTTTAACTTGTTTTTGCAGGGAGTGTTTCTGTGATATGGTATGGCCCAAGATGTGATGTGTATGTTGTATGCAATGATCATGTTTTGTAATGTTTCACGACTTGCATGTTGATGAGTACGCAACCGGCAGGAGCCATATGGTTGTCTTTATAATTGTGTATGACCTGTGTGTCAACTTCTTATACGCCATGTAATAGCTTTACTTTATCGCTAAGTAGTTAGCAATAGTTGTAGTTGCTATTCGTGGTGGAGGCAAGCATGGTGGAGTGATGGAGATCATGCTGGCACGCACAAGATGGAGATCATTGCGCGGAGATTGGCTATACCATGTCACATAAAATTATATGCATGTGATGTTTATCCTTTTATGTATCTTATTATGCTTAGATCGCGACGGTAGCATTATAAGATGATCGTGATAAAGATCAAGATAAAACTGTGTTCTCCCCATGTATGCACATTGCGAAAGTTAAATCGTGTTCAAGCATCACGTGATGATCGGGTGCTATAAACTCTCGTTCACATACAACGGGTGCAAGCCAGGTTTACTGCACGGAAATACTTGGGTTTGACTTGACGAGCCTAGCATGTACAGACATGGCCTCGGAACACATGAACCGAAAGGTTAAGCATGAGTCATATGAATGATATGATCGACACTTTGTTGTCCACCATTGAAACCACATCTCTTCTCATGAAGATCAGATTAGGTGTGGTGAATTTGGATCATGTTCACTAAACAACTTGAGGGATGTTGAATTTAGTGGGAGTTCATCTAGTAATTTGATTAAGCTGAACTAGTTATCATGAACATAGTCTAAATTGTACTTGCAAATTTTGTAGATCAAATGGCTAAGTCCAACTTCAACTTCAACATTTTTGCTGAGAAAGAAAAGCTTAAGAACAATGGGTCTAACTTCACCAACTGGTTCCGCAATCTGAGAATCATTCTCTCTGATGGACAAAAGGACTATGTCCTTGAGAAAGCGCTAGGTGACGCCCCTGCTATAGATGCGTCAGCTGATGAGAAAGCTTTTTATCAGTCGCGCAAGGATGATTATGGTGTGATTAAGAGCACCATATTGTTTGCTATGGAATCGGACCTTAAAAATCGTTTTGAGGAGTTCCCCGGGCCCTTTGAGATTCTTGAGGAACTGAAAACTATGTTTCAGACTCAGGCCCGTTCTGAGAGATATGAGATCTCTGAGAAATTCTTTAATTACAAGATGGAGGAAGGGAGTTCCGTTAGTGAGCACTCCATTAAGATGTCGGGCTACACTCAACGCCTTGAGCAACTGGACTGCAAGATTCCAGAGGAGCTCAAGATTGACAGAGTTCTGCAATCACTCCCTCCTAGCTACAAAGGTTTTGTAGTTACTCATAATCAGATTGGTTCCACCGATACGATCACTGAGATCTTCGCTAAGATGAAAGCTGCGGAGGTGGACATCAACAAAGATAATCATGTGTTGATGGTCAATAAGCCCCCCAGCTTTAAGAAAGGTAAGGGTGCAAAGAAGTCCTTCAAGAAGGCGGCAACAGCGCGTTGCCCTGCAAAGAAGAATCTCAAGTCGGACCTAAGGGACCTTTGAGTGCTTCTATTGCAAGGACAAGGGTCCTTTGGGCACAACTTTCCAAGTACTTAGCGGACAAGAAGGCTAGCACCATCAAAGGTACATTTGATATACATGTTATTGATGTTTTCCTTACTAGCCCTCGTTGTAGTGCACGGGTATTTGATCTTTGGTTCATTGCTAATATTTATAACTCGAAGCAGAGCTACGGAATGAGCGACTAGCGAGGGATGAGATTACGATCTTGGCGTTGGCAACGGATCAAGAGTTGATGTGATGGCCGTCGGCACGCTCTCCTTAGTTTTACCTTCGGGATTAGTTTTAAACCTCAATAAATGTTATTATGTGTCTGCGTTGAGCATGAACATCATATCTGGATCGTGTTTATTGCAAGACGGTTATTCATTTAAATCGGAGAATAATGGTTGTTCTATTTATATGAGTAACATCTTTTATGGTCATGCACCTGCTATGAATGGTTTATTTCTTCTGAATCTCGAAAGCAATGAAACACACATCCATAACATTGAGGCTAAGAGATGCAAGGTAGATAGTGATAATACAACTTATTTGTGGCACTGCCATCTAGGTCATATTGGTGTAAAACGCATGAAGAAACTCCATTCTGATGGACTTTTGGAGTCTCTTGATTTTGAATCATTTGACACGTGCAAACCATTCCTCATGGGCAAGATGATCAAAACCCCGTTCTCCGGAATAATGGAGCGAGCAACGGACTTGTTGGAAATCATACATACCGATGTATGCGGACCAATGAGTGTTTCGACGCGCGGTGGTTATCGCTATTTTCTCACTTTTACTGATGACTTAAGTAGATATGGGTATATCTATTTAATGAAACATAAATCTGAAACAAGTTCAAGGAATTTCAGAACGAAGTGGAAAACCATCGTAACAGGAAAATTAAATTTCTACGATCCGATCGTGGAGGTGAATATTTGAGTTATGATTTTCTGACGCATCTTAAAGCAAGCGGAATCGTTTCGCAACTCATGCCACCCGGAACACCACAGCGCAATGGTGTGTCTGAACGCCGGAATCGAACTCTATTAGATATGGTGCGATCAATGATGTCTCTTACAGATTTGCCGTTATCATTTTGGGGTTATGCATTAGAAACCGCTGCATTCATTTTAAATAGGGCACCATCTAAATCCGTTGAGACGACACCGTATGAACTGTGGTTTGGTGCTAAACCTAAGTTGTCGTTTCTTAAAGTTTGGGGATGCGAGGCTTACGTCAAGAAGTTGATGCCGGACAAGCTCGAACCCAAAGCGGATAAATGCGTCTTCATAGGAAACCCTAAGGAAACTATTGGGTATACCTTCTTTCACAGATCCGAAGGCAAAGTGTTTGTTGCAAAGAACGGATCCTTTCTTGAGAAGGAGTTTCTCTCGAAAGAAGTGAGTGGGAGGAAAGTAGAGCTAGACGAGGTTATTGAACCTTCTCTTGAGTTGGAGAGTAGCGCAGCACCTGAAATTGTTCCAGTGCCGTCTGCACCAACAATATAGGAAGCTAATGACAAGGATCATGAAGCTTCAGACGATGCTACTACTGAACATCGCAGGTCGACAAGGTCACGTGCCCCTCCTGAGTGGTATGGCAACCCTATCTTAACTGTCTTGTTAGTAGATAATAGTGAACCTGCGAACTATAAGGAAGCAATGATGAGCCCAGACTCTGAGAAATGGCTAGAGGACATGAAATCTGAATTGGGATCCATGAGAGAAAACCAAGTATGGACTTTGGTGGACCATCCAAGCGACCGAAAGGCCGTTGAGTGCAAATGGATTTTCAAGAAGAAAACGGATGCAGATGGTAATGTTACTGTCTATAAAGCACGACTTGTCGCGAAAGGTTTTCGACAAATTCAAGGTGTTGACTACGATGAGACTTTCTCTCCCGTAGCGATGTTTAAGTCCATTCGGATTTTATGATCAATTGTTGCGTTTCATGATTATGAAATATGGCAGATGGATGTCAAGACTGCGTTCCTCAATGGCAACATTGATTAAGAGTTGTATATGATGCAACCCGAAGGTTTTGTCGATCCTAAGGATGCTGATAAGGTGTGCAAACTTCAGCGTTCAATTTATGGACTGAAGCAAGCATGTCGGAGTTGGAACCTTCGTTTTGATCAAGTGATCAAGAGCTTTGGATTTGTTCCAAATTGCTACGAAGCTTGTATCTACAAGAAAGTGAGTGAGAGCTCAGTGACATTTCTAGTACTATATGTAGATGACATATTGATTATTGGAAATGACATTGATATGCTTAACGATGTGAAGAGTTATTTGAACAAATGTTTTTCAATGAAAGACCTAGGGGAAACTGCTTATATATTAGGCATCAAAATCTATAGAGATAGACAAAGACGCCTAATAGCTTTAAGCCAAAGTACATACCTAGACAAAGTTCTGAAAAGGCTCAGAATGGATAAGGCAAAGAAAGGTCCAGTGCCTATGTTGCCAGGTAAGATATTAAGCAAGGCTCAGTGTCCAGCTACGGTAAACGATAGAGAAGCTATGAGCAAAGTGCCTTATGCCTCGGCCATAGGTTCTATTATGTATGCCATGCTGTGTACTAGACCGGATGTGTCCAATGCTCTTAGTTTGACGAGCAGATACCAAAGTGATCCAGGAGTGGAACACTGGACAGCCGTGAAGAACATCCTAAAGTACTTAAATAGGACTAAAGAAATGTTCTTGGTCTATGTAGGTGATGAACATCTCGTCGTAAAAGGTTACGTCGACGCTAGTTTCGACACCGGCAAGGATGATTCTAAATCTCAGACAGGGTACGTTTATATTTTGAATGGAGGAGCTGTGAGCTGGAGAAGCTGCAAGAAAAGCGTGATCGTGGGATCTACAGTAGAAGCGGAATACATGGCTGCTGCAGAAGCGTCAAGTGAAGGAGTTTGGATCAGGAACTTCATCACTGAGCTTGGTGTGGTTCCAAGTGACTTGGACCCACTGGAGATATTGTGTGACAACACAGGCACCATAGCACTGGCTAAGGAACCAAGATATCATCCAAAGACCAAGCATATCAACCGCAAGTTTCATATAATTCGAGATTATATAACAGATGGAGATCTGAAGATTACCAAAGTACATATGGATCTGAATGTCGCAGATCCGTTGACTAAACCTCTTCCACGAGCAAAACATGATCAGCACCTTAGTGTCATGGGTGTTAGATTGTTTCCAGATGTAAACTAGATTATTGACTCTAGTGAAAGTGGGAGACTGTTGGAATTATGTCCTAGAGGCAATAATAAAGATGTTATTATTATAATTCTTGTTCATGATAAAGTTTATATTCCATGCTAGAATTGTATTAAGCGGAAACTTTGATACTTGTGTGGTTTATGAACAACACCATGTCCCTAGTACGCCTCTATGGACTAGCTCATTGATTAATGATGGTTAAGGTTTCCTAACCATAGACATGAGTTGTCAATTAATAATGAGGTCATGTCATTGGGAGAATGATATGATGGACATACCCAAATCAAGCAGAGCAATTAGATCGTGTTATCGTGTTCATCTTTGCGAAGCTTTTATTATATCAAATATTATATTCCTTAGACCATGAGCTAATGCAACTCCCTGGTATCGGAAGAAAGCTTTGAGGTCATCAAACGTCATCCTATGAGAGGGTGATCATAAAGGTGTCTCTCAGGTGATCGGAAAGTACTTGTTGGGTTATATGTATCGAGATGGGATTTGTCCCTCCCAAGTCGGAGAGATATACTTCGGGTCCACTCGGTAATCGATATCAACACCGCTTGCAAGCACGTGGTTAAGGAGTTAATCACAAAGTGATATCGGATTACGGAACGAGTAAAGTACTTGCTGTGAACGAGATTGAACTAGGTATGTCGATACCGACGATCGAATCTCGGGAAAATAAAATATCGCGTGAAGAAGGGAATATATATATGGGATTGATTGAATCCTGGCATCGTGGTTCATCCGATATGATCATCGATGAATCTGTGGGAGTTAATATGGGTTTCCAGACCCCGCTGTTGATTATTGATAGAAGATCATGTCTGCATATTCTCGAACCCGTAGGGTCACACAGTTAACGTGTCTCGACGCTAAGAATGGATACTTGGTTTATGAGTTTTTGTTCGGAGTCTCGGATGAGATCCAGGACGTCACGAGAGGTTCCGGAATGATCCGGAGAATAAGATTCATATAAAGGAAAGCAGTTTTTGGAGTTCAGAATTGTTTCGGATTGTTCGGTTTTGTACCGGAAGGTTCTAGAAGCTTCCGGAGTGGGACCAACGTGGCCCCACTTGCCGGGAGGGGGCGTGGGCCTACGAGGGAGTGCCCTGGCCGCATTGGGCCAGGGGAACAAGGCCCCATAGGCCCAGCCGGCCAATCCCTAGGGGAAACCCTAGGGAGAGCTTCTAGAAGGGGGGAACTTGCCCCCCACTCCTCCCTTGTGGCCACCGGCCCTAGGCTTGGATGAGGGGGCAAGGGGCAGCCGCCCACCCCTCTATATAAAGAGGGAAGGGGCACACCCTCCCCCCACATATCCTCAAGCCCTAGCCGCCTAGCTGCTGCCCTCCTCTCTCCCTCTCTCCCGATTGCGCATAGGCGAAGCCCTGCCGTAGAAACTCTCCACCGTTTGCACCACGCCATCGTGTTGTAGATACAACCTATCTCTCCACCCCACTTGCTGGACCGAGGAAGGAGAAGACGTCGAGGTGCCGTACGTGTGCATCTCTCGGAGGCATCGCCACTTGCGGTGTTGGATCGGATCGGATCGCGAGGAGGAGAAGGCTAGTACGACTACATCAACCACGTTCCGTCGAACGTTCCGCTGTGCGAATCTTTAAGGGTATGAAGATCTCATCTATTCCCCCTCGTTGTTTGCATCTCCTAGATTAGATCTTGGCTTTCCCGTTCGCATCCGTAGAAATTTTTTGATTTACTATGCTGCGAAACCCTTCAAGATCTGGCAGACCCGTCGGAGGGGTCGCCTGCATCGGTGCGACCTCACCGGAGCTCAGCGGCGGCTGTTGGACGTCCATGGCGGCCTTTCGTGGGGCTCGACGGAGGTGGGAGGGAGGGGACGGGAGACCGAGCGTGGCGGCGAAAGGAATGGCACAGTTGAAACTTCCCTCCCGCCAACGAAAATGGAGGATATGGTTCGCGTCCAGGTCGGGCTCGAAAACTGGGTTTTCTCGGTTCTGCGGGGGTGTTTTCTCGGGGGGCCTAAAAATTTTTCGGTTCGGTCGATTTTAAGGCATCAGTTCTGGCCACTTTTCTCACGAGAAACCGAAAAATGGCGGTTATTTTATCGGTTACGCCCTTTTACGGTGTCTGCTAGAGATGCTCTTAGACGTGAGCTATACCAAAAACTGCATCAGCAAACTTATTTTTGTGCGATCTAAATAAATCGGTCAAGATCAACTCTAATGAAAGAGTGGTAAACATGAAAGGTGTTCAGTTTTTCAAGGCGAACAACTTTTGTTTTGGATCATTTTCATATGATCAAGTATGTGACCTACAGATTTAAAATATAACAAAATTGAGTGAAATTCGTTCGATCATAATCCGAGTTTAATATGAAAATAAGGGGAAAAGACCATAAAGATCAGGTCATATGGAAAATCTCAAAACATGCAAATTCTTAGTCATGCGCTAGATTTTTTTGTTTTTCGTATCATGTTCCCCAATGATATATACTAATTACGAAGGGGTATCGAATAATCTGTGCCGTCTTTGTGTTTGAGGTTATACGAATTTGTATGAGTTTAGGTGAGAGGGATAGTACTAGATCAGCGGCCAAATGTAAATTCAAGGGCACGGGAAACACACTGCGACGTATTCCCTAGTTAGAGTTGAACGAAGGATAAGATCGAAGAGATGAATTGGAGTTGAAGTCAGAACGGGAATTCCTTGGCTACAGGGACAGAATGGGAAGAAATCATTGGCTAGAAGAGGCAAACCAATTGTAATAGGCAATTATAGTTATCGGTAATTTTGAAGGAATTAAGTTATTTCCAACTATATTTTTCACGTGTCTTAGATTTCCTAGCAATCATGCGGGCATTCTGCTAGCATATACTTTCTCTATTTATAATTAGCTCGCCTTTTGGGTTTATTAATTAAACTTTGTAAAGTTTGATCACGAATATAAAAAAATACCAATATTTATAATCCCAAATGAATATAATATAAAAGTATAGTTCATGACAATTTTAGTACAATAGATTTTATATTATTAATATTAATATTTATTTCCAAATATATAGTCAAAGTTTGACTAAACCTAGGATGCCAGGCAACGTGAATGGAGGAAGTATAAAGATAGTCAAACTTATAAAACTTGACTAAAAAATACTCCAACGGAGTGAGTATTTCCAATAAAATCATATGGTTCATTGCAACTTTAAACATGGCACCTCCATTCTACCTTAGCCCCCACCGCCCATCCTCGACCGCCCAATCCGATTCACACCGCCTCTCGCCATCGCCATGTCCGTCGCCGTGGCGGTCGCCTCCTCCTCCTCTCGCTACCTGCTGGGCCACACCAACTCGCTCCACCACCGCCACCCTTTCCGCCCCGTGCGCTTCATCTCCTCTCCGCCGCAGCCGTACGCCTCCCCGTCGGCGCTCCTCTGGCGGCGGCCGCGGCAGGCAGAACCGCCAACTACCTTCTGTTCCGCCCCGTCCCTTGGCCGCGTCGGTTGGCCGCGCCGCGAGGGGAGCGCCTGGCTACTCTCGTTCCGTTCTGAAACCGATGCTTCCTCGTCGGTCGATGAGGGGGACGGGGACACCTCGCAGGCGGTCTCCGCGCTGCTCCCGCTCGTCGTCGTCGCAACCGCCGTCGCCGCTCTCGGAAACCCTTCCACCTTCAACTGGTGAGCAAAGCAGCAGCTGGAGCTGGACGCTTTGAGGAAATTTCTGGCTTGGAATCTTGGACAATTAGCACATGGTCACTGAATATTATTATTTCTTCTGTAGGGTCTCCAAGAAGTTTTACGCACCTGCACTCGGAGGCATCATGCTGTCCATTGGCATCCAACTATCCTTCGACGACTTCGCGCTGGCATTCAAGAGGTTTATCCTCTCCTTCTTCTTTCCGTTTTTTCCTTCTACTCATTCATCCAAGATCACGGAGCATGCCACACCCTCCTAGCTATCGGGCAGCACAGCAGCAAGTTGCGCCAGCCAGCCACTTCGCTGCGCCTTATGACCGGTCGAGGAAGGAGTCTTTGGCTTAGAGCTGAAGCCATTGTTTGTCTGTTCCTGTGTTGCATCTCCAGGCCGGTGCCGCTGTCAATTGGCTACATGGCACAGTACATGCTCAAGCCTCTGCTAGGTGTGCTGATTGCAAGGGTGTTCAAGATGCCATCGGCGTTCTTTGCGGGTTTCATGCTTACATGCTGTGTCTCCGGTGCGCAGCTTTCGAGCTATGCTAGTTTCCTCGCGAAAGGAGATGTTGCGTTGAGTATTCTGCTGACAAGTTACTCAACCGTATCTTCGGTGATTGTGACGCCTATTCTCACTGGATTATTGATTGGTTCAGCGGTTCCAGTGAATGGAATCGCGATGGCGAAATCTATTTTGCAGGTAATGAAACTGTTGGTAATCCGGAGCAATAATAGATTCTTTCTTGCACTCGGTACATTCTTGCTTATGAAAAAGGCCTTTCTGTGATTATGACTGTGATTTCCCGTTTGCCAGGTGGTTCTTGTTCCTGTGACACTTGGTCTCTTGCTGAATACCTATGCAAAACCAGTTGTTAATGTCATACAGCCAGTAATGCCATTTGTTGCTATGGTGTGCACATCACTCTGTATTGGGAGCCCTCTTGCTATAAATAGGAGCATGCTCCTCTCAACACAAGGACTCATGTTACTTCTTCCCATAGTCACTTTTCACATTGCAGCCTTTGTTGTGGGTTACTGGGTTTCCAAGTTGCCTCAGCTGAGGTAATTAGATACTGAAATAACACCTTATTTGTTCGTTATGTTCCTCCGTTTCACTGTTTATCCTTGATCTCGCTAAAGCACAGTTCAATGTTATCTGGAATCTCTTTGAATTGTGATGTATTTGTTAGCTCTGCCAAAGTCATGTATACTCATATATGCATCCTATTCATTGACAGATGGGTATCTTGACCTATTTTTGAAAAAGAAAATCAGTTTTTAATTTTGCTGTTAGCTCTGTACATTTGACATAACTTCCCTGAAGTACTTCCATTTGCAAAAAACATGGTAAAGTATGTTATACATATAAATATATCATAGCTCCATATTCTGTTAATGTCTGTGGAAGTCTTCTGGTTCCCATATTTCTACTGTTTTTTTTTTTCTAAATTACTCTATTTAATCGCTATCTAGTTATAAAAACCGAGCATCTTTTGTTGACCAAGTAGATAGAATTAATTCCATAGTTTAGGAAAATAACGGCCATGGAAATGTGGATGAAATGCTAACCGTCCTGATAAATGGCTTAATCCTCTGGGTGGAGGTGAACTAGTATCATATCAGCATTAGGTTCCTCTGCTACAGTACATTCAAAATTAGAAATCTGCCACTGGCTGACAACCGTACATCAGAAGTGCCTTTTTGCTAAGTTTCTTATTGCATATTTATGCAGACAAGAAGAGCCTGTTTGTAGGACTATTTCACTGTGTACTGGAATGCAGAGCTCCACCCTAGCAGGACTTCTTGCTACCCAATTTCTTGGAATCAGTCAGGCAGTTCCTGCAGCATGTTCTGTTGTTGTCATGGCAATATTTGGTTTGACTCTTGCATCATACTGGGGAAGTGGCCTGCGAATAAGGGATGTTCCTTTGAGATTATTTCCTCAAGCCTCCTCTGGTGCGAGATCTTAACAAGTTGTCAGATTAGCATTGGAATTCTTTCACGTGCACCCTGGATGGGAAAATCCTCCACCATTTGGGGCTGCAGTTACATGAACCGTCCTGTGCCTCATCCAGCAGGAGGTATGCCATAACTACAAAAGCAACCTGCAATTTGTTGATTGTGCAAGGTAAGCAGCGGCTAAGAAGAACCTCGCCACAGAGGCACCTGCATGGCTGCATTCGGTGGAAGGATAATGAGATGGGGGTGGTATATCATACCATGTGCTGTAGGTTCCATTAGTGGTGTCTCTTCCGCTTCTTTGTAGATACTACTACACTAGATAGTAGACACATTGATGATGAAAAGTCCTTTTAGGCTCCCAAGCTCCAGTGCTCCATGCTTATTAAAAAATTAAAAACTACACTTATAAGTTTTAAAAAATATTGAAAAAAATCTTAAAAGTTGCTAATGATGTATCCCATAAACGTGCAAAATATCAATTCGAATTGTTTTGTATTCCGAGCTACGCAAAGCGTGACTTTTTGTGATTTAAAAATCATTATACTATAGATCTATAATTTTGATATTTTTGTGTAGCTTAAAATACACATTATTTCAAATTGAGATTTTACACGTCTGTGGTATAAATCATGGGCTATGTGTTGCGGGTTCCTTGGGGATTGACCCTTAGGGTGGCCGATATTCACGGATTTGGATGTGGATGCAGGGGAAACTTGGTGGACATGATGAACTCATAGCGAAAGCCAAGGTAAAGATACAAATGCGTCCAAAACACACACAAGCACCGTCTAATTTGCTATTGTTGGTTTGAACAACCAATCGAATAGAATCATGAGGTGAGAGACTTTGTGATAGAATCACCCGAGAATAGATTGACAAGCAAACGGTAGAATCTCAAAGAGAGAGACCAAGTAACTATTAAGATCCTTAAGGCCTCGTTCGCTTTGATGGGTTTGAAACCAAACATGGAATTAATCCAGACATGGATTGGGTTGATCCAATCCCTTCACCCAAACCCCACTGACCCCATTAATCCCGTACACATATCCCCTCTGTATCTTTCAGCCATTCGGTTAATCCATGACATGCTACAAGTGCAACCCATGTTAACCGTATGATCAATAGACATTCTAACCATTCTTTCTCTATGCAACCCTGGTATAATAATAACAACTTTGACAAAACAAACATTAAAATGTTCAAATTTGAACTGGGAGAAATATTAAAATGCTCATCACATATATTCATTACTCCCTCTGTCCTAAAAATAATGTCGCACATTTTTCTAAATTTACACTAGAACACGTCTAGATGCGGCTAGAAACATGTATATCTATACAAATCTGCGACATATTTTTCGGGATGGAGGGAGTACTAAATATCAAAAGGCAGCACATTATAGCTTGATCAAATAACTTGCAGACATCTGCCAAACATAATTTCACCAAAATTAATTTACTAGACATAGATTTGGCACTTCATGGACAACCCAAGATTAACCAAAAGTAAAAAAACAAAGGTTATTTTTCAAACACATATATCTTCATCTAGTATTTCTCATCGATTCATCATAGATCTCATATCATCCGCTTGACATCCAAACAAGGTATAAAAGAGCCTAATTATCATATCGTACCTCCCTCCTGCATTGAAGAAAATAAAAAGGCATTTCAGATTTCGTATATGAATGTAAACAATGCATCTTACAACTCTTGAAATAAATAGGAACGAAATGTTATCTCCAATGTGGCATCTCTAAAAGGGAAAAAGATAAAAGAAACTAAGAAGTTCGAGAGACTCGTTAAGACAGATCAATTAAGCAAAGCATGGTAGACAATCGAGTTCAGCCAGGGATGCAATGCAATACACAGGTATAACAAAACTAATATATGTACTATCATGCTTGGTTGCTATTGTTCTTTATCAACAAAATTAAAAATTATGGGCCTATATAGCTACTATTAGCTAGACAATTGCAACTGGTTGTTACTAGCTCCAGAGACTCAACAAAAGGCAGCTGTGCATACAAATAATATCAGGAATCAAACATGAATAACACACAGGAGAACTCCTTACCATATTCTGATTTTGCATGACAAATTCAAAATAAGGTAGAATGAAGGAACACATCCTAGTTAAGATTTGCCATACAAGCAAACAAACTCTGATTTTGTATTATTTGTCCACTAAACACGATTTACTAACCAACTTCTACTAGAACCCCAACAGACTTAATCATGATATTGTTTCATACTTTACCATCCTCGAAATTTCATACTAAATATGACATATTAGGTGAGTCATAAGAGATAACTAGTTACTCCTCCATTCTCTAAAAACAAATTAACCATTAGTTGTCTAGAAAGCATGGTTGTTATATTATATGAAGTACCAGTACATATGCTGCACCAACTGATGGTTCACTGAGCACTTTTTCCGGTGGCGAGCTAGAACATGATTGAATGGAAAAAAGTCTATGCATACCTTCAAAGCTTATCCACCTTTCCTCTCATTGTTTCCCTTATATTGAGGAACATTGTTCTCATGGAGTAGTTCAACTAGGGTCTTCTCGAGTTCCAGATTTCAAGATGCTCTTTCTATATTTCCATGTATTTTTGGATGTACTTGATTTGAAGGAGGCCTTAGAAATCGCAAGTTAATACTTGGCACCTACTACTAGCTACTAAGATTCTAATAAATTTGGTTAATTACCCTTGGAGTTTGCCAGTTGCTGATTCACTATGCATGTAAAATATCTATCCACACAAAACCATATCACCCTGAACATGACACCTGACATCTGAATACTGGTTACAGCACTAAAAATGTGGCATGCTGTCACAGTCAACTGCTGTCTTTAGGTAACACTAGATAGTAGATTATTGTTTATGACTAACACTGAAAGCCGAAACGGACTGATAGCAAGAATCACACCCGTCTGGTGCAGGCAGTGGTGCTCTCTGTTTCTTTTTCCTCTCACTCACACAACACTACCAAAAGAAACAAGAAGCAGTGTAATCAGGTAATGATGCCGCTCTGCTTTCTTGGGATTAGATTTCGGTCTGTGCCTATTCCAGTCAGGTATAACCAAGTAAAATACTATGCTGCTTTATGTACTACATGTCCCAAGAGTTGTTTTTAAGGAACTTTGCTGATTAAGGAACACTGAATCAGCAATCACACAAAATTTTCGATGGAACACTTTAGCAGCAATTAGACAAGGCTATAGACGATCCAAGGGCGACAAGTCCGCCAACAAGAAGGGCGGATGGCTCAAGAACATCAAATCCGTCGCCATCTGTGCCTTCATCCAAGAAAAGCACAGCAATGGCAAGGTTTCTCATGGATTCCTAGCTTCCCGTCCTCTCCTTATGACGGCATACACCTCCTGGTATGGATTTCCGCCATCTTTCCCCCAAGATTTTGACTCCGACAAAGAATCCTACCGAACCCTAGCTACAAGATGGGAAGGTTGAGGAGTAGGAGGGGTACGTACTGGGGAGAACGATGCTGATGGAGGGGAGAGCCGGCGGTGGAGGAGAAGGCGCGGCGTACCCGTCGTCGCCGCGTCGCCCGCTTTCTCTCTCTCGGTCGAGTTCTGTCGTGGATATTTTTCCACGGGTCGAGTGGCGAGATTTCTTTTCCAGACCATTTTAGCGGAGGATGGATCAGATGGGTTGGGCTAATATTCCCGTCTGGATTAAACGAAGACCAAACTTTGGTGTGTTGGAAAAAATATCCGGCCGGGCTGGATCGGCATGGATTGGGCCACGGTCCAGGTCAATCCATGTCTTCACGGGATTAAACGAACGAGGCCTAACTGTGCGCGGACAAGCGAATCTGGCCGTAAGTTCGGCGGGACTGGACTTGGGGCTGAGTTGGTCCGGCGAGTGCCAAAATGGGTCGGCGGGCGCCGATTCAGTATATACTAAGGGGCGCCGATTCAGTATACTAAGGGGCGTTTCAGCGGTGGCGGCGGCCGGTTTGGTTTGGCAGCGAGTCTATTACCGGTTTGGTCCAGCGGTGGATCTAGCTAGGCCGGTGGTCCATACTTTTTGCTTGGGCGTCTTGCCTCCTTGGTTATCCTGCGTAGCTTATTTTGGTATCATGATCATGGGCAGGGACATAGGCATGAGATATGCATTTGGCTCAAGTAAGATCTCATTCAAGTGAAAACTAACGGAGCGATGGAACGAATTCACCTTAGGTGCTATGGTTGGAGTAGCATGACATGGTTTAATGACGATTGCCATATGATAGGTTACATCACTACATCCTAATTTGTTTTTAGAATTTTTTGGAACTCAAAATATATTTTTTGATTTTTTATTAAAAAAGCGGGATCACTGATGCCCATGAGCTTCACTCCATGAATATAGGACTGAACTATTTTGCAACCTCTAAAATATTCTATCATAAGGGCTCAGATAGTCCTAAACGGTTCGGACGAACCGTCCAACCAGGCGACACCTGCACAAATAATGACGCGAGCTCCACCACCAGTTCTCGACCATGCGAGCTCTGCGGGCCAAGCGAGGGAGCGCTGGCAGGACGTCGACGCGAGGGAGCGAGGCCCGCCCTCGCTTCTCCACTCCCAAACTAAGCACCTTCTCCACCGTGGATCGAGGGAGCGAGCACCGGCAGGATGCTGGGACGAGGGAGCGAGATACGCCCTGGTGGCCATTGATTACCTCCTCTAAGAGCTTTTTCTCTAGCGAGGTAGTAGGATCTAGAGTTGGCTGGAACACCGGAGCGAAGGATTGGGCCCCGTATAGCCATACTTGCAGGTTATGCTTTATCGATGAGACGTCCTGACACCGCTGCCATAGGTGGGGAAGAACACGACTATAGGGGCGTCGTATAAAGGGTACACCGAGATGTATCTTGAATTGTCTCGGCTTTTAATTTCTTTACTATTAAATTCGAGTTGGTGACTCACTTTGTCCATCAAACATGGGGAGGATCTGGTCCATAAAAAACGCCTAACAAACACTGGACGGATCTGGACCGCCCACTAAATAACATTTTAGAAAGTTTAAAAAATCATCATACCGAGTTGCCACAAATCAAACAAAAAATATATCACGATAATAAAAAAAATCAAATCATAGCACCACTGCCGTATAGTAAATAAAAAAATAAGAAAGCAATCAGAAGATCAACGGGTCATTACATGTATACATAAAACTAAGTAGTAACCGCTATTTGCACGCCTCCGGGGCCATTTGCATGCATATATGAAACGTCACATAGAGCATATACTCAAGGGAGAAAGGTAGCTTGATTAAAGGGACGCGACACGTATTAAATGCTAATTAGAGAAAAATAAGTATGGCTAATTGATTATGTTTCTCTAATTAAGCATGGCCATATGAGAAAAATCCTACATTTCTCGCTTTGATTATGGCTCTCACAAGGTAAAGTATAATCTTAATTACATATGATTGGGGTATTAATTAGAGAAGAATAATTGAAGTAAAATTTGGCACACACTATGGATGTACCATTTGTGCATTTTTCTGCACCGAAATAACCACTCTAATAGTAAGTTTAGTTTTTTGACATTGAACCAACTCAGTGGTGTCACCAGCATGGTCGGATGTGATCATTACATGCGACCATATGGCATTTAACCCAATTAGAGGGTTCTAAAACAAGTTACACAAGAAAACGAAAAAAACAACCCAAAGAAGACAAGCCATTTTTACTATACATTTTATTACTATAGGTTTTCACTCGGTCATAAAGGGGCTTAACTTATAACCATTAGGGATAAGGGTGTTTAAGCACCTTACTGACAAGGCGAGGGGGAAAGTGTCGGGCTCGAAGGGGCAAGGACTCTCCAAATCTAGGAAGGAAACACTGATAAAATCCATTTTAAGGCGGGTGCTATATACGCTATGGGCTGTTTTTAGCTTACCAAAGGCCAATGTGGGCAACTGGCCTCCATTGGCTCGGACTTCTGGTGGGGTGACACCACGGAGAAGAGAAAGACTCATTGGATTAGTTGGCAGCGGATGTGCGAGGCAAAAAAAAGGGGAGGTATGGGCTTTAGGGATTATGCTAATTTTAACCAAGCGTTGCTCGCAAAGCAAGCATGGAGTCTGGCCAATAACCCTAATTCGTTATGCGCAAAGGTCCTACGAGCTCGAGTGTGTTCCTCGATGCCAAGTGCCATAAGAGGGCTGCCTTCACCTGGAAGAGCATTATGCATGGTAGGGACTTACTACGGGAGGGCATTATGTGGCAGGTCGGTAGTTGTGAGCACGTCCGTGTGTGGTAGGACGATTGGATTCCTCGGTCATTCTTAAAAAGGCCCTTGGGAGCAAATCCAAACACCCCAGCATTAGAGCAAGTAAAGGAGTTAGTATTACCGAATGGTGCTAGATGGAATCAACATAAGATGAAGGAACATTTTTTCGATGCGGATGTGACTGATATCTTGAAAGTCTCTGTTGGTAGAGCTGGAACCGAGGATTACATGGCTTGGAATTACACTAAAAACGGGGTTTTCAGTGTGCGGTCTGCGTATCATCTCAAGAAGCAGCTGAAGAGAGAAGGGGAGGGCCGAGCAAACTCATCTTTAAATCTGGTGGGGCATAAGGGTTGGCTATCACTTTGGTCGGCTCAGGTTCCAAACAAGGTCAAGGTTCATTGCCGGAGGTTGGTGAAAATGGACTCTTTGTGGGAGAAGAACTCCAATGCAGAAACATAAAACAGGGGGTCAAGTGTATTGCTTGTGCTCGTGATGAAACATTGGTTCATCGGTTCTGGGCCTGCCAACATCCGCAACAAGTTTGGAGGCATCTTCGGTCGATGACGAATTTTTAATTAAAGGATCCACCAAGTGATATTAGGACGCCACGGGGCCTCCAATCCTGGTTACTCGACTGGTTCATGATACTTGACGATAGTGAGCTAGCGCTGGAGCTAATGGCTATTTACTAGGTTAGGCTGGCTGGCCAGGAATAATGCGTGTGGGCTCCTTATGATCGATGACCCGATGGCCATTGCGTGGCGTGTTCTTTCCCTAGGAGCTGAGTGGAAAGAGGTGCACTCACCGCAGCCAAAACAAACCAAGCGAATGGCGGAGCGCTGGCGCCCGCCAGCCAACGGATGGCACAAGGGCAATGATGATGGAATGTTCTACCAGAAGGAAGGACACGGAGGTGACGGGGCGATTATTCGTGACCAACATGGCACATTTATTGTAGGGGCTTGCTATTTTTCCCCTCTGGTGTCGGATCCTGCTCGGGCGGAGCTCCTGGCTTGTAGGCGTAGTGTCCAATTGGCGCTGGAGATCAAGGAGCAAAAACTAGAGCTGGAATCGAATTGTGCATCCGTGGTTTCAAAGCTGAAGGACTCGAGCTAGGACAGGTCGGTGGATGGACACCTCCTTGAGGTGGTGAGACAGCTTCTTCGTGGGTTCGATGAATGGAAGATCAGACATGTTCGACGTTCGGGCAACATTGATGCTCACAATTTGGCTAAGGAGGGCTGCATGAATAAGTTACCCCCTCCGACCCATATTAGTTGACTTTAATTTGGATGTATCTATCACAAAAACTTGTCTAGATACATCTAAATTGGAGTCAACTAATATGGGTCGGAGGGAGTAGTTAAAACATGGGTGGGTATTTCCCCTATTTTTGTAAGTTCTGTAGTGGAGTTTGACGTTGAAGTTTAATTAATGCAACCATTCAATCTAAAAAAAAAATAGGGACGAGGGCCAAGAAATCTACTATAGTTCTAACCATATATTGTTCTCAATGGTGTATGTTAGGTATAGATAATATATAATGAAAATGTACACATTGAGAGATAATGGAGAAGCAAATGCTGACTATGGTAAATTCATTGGTGGGAGTTAAAAAGAAGTTCAATAATGAAAATGTTATCAGATAGAGAGGTAACTAAAGTTTACCAAAGAGGAGGAGGAGGACACAAACATTTGCCATAGTATCCGGAGCATGTCTCCCTAGCCGCACACAATCATAAAAATATTATATTTATTAATGCATATACACAAGTCCTTCTTGTTCCGTAAAAAAAATAGTTACTCAAAGTGACTTGAGGTGAGCCGGAGGGATCGTCAAAACCGGAGGTAATATCGACATGGGCTTGCAGAAAAATGGGAGAGGAAATATATTGTGCTACTTCTTGTCGTATTTTACGATCTGTCGCGTATGGTAACGAGGAAAAATACTATAGGAGAGAATGATAGTCATTATCATGAAACAAAATTTTCTTTTATATTTTCTGCGTATGTATGTATTGTGTTAGGTAAACACAATGTGTAGTACAATATTTTTTAATCGATATCCTCATATATTATATTGTTTATTCGTAGCAACGCACGGACATTTAGCTAGTTTTTTACAAATTTTGAGTTTGAAAACTCGATTTGCTACTTGCTCTTTGCAGTTGAGATTTCAAATATCATTACTTTTGTTGGCTAGATTAGAAGCATGGCAGCCAGGCACCTGGTTGCAGAGATTTACAGCAGAGTAGATACTCTCCACGATTTCACTATCCTCCATCTGAATTCAAGAAAACATCTACAGAACCTGCGGCAAAGAAGTGTGAATCCTCATTGTTTACACCTGTTCCTCAGCATACAGTGATCTTGTTTAAACAGAGGTGAGGAGTTTTTAAGTACAAGAACAGTATCATGGAAGTACAAAAGTAGGATTTGTTAGAAGTACAATTGCCTTTTCTCAAGTCAAGTAGAGTTAAGGACAATTGCGTTTTCTCAAAAAGTACAACTTTGAAATAAATTTGAACCGAAACTAAACAAATAAGTACTACAAGAAAGGACAAATCTACTTTGAAAAATAAACGAAGATATGTTGTAATATGGTTTTAACACAGTGCCTAGTACTCCTATGAAGGCTGGAACGTTTAGGGAGCCCAAAAATGCATAACAGCATGTGCACAAGAAAGACTAACCTATATCTATACCTATGACAAAAGTACCCCTAGCGTTCACAGAAATTACCCACCTCTGCCACGGATAAGCAGAAAAAAACGCTTCGTTCTCTCTCTTCGGCTGCCCCACTGCCTAGAGGTAATCCTGATTCAACTGCTCCCGAGCGAGGATCCCATCCGATTCCTGTCGTCGTCGCTCAATCCGGCCAATATCCATCTTGGACGTCCACGCCACGCTCAACATCCTGCAGTCCGACGCCCGCCTTACCTACCACAAGACCTCCGCAGCCTTGGCCGGCAATCTGGAGTCCGCCCTCTGTAACAAGCCCGGCGAGGAAATCCTCGTAGTCATCCCGTTCCCGTGCCTCGTCCATGCTCAGTACAACCGCGTCCTAACGGGCCTTCGCCTGGTCGATCTGGCACTAGCCATCACCATCTTCTTCTTCGAGGGAAGGAAGGCGACATCGGCGCAGGATTCGACCGGTGTTTCAGGAATAGATGGTGCGATTTGCGGAATTTCATGCTCTGCTCGATGCGGTGGTTGACGACAGGAGCTAGCATCACTTGCACTCAGGGCCGGCCCTAGGAGCGACTCGCGGGGCAGCCGTCCTGGGCCCAAAAAATAGGGCCCAAAAAAGTATAGGCCTAGTATACATGTAAAAAGACAATTTTTTAGTTGGCTGGTGGCTGATGGTGCGTGGTAGCGCTTCGTTGGGAGACCCCAAGAGCAAGGTGTGATGAGCACAACAGCAAGTCTTCCCTTAGTAAGAAACCGAGGTTATCGAACCAGTAGGAGGAAATAAACGTCTCAAAGGTGTTGCTAGCAACTTGGAGACCTGCACAACACAAACTCAAGACTTTGCCCCAATGAACAGTGGGGTTGTCAATCTCACCGGTTGCTGTAACAAAGGACTAACTGTATGGTGTGGAAGGTAATGGTGGTTTGCGTAAAAGTAGAATAATGGAAGATGTATCAATGGTAAAGATTGGACCGGGGTCCATAGTTCACTAGAGGCGTTCTCCTTAGATAAACAAACATGACATGCTGGGTAAACAAATTATAGCGGGGCAATTGACAGGACTGAGCAAGGCATAACAATGCAATACTAGACATTCATGATCCTATGAGATTCGATTGGGCAATACAACAAGATACATAGACCGCCATCCAACTGCATCTATGACTAGAAATCCACCTTTAGGTTATCATCCGAACCCCCTCCACTATTAAGTTGCAAGCAACAGATAACTTCTTTAAGCAAAGTGTGTAAGGTAAACAATCCACTTGTTCCATGAACAAGAGACCGTTGTTTTCTCCCTAGTGGCAACAACACATCTATAACCTTAGAGATTTCTGTCACTTCCCTTAGATTAAATAGAGGCATGAACCCCCTCTTGGAGTCACTAGCATCTATTTGGCCAAGATAGCTACTAGAAACGAAGAGCATGTAATATCACAAACAACACAGACATGATAGAATCAATAAGACAAAACCATTAATCAATCTGACATAGTAATCTTAATATCCATCGGATCCCCGCAAACACAACATGCATGATTACAAATAGATGATCTTGATCATGAACGGAGCTCATAAGATCTAAACATGTTAGCACAAAGGAGGAGATACAACCATCTAGCTACTACATGGACCCGTAGTCCAAGGTGAAACTACTCACACTTCATACCGGAGGATGGCATGATGAAGAATAAGGCCTCCAGATCTCCCCTCCGGAAGGGTGCCGGGTAGAGCTTCAGATCCCCCCTGATATAGGGATGATGGTGGCGGCGACTATAGCCGGTTTCGTGGAATATTGATCGGGTGCTTAGGGTTTTGGCATCGGGGGGTCTTTATAGGCGAAGAGGCTGACGGGAATATGCCTTGAGAGGCAATAATAAAGTGTTTATTATGTGTATTCCAAGTATATGATAGATGTTTATTTTGCATGCTATAATTGTATTAATACGGAAACGTTAATACATGTGTGTTTAATAAACAAACAGAAAGTTCCTAGTTATGCCTCTCTCATAAATTAGCTCGTTGATTAACAAGATGATCACAGTTTCCTGATCATAGACATTGGATGTTGTTAATAACGAGATCACAACATTAGTGTAATGATGTGATGAACATTCATCCAAAGTATAGCATTACGATCAAAGTCATTGAGTTTATATTGCTATAAACAACTTACAAAGTGATCCTGATCCTTAGACCATGAGATCATGTCAATCACTAACACCGAAAGAATTTCTTGATGACATCAAACGTCACACCGTAACTGAGTGATTATAAAGAGGGATTCAAAAATACTAAAGTGTTATGTTGAGGCTCATGGATCAATAGTGGAATTTGTTCATCCCGATGACGGATAGATATACTCTCGTCCCTCTCGGTGATATCACATTGGTTAGCTTGCAAGCAAGTGATTTGATCACTAGAATGTTATATCACGGGAACGAGAAAAGAGTGCATGTCGGTAAAGAGATCAAACTAGGTATGGAGATACCGATGATCGAATCTCGGACATGTAATATATCGTGAAATAAAGGGATTAAGATACTAGCATAAAAGGTTCCGACGATCACAGGAAAGTCATCGTTGAATGTGTGGGAGTCAGTATGGATCTCCAGGTCCCGCTTCTGATTATTGATCGGAGAAGGGTCTCGATCATGTCCGCATTATTTGTGAACCGTAGGGTGACACACTTAAGGGACACTAACATCCAATTTGAGCAAAAGTTTCATGCCGGAAAGAATACCAAGCGCAGGAATTTATTTCACTAGATACCGAAACAGGTTTTCGGGTGAAATTGCAGAAAGTGTTTTTGCATGTGAAATGGAATTCTAGCAAGGGGTTATATGTGAATGTTTGTCATTAAATTAATTGACAAAATTCTGAATAAATAAAAAGAGTTCTATTTAATGAGAGTTTGCATTAAATTTGGTGGAAATTTAATAGCAATTTTGAGTGGAGGGAATTTAAAGGAATTTTGTGAGTGGAGTGTCCACACACATGAATGAGGGGAGGGCAAGGGGGCAGCCCCCATGCGCCGGCCACCCCCTTGGGGTCCCCCCTCTCCTATAAAAGGCACCCCTCTCCCTCTCTCTCTCACTCACACCTCCTCGTGAAGGATCTCTCTCCCCCTCTAGAATTTATCCCCCATGGTCTCGGACTAGCGAGATACATGTTCCCGGTGGCTATTCGGCAATAAAGGGTTGTGCTTCCGCTGCATCGCTGGAGCGAGTAGGCGGAGGTTGCTCGGTGTCTTGTACGTGTGTGCGAGCACGGATGCGCTGCTGCTTTGTGGCGCTAGGACTTCCTCTCGATCTTGAGATTGGCAAGAGATCGTCTACATCAACCACGAGTTCAACTCATTAAGCTTTGTCGGTCTTCAAGGGTATGTTCTCTACGGATATACATCTGCCCATTGTTTGTACCTAGTAGATATATCTTGGTACTTAGTTCCCATCGTAGGAATTTTTTTGTTTTCTATGTTGTGAACCCTTCAGTGGTATCAGAGCCGGATCTATGCGTAGATGCTTTACACGGGTAGTACACATATGAGTATGTGGGCGATGATGATCATGTTGTTGCTTCTTAGTTGTAATTTTGGATAGTGGTGACATAGTGGGATGAAGCGGCCCGGACAAACTTTACATGTCCTCGCACATGAGTCTTGTTCCACGCTTGACATGTAACTAGTTTGCATAAGTGGCTAGAGGGTGTCTGTCTATCCTACTATAGTCAATATCTATTTTGCAACGAGTTGTCAACAATTTGGTTATCCTCGTTGTGGTTCATGTTCGTAGGTAAGAACGGTTCTATCTTCGAAAGCCCTAAGCCATGTAAAATTTGCAATGGATAAATTAGAGGCGTCTAGTTTAGATTGTTGCTGGGCTAGTGTTATGATATGGTGTTGTTGTAAGTAGAAGTATGAGATGATACTCTTACAACACACATAACGTGTAAGTTTCATAGACCTTGGCCTTACACATAAAGGTATGATAGTGATCATACCACGATGCACATGATAGAGATCATATGCGGGAACCATATCATTTCACTAATAAACATGTGATGTTTGATAGCATCTTATATTGCTTGTTTAGCGCTTTATTAGCATAATAAGATGATCCCTCGTTTAAATATCAAGATAAGAATGTGTTCTTCCTTTAGTATGCACCGATTATGTCTTCGTCGCTCCAAGACATCATGTGATGATCGGGTGTTCTTGGATCCATGACCATATTTCGGGTGTAAGACAGTTACACACGCGAATACTAAGGTTCTAACTTGACGAGCCTAGCATGTACAAACATGGCCTCGGAACACGGACCGAAAGGTTAAGCATGAGTCATATAGTAGATATGATGCCCATTTGATGCTTGCCTTTGAAGCTACACCGACTCACGTGATGATCGGACTTGGTGTAGTGGATTTGGTTCATGTAATCACCAAAAAGGCACGAGGGATGTCGTTTTTGAGTGGGAGTTCATTCTTAATTTGGATTAGTTGAACTCAATCTATCATAAACTTAGTCTAAACTTTACACATTCTGTTGTAGATGGCACCAACTGCTTTTAGTTTTATTGTGTTCATGGAGAAAGAGAAACTTGCAACGAACGGTAGCAACTTTACCAAATGGGACATGAATTTGAGGATTCTCCTCCCTGCTACACAAAAGCAATATGTTCTATAAGCGCCGCTAGGCCCCCTACCTTTTGAGGATGCTCCTGACGAGGAGAAGAATGTCTATCAGACTCGTCAGGAGGACCACAACTTAGTTCATTGCGGTATATTGTATGGGCTAGAGCCGGAACTTCTAAAGCATTTCAAAAACGGCAATGCATTTGATACAATGGGTGATTTGAAAATGATTTTCGACACACATGCTGCTGTAGAGATCTACAATGCTTCAGAAAAGTTCTTTATCTGCATGATGGAAGAGCACAGCTCCGTTAGTGAGCATGTACTCAAGATGTCGGGTTACGCCGATAAGCTTGTGTCCTTGGGAATATCGATTCCCATTGACTTAGGCATCCATCGTGTTCTGCAGTCTCTGCCACCTAGCTATAAGAGCTTCGTGATGAACTATAATATGCAAGGCATGAAGAAGTCTCTCCCCGAGCTTCTGTCAATGCTTAAAACTGCAGAAGTCGAGATTAAAAAGGAACATCAAGTGTTGATGATCAATAAGAACACTGGTTTCAAGAAAGACAAGAAGGGAAAATGGAAGGGAAGTAAGGGCGGCAAGTCGGTTTCCGTGCCTGAAAAGAAACCCCGAGTTGGCCCTAAGTCTGATACCGAGTGCTACTATTGTAAAGGGGACTGGACACTGGAAGCGCAACTAACCCAAGTATTTGGCAGACAAGAAGGCCGACAAGGCAAACAAAGGTATATATGATATACATGTTATTGATGTGTACTTGAATAGTGCTCGCAGTATCACCTGGGTATTTGATACCGGTTCAGTTGCTAATATTTGTAACTCGAATCAGGGGTTGCGGAACAAGCGACCGCTAGCAAGGGGTGAGGTCAAGATGCGTGTCGGCAATGGATCAAGTGTTGATATGATCGCCGTCAGAACTCTACCTCTCCACTTGCCGTCAGGATTAGTAATAAACTTGAATAATTGTTATCTAGTGCCAGCACTAAGCATGAACATTGCATCTGAATCGTGTTTGATGCGAAGTGGTTATTCATTTAAATCTGAGAACAGTGGTTGTTCTATTTATATGAATGAAATCTTTTATGGTCATGCATCGATGATGAATGGTTTATTTCTATTGGATCTCGATAATAATGTTACACATATTCATAATGTTGATGCTAAAATGATTAAACTTAATGATGATATATCCGCATATATGTGGCACTGCCGTCTAGGTCATATTGGCGTTAAACGCACGAAGAAGCTCCATTCAGATGGACTTTTGGAATCACTTGATTTTGAATCATTTGATACATGTGAGCCATGCCTTATGGGCAAGAAGACTAGAACGCCGTTTTCTGGTTCAATGGAACGGGCGACAAATTTATTGGAAATCATATATTCTGATGTATGTGGTCCAATGAGTGTGTCGGTGCGAGGTGGATATTGTTATTTTGTTACTTTCACGGATGATTTGAGTAGATACGGTTATATCTACTTGATAAAACACAAGTCTGAAACCTTTGAAAAGTTCAAGGAATTTCAGAATGAAGTGGAAAATCATCGTAATAGAAAGATCAAATTTCTACGGTTCGGCCGTGGAGGTGAGTATCTAAGTTACGAGTTTAGGACTCACATGAAAGAGTGTGGAATTGTTTCACAACTCACACCTGCCGGAACACCATAGTGAAATGATGTGTCGGAACGTCATAATCGTACTTTATTGGATATGGTTCGTTCTATGGTGTCTCTGACGGACTTGCCGTTGTCATTTTGGGGTTATGCACTAGAAACTGCTGCATTCACTTTAAATCGTACACCATCTAAATCTGTTGAAAAGACACCGTATGAATTATGGTTTGGAAACAAACCTAAGCTGTCATTTCTTAAAGTTTGGGGATGCGATGTTTATGTGAAGAAACTTCAATCGGATAAACTCGAACCCAAAGTGGAAAAATGCGTCTTCATAGGATACCCTAAGGAAACTACTGGGTATTCCTTCTATCACAGATCCGAGGGAAAGGTTTTTGTTGCCAAGAATGGATCCTTTCTAGAGAAACAGTTTCTCACGAAAGGTGTGAGTAGTCGAAAGGTAGAACTCGAAGAGGTTATTGCGGTGACCCAGCATACCACTACATGATGTAGTATACTATAGTGGTTGACATAACACCAATGAAACACCGTTCACTAGTATTACATCCCTCAGAATGGCACAACAGAAACACAACGGGTCCAATACATGGCTAAAGGTTACAACTCACTCTTTACACAAGATCCAGATAACACTCTAGGTTAAAGAGAGAGAAAGAACTGCTTACAGAGAAGAATCAAATATAAACAACGCAAGAACTATTATGCTACTAAAATTAGTATTTTAACTAAGGGATTGGAATTGCTGCTATTGCAATGCACTACAGAATAAGGTTATTTGGCTAGAGATTATATTCCTATCTAATCAGTAGCTTCGTCCTCACTTGAGTTGAGGTATATGTTGACTTCCTTGTCTTCATTTAAGAGCTTTAGCTTTGCATGATAAGTCTTGGAGCATAACTTGATGTGGTTGTTGTCTATTCCGGCTTCAGAATCTAGCAAGGGTTAAGAAGATACTTTGAGTACAAGAGTACTCAGCAAATTCACTAGAAAAGGAGTGTTTGATGCCCTATACTACAGCCACAGACCGTAGGTAGTAGGCAATGCAAGTTTTCATAAACATTTCTTCAAAGGTTGCTTTTATTCTGAAAAGCTATGTTCGTCTGTCTTCACGGGTTTACCAGAACTTTCATGGAGTTCCTTTCCCGCCGCGTTCGCTGCTCCTTCCCAGAACAGGGAGTAACAGGTTATAGTTCTTACACTCTGCAGAGGTGCGTCACTTTACCCATGAGAGATCAACTCTTTGTTGCACAACCGGGCAGCTTATTCCCGTCCACAATTCCATGATGTGGGGCCCAGAAGATGATCCAAGCCAATCACTGCCCCCTTCGCGACCTCGCATGCCTCCTTGGTGTACACCATGCCCACATATTGGATTACGACAATGATTTGTACAAACCGTTAGATGCCAGAACTATCGTGGGACGATGAGGGTTCCCACCCATATGTTGCATATCCTCTACGAATTACCAATTAATATGCACGCTTCGAGGATAACAGCCACGACCTGCACATCCGGCTTCATGCGAGAGGAAGAAGATACAGCTGACTTCTTCGTCCGATTCCAAATCTCATGGTCAACGCGTAATATACGGCGCAAGAATCACTGGCGACATTGGTTGTTAAGTCCTAGGTGATATAGTTCTGAACAGTGGTATTCCAACTGTCAAATTTAATAGATTAGTTGATCACCCTTGATCAGTAACCAATAGTTCACATTATTATCGAAAATAGTGTTTTTAGACCTTTTTCAAATGCAAGTGATAACAACATTGGATTTGTAAAATACTCTACAGAAAATAAACAAAGGACATGAGCAAGTGTGAACTTGCCTTTTGTTATTGCAAGATTATGCACTCACGGTCTTCGATTCAGTATAAGATCCAAAATCTGAAATCAGCATCATTGGTTCGATAAGGACTAATGTTTAAAGAAGCAATATGATTTTATGCATAAGTAATGTGATGCACGTTCTAAACGCAAATCCCGGGGATAACGTTGTCCTAGGTTTTGGATTCCGGAAATGGTTAATTTAGAATGTGTTGTCCTTTTAGATAAGTTTTACACTTGTGCTTCTTATTAGGGCCTGTGAGTGTGTGTGAACAACACATATTTATGTAGCAATAAAATATACACCTATGAAATGCTCTTCAAGATTGTTTATGCTTTAATTGTTTATCTTCAAACTTGACTTTATAAGTATAGTCATTTATAAATAGCTTAAGTGTTATTGCTCCTTGGTATACAAGTGAAGTATGAAGTAAGGTGATTTTGATTATTTGTCATACATTGTCTGAAGTGGCAAAACGAATAACTTTTGAAGAATAAATTCCTTTTCTAAGGTTTAAACAATCTTTGTGGTTAGTTATTGGTGGTTGATGTTATTTGTGTTTGCCTGATTAGTTTTGGCTTGAGATTCTTATAACTTAACTAGATCAGATCAAAGTTAACTATAAAACATATTGTAATGTTTATAGTATTATATTTAAATTCTTGGAGACTAAAGTTAACTTTAAAATATAGATAGTTTTGAAAGTATAATACTTATAACATTTGTATCTTGTGTATCTGGAATGTTTCCTTTAGGTTACTTAATATTGGTGATCATTTTACTTGGTGTAGTGGTTTCTTGATTTTATAGTGGAGTAGTATCATTTACCTTTTATAAATGAGTGGTTATAGTTTATAAACCAAAATATAATATTACTTAACTATTTATGGATTTATTATAGTGTGGTGGTAGTTTTTGTAATATGGTGGTTAAAGTAGATAGGAATAATCTGATTTATTCACAAGTTGTTCTTTAAGGTTTTTTATTATGAATGGAATCCTTTTAGAATGTAGTCTTCACTTAAGGTTGAAGATAATTCTTAAAAAAACATTTATAATGTTTTAAACCATTATGGCTTCATATTATTAACATTTAAAATTAATACTATTTATTATACATAATTTACTCATTTTAGGTATATTAATAAATTTTATTTATCCTTATATGAATTATTAATGAAGTAAATAAGTTTATATTTGAGTTATTAAAATATTTGAAATTTTTTATTTAACTCAAAAGTATAATATTAGATTTTTAACATGTAGATATTATTTTTGTGATCATTTTGGTATATTACATTTATTTTTGTGATTTATAAATAATAAGATATGATTTTTATAATTCTTATTATTTTATAATTACTTAATAAATAATGAATATTTAATTAAGTGAAATAATAATACATGATCAGGGTTTCAAATTATAATTTTTATTTTTCTAAGATTTTTGGTATTAATTATATTATTAACATTTACCATTATTAAAATATGAATTATCAAAGTTTTATTACTTATAAAACCTTTATTAAATAATATTTATTTAATCATAATAATTTTTTATAATAATTTCAAGTTGTAGATTTTATTTTTCTACAATTTTTCATATATTATACACATTTTTCTGAATTATAAATCAAAAGTTATTAATTGAACAAGATTTAATCGTTTATTTGATTTCTGGAATATTAATAATTAGGTTTATAACATTTTATTTATTTCTTAAACAGGAAATACTTTTTACACCGCACCAACAGCTAGCCTCAGTCACTGACTAGTGGGCCAGTGACCACCTCAGCACGCTGTTTAAAGAAAATACATTTATTACCGACCCTGTCTTGACCCCCAGATAATGACATATGGGCCCAAGGCCACGTCACTTGCCAAGTGAGACAAAGACCGGGTCAAACAGCGGACTGGGTCTAGGGTGGCATCGGCATGACGTAGATATGGCATCAGTACCACCACCACCGTCAGTGGTTGGTCGCCAGCGATGATCTACTGCGACCTAGCAAACGAAATGAACCTAGTTCGAATCAGTGCATCGTGCTGAGTCCTAAAGTGGCAGCGCCGCTCGGAAATGGTCATCGAAGCCTCAGCTCCGACAAGCTCTGATGGTGGCCGACGATGGCACACGGTGAGACGGCGATTCACATCGAGATAAGGTGATTTAAGGACACTGAAAGGTTCAGGAACTCACCCTTATGATGATAGAGAGGTCGGCGAGGACAGGCGCGGTTGGAGGCAATCTCTCTGACAAGATTTCTGACGAACTGTCGCAAAGAAGAATGGCCAAATTCGTCCACTCCAGTGCTCCCCTTGATGCAGGATTTCTCTCAGAGGATCTACAGAGGACAGTGCTTCTCCATGGCTGCTTGGAAGGGTGTGGGGAGATGTGGTTCGACGGTGAGGTGTGGCTCCGGTGAGCTAGGGTTTCGGCCCCATTCAAATCAGAGAGGATAAGAAGGGATTGAGGCAGGCGTCGCGGTGGCCTTCTTATCCCCCTCTGGAACGACGGCGGGCATCTTGACGCACGACTCACGACGATGTCATCGGGCGGCGGCGAGCTCCTCCAGCGAGTTGTCTGTGTGCGTGAGGATGACAACGACGTGTTGTTTTGCGGATAACCCCCTGGCGTTTCTTTCTTCCCAACCCGCAGTCCTTCCCTGGCCCCACTTGTCAGTCACAGGAGAGAAAGAGCTGGGCTGGCTGTTGGGCTGTTGTGGGCTGCACATGGGCGTTAGATAAATACAGAGATGTTGGGCCACGGCCAGGAAATGTTTTTATTTGTTTTACCTTTTTCTATTTTCTGTTTTCCTTTTTAGATTTGAATTTGATTTATATTTTGAAATATTCTTTGTAGGATTTATTTGCTGGATAATTGCAATAATACTAAGGTAGATTTAGTATCATTTGTGAACTTTTATTATATAATCTTTTTGTATTTATTTTATTTACTCAATATGAACCCCTTTTAATAATTTGTAAAAAAAACTTTTCTTATTATTTTTGTCTCCTCTTTTAGTTATGGATTTCATGAATGATGTATTCTTATTTGTTTATAAGACTTAACTCTAGTTGGCTCAGAGTTTGAATATAAAATTTTATATGTATAATGATCCTATATCATTATTTGATGCATGAAATATAAAAGAAATGAATATGTTTATTACTACTTCCATTGATTTGGAAAATGGCAATTATATCTATTCTTTTATGATAAACAAGGAGGTTTAGGATTTTGTATTATGATTATTTACCCTAGGGTTTAGGGTTTTTAATATACCTAGACTCCGTTATGGATGTGGTTAAAGATTCAATAACTAAGCATTTTGTTTTCTGTTTGGGACATTTGATGTCATCACCTTTAGTACTTGAAAGTTATATTTAGAATGTTTTATAGAAAGGCATTGATAAAGATACTCCTAAACACATTTAATTATGATTGTTGGAATTGGCAGAGATGTGCTTATGTGATTTGTTGTAGGGAAATGTTCCTATCAAGTGATATAGATATAAGATGAGGAATTCTTAATATGAAATGGATATTACAATTGGGTTTTGAGATTTAGAGTTGATTATTTACCAAGAATTACTATCTTCCATAATTCATAATTCTAGACTTCTTATTAAGGAATTCCTTTCCTAGATATACTACCTTTTTCTATTTATCATCATGATTAAGATGTTGAGTTTTACTTCATAAGAATATTCTTATTCACTGATGAACCTTCTAAACTCATGGATGAATCCAATGAGTTTGCTACTAAAATATTTCATAACTTCCTCATATCCTTGCTTGATTGTATCTACTACTCTACTTTGATAACCTTCCCTCCAATAAATAGTTCCTTCAAACTCTACTCATAATCTTCTTTAATCATTCATCACAAATGTATCTCTAATAGTTGTATGCATCCAACTACCTTTCTCTAACGTTGACTATCCTTTAAGATGAATAACACCACTTCTATAACACTATGCTATACTAGCTTTAATTGAATAATATCATCCTATATTCACTTTACTCCTAGCCCTAAATTATAAATATGTGGCTTGTAATGTCTATGTAACATCCCTAAATTCATGTTTTCAAAGATTGCATATCATCCATGCATGCATATCATTTAGGGATCAAATATCAAACTCATTCCAAGGAATTAGAAGCACTAAGTGCTATTATTTTATGTGAGCATGCATTAATTTAATGCCACTCTCAAATGAGAGTATAATTGTTTAAACCAAGCTTTGTTTGCTCTCATGTTGTTTTAGTAGAATGTTAGAGTTTGGACAAAAATTTACAAAACAAATATGGGTTTAAAACCATCTTCAAAACATATTCAAATCAAGTGCTATGACACTATTTATTTTGTTTTTTCCAATAAGGACCAAGCAAGTCCAGCAAGGCAGCATGGTTTAATACTCAAATTTACACATGAATTCATATAACAAAAGGCCAGAAAGATTTGAAATTCAAATTCTTTTAAATTCATTTGAAATTGATTCCAGAAAATCAAACAGAAAATAGAAAAAGAGAAAAGAATTAGAAAAGGGCCGGCGCTACTAATCTAGCCCAGAACCAGATCCAGCCCAAAAAGCCCACCCGGGCCACTTCCCCTCTGCTTCTTCTCTCACCCGCACCGAACCAACCCGCACCGTCGCTGACTGGTGGCCCCTCTCCACGTCATCGTCATCTTCCCCAAATCCCGCGCAGGAACACGTCGCCGCCGGCCGTTTCTTCCTCTTCACTGCCTCGATCAATTGCATTGATACAGCGCGTAATCGTCGCCCTGTTCTGGCTATAAAATCACCACCTCGCCGCGGTCCTTTCCCCCCCAAACACCCACACCCGCCGCCCCAGTGCAGCGTATTGAACTCGATCACGCTGCACAGACGAACTTCGGCAGTAAATTCCGGTGAGCATACTCCACCCCTTGCCTTTTTAACTTGCTAGAAAGATCTTCGCAACCGTGCGCATCGTTTAACCCCATTGGTGCATCCTAGGGCCATTCAGAGCCTCGCCAGCATCAACACCTGAACGCCACCGACGACCACGTCCACTCCGGCGAGTTCTCCCCGTAAGCTCCGACCGCCCCCTTTCCTCTCTTTGATGCTCACGTGTTCGCCAGGCTTGTGCGCGTCTAATGACACCATCCGTTTTGCTAGGCATAACCTATATCTTCGCCAACGACGACGAGCGACCGTAACCGACGGCCGTAGATTCTCCGGCGAGCAATAGCGGTCGAGTCCGTGCGCCCCTGTCCCTCCCTTGACCAGCTCGAGCACCGCGTCGACCTCACGAGATCGGTAGGCCCCTCTGTTTCCTCCCTTGCTTCCTAGAACCACCGGAGCATCGTCGGCAGCAACGCCGCCGCCAGTTTTGAGTCACAGCGTTTTTGTCCACTGGATCTAGATCCAGTGGTGTAGATTAGATGCATGCCGAAGAGGTACGGGCAGATCAGAACTGCTGGTTTTAAGTTAGATCCAACGCACCGCATTGGCCGATCCGTGCGAAGCGGTACCGACGAATCAGAAGCTGCCGTGTGGCCTTCTTTTGTTTTAAAAATAGAATTTAGATCTATTAGATGTTTAAACTTGAAAAATTCATAACTTTTGATTTCCACGTCCAAATTTGACAAATTTTATATCATTGGAATCAGGAGAGAAAATCCTTTCCACTTATGCAATGTTTTTAATTTTTTGCCTCTGTAAAAATGATTGTTTTTACAGAAACATTTGAAGGCATAATTTGTGTATAGTAATTATTTGAAAAATGTTATGTTATTCAAATAAAGTTTATTTGGCATATTTTGAACTTGCTTATGATTCAGTACTGTGCACTTGCCTTGTTTGGTGTGGGAAATCATCACATGGCATTTTGCATGCATTCATATATTTTTGCTTGTTTATATTTTGTATGTGATTTGGTGCCATTATTTTATGTGTAGATTTTGGTGCAAATAGTGATTGTGATTGTAAAGATTGTTGCTACTTACCAAACGACCAGGGCAAGTGGTGCTTCATGGTTTTATTCCTATGTTTTTCAACTATGCACTAGAAATATTTTGATCTAAATGCTATGCTTGGGAAAACCTAGTAGTTGTAGAATTGCTAGAAATTTTCTAAGTTAAGATGCTTATCAATGCCATGCTTAGCCTAGCTAGTAGCAACCAAGGGTGGTTATATATGATGGGTTTCGCGGCATAGTAAATCAAAAATTTCTACGGATGCGAACATAGGGAAGCCAAGATCTAATCTAGGAGATGCAAACAACGAGAGAGATTGGATTAGATCTTCATACCCTTGAAGATTCAAGACAGGAACGCTCATTTCGAACGTGGGTGATGTAGTCGTACTCGCTTCTCCTCCTCGCGATCCGATCCGATCTAGCACCGCAAGTGGCGATGCCTCCGTGAGATGCACACGTGCAGCACCTCGACGTATCCTCCTTCCTTGGTTCAGCAAGTATGGTGGAGAGATGGATTGGATATACAACGCGACGGCGCGGTGCAAGTGGTGGAGTGTTTCTGCAGCAGGGCTTCACCTACACGTAGTCGGGAGGGAGAGAGAGAGGAGGGCAGCAGGGCGACTAGGCTTGAGGGGAAGGTGTGTGTGTGTGGGGGGGGGGGGGGGGGGTGCGCCCCAACCCCCTATATAGAGGGGGGGGGGCGCTAGCCCTAGCCCCTCCCCCAACCCTGGGCCTGGGGCCAAGGAGGAGGAGTGGGGGCAAGGAACCCCCTTCTAGAAGCTCCAAACTAGGTTTCCCTTGTTTGGCCTAACCCTATGGGGCCTTGTGCCCCTGGCCCAATGTGGCGTGGCACTCCCTCATAGGCCCATGCCCCCAGGTGGGACCATGTTGGCCCCCTTCCGGACGGTTATAGAAGCTCCCGGTACAATCGATTAACTTAACAATTCAACTCCAAAACCGACCGCCTTATATGAATCTTATTCTCCGGACCATTCCGGAACCTCTTGTGATGTCCCGGATCCCATCCGAGACTCCGAACAAGAACTCATAAACCAATTATCCAATCTATCCTAGCATCGAGACACGTTAAGTGTGTGACCCTTCGGGTTCGAGAATATGCAGACATGATCTTCTATCAATAATCAACATCGGGGTCTGGAAACCCATATTGACTCCCACACATTCATCGATGATCATATCGAATGAACCACGATGCCAGGATTCAATCAATCCCATATATATATTCCCTTCGTCTCGCGATATTTTACTTGCCCGAGATTTGATCGTCGGTACCGCCATACCTAGTTCAATCTCGTTCACAGCAAGTACTTTACTCGTTCCGTAATCCGATATTACTTTGTGATTAACTCCTTAACCACATGCTTGCAAGCGTTGTTGATATCGATTACCGAGTGGGCCCGAAGTATATCTCTCCGACTTGGGAGGGACAAATCCCATCTCGATACATACAACCCAACATATACTTTCCGATCACCTGAGAGACACCTTTATGATCACCATCTCATAGGATGACGTTTGATGACCTCAAAGCTTTCTTCCGATACCAGGGAGTTGTATTATCTCATGGTCTAAGGAATACAATATTTGACATAAGAAAAGCTTCGCAAGGATGAACACGATGACACGATCTAATTGCTTCGCTTTGTTTGGGTCTGTCCATCATATCATTCTCCCAATGATATGATCTCATTATTAATCGACAACTAATGTCCATGGTTAGGAAACCTTAACCATCATTAATTAATGAGCTAGTCCATAGAGGCGTACTAGGGACACGGTGTTGTTCACAAACCACACAAGTATTAAAGTTTCCGCTTAATACAATTCTAGCATGGAATATAAACATTATCATGAACAAGAATTATAATAATAACATCTTTATTATTGCCTCTAGGGCATAATTCCAACAATATATTCATGCTATGAGAAAATAATTCTAAGTCTTTGGACTTATGTTTTTGTTTAATAAAACAACTAAGTGAATGAAACACCTGGGTGGAATGGAAAGAATGGTTTATGTTGAGTGGTTACACAAGGCCCATTTCTATGGCTTACCTTGTGTATCTCACTTGTGGAAAGCCACCCAGGAACAAAGGGATTTGAGAGGCCAAATGTTAAGAAGCTTCTAGTGCAGCCACATGGCAATATGGGCTCTGCCTGGATCACATAGGTTGCAATAACTTAGCCATTTGGACAGTTGGTGGTAGTGGGATGATAGGTTGGAACGCGTCCATTTGGTCTAAGGGAAGGCTTCTGAAAGGTCCTGTCTTGGTGAAAATCAAGTTTTGTGGGGAAAGTGCACAACCTCTGCAGATGGAAGAATCTAAGTACTTAGCCATGTCCCTGGTATTGGACAACTTGAGCATCAAGACATGGAAGCTATCAAGAATCTCCTCATCCCAATTTCTAAGTAAAAACTTGTGGTTGAACAAGGGTGAAGGTACACCAATTTCTATTGGTGTTTCCTTGGGAAAGTTTTGTCAAAGAAAAACTTAGTGTTTTCAACTAATATGCAAAAACCTATTTTGAGCAAAGCAAGCCTAAGCTACACTTAGCCAAAATGCATATAGTATCTAGACTACTAAATATTCTACTAAGGTATAACTTGCCAATACTATTCCAATGTATTGACCCACTGTGGATGTAACTTGTGATGTTGCAGGTTATTCTAATGATGATTAGGGGTTATGAGTCTACACTCAACATGCTTGACTGTGGAACATGAAGATGAAGACTTATTTATCTTATTATATATTTGAACTCTTGTATTAGGCCTGTGGCCATGGAGTTTGTAAAAGACTATGTTTGTCTCTGGAATGATATGTAATAATGACCTTTGTTTCTGTGTACTTCATCTTAAACTGTGGATGCTAGCAATGATCCAGGGACTAGCATTGCAATCACAGGGATCCTTACCTTTATAAAGGGAGGGATCTTACAGATGGTATTAGAGCACTGTGTTGCATGTAGGATTATGACCCTAGGATTGGAAACCACTAAGGAAAGAAATTCAACAACTTCCACACTTGTCTTTTTCTTCTCGTAAACTTTTCTAATATTCTTTCTCATCTCTATTTGTAGATGAACTCCATCAACGAAGCCGTGAGGAAGGGACCACTCATGCATATGACTTTGGAATGTGAGACAGAATTCCCCAAGGCTCTCAAGGACCTCATGGTTACCATGGGAATACATGGTGCAGCTATGTACAAAGGTTTTCCTGTGATGGATGAAGGAGTTGAGTAGTGGTGGGTGCAACTTCACTTGTATAAAAACAAGGAAGACAACCACAAGGAATCAGGATTCTGCATGGTCACCAACTCAGTGATGCACACCACATTCTTTGACTCAGCAAGGGATGCATCTTGGAAGGCCATCAAAGAGCTTGGTGATAGAATCAAGTGCAGAATGCTCAACACACAGAATGACCTAAGGGAAGAAAACAAGCATACCCAAGAGTTAGAGGCTACCAACCAACGTTTAAGAAAAGACATCATAGACTTAGCAATGGAGTCATGTGATCAGGATCGACAGATTGCCTCTAGGGATGCCCTGTTAGCTAACTTGGCAAGTGAGATGGGATTATAACGTACTTTGTTAGTTGGACCACCACACTTATCATTTTTATTTTCCAAATGTTGTCTAAAATAAGTTGAACCTTGGATGCTTGTAATGGATTTATGTATGCCATGACTTATGTGTTTTGTTATGCCTGTGATGCCTTGTCTTGTGATTCATCTCTATGTATGTTGATTCTAACTTTTTCTAGCTTATAAAATAGATGCCTAATGTTACTATCAGCACGGTTGAAGAGTTCAAGGGAACTCGTTTCAGCACTCGTCTCATTGAGCTCACTAGTTTGCTCAATCTTCCGCTTCCTAGCATCATGGTGCTTCCCCTCACCAAGTTTGAGAGGAAAGACCTTTGGGGCTTCAAGGTTAATCAGCCAGGACGCCATACTGAGCCTACCACGGAGGCAATCATCTTCAAGTTCATGCATGATGACAGAGAGAGGCCTAGAGGTAGTCATGCAGGATTTACTTGCGCGTCTGTTAGGGAGACACTCTCGGGAGATTAGAGGTACTCACTTCCACGCCTTCGGTAAACGTGATGAGGATGGTGAGGCCATTGACTTCGAGGGCACTGCTAGAGAGACGGCAGAGCCGATTCGACTATACCTCCAGGACTTAGAGGTTCTTCTTAGGCACCTAGAAACTGATAGGACCAACATCATGCTTAGAAATGACGAGCTCCAGGTGCAGCTTCGTGAGAAGGACAAGCTCTTCGCAGAGCAAGATGAGATAGTCAAGGAAATGGAGGCCAAGTTTGAGATTCAGGATAGAAAGTTCAAGAGAAAAGAGTCCAAGATAGGAACAAGAGGATTCGAGAGATGACTGTAGAACTAGAGACCAAGGACCTCGAGCTCGAGCATCAGCAGACTGTGATTGAGAGACTTCGTTCACAGAAGAGGGCTCTCAAGTCCAAGATAGAGGCCTTGACTACCAATGTCGAGGAATACAAGACCGCTATGGAGAATGCAGGTCTTACACTTGTTGATGAGGAGGTTGATGCAGAGGAGTAGTGATGATTACTCATTCACCTTTTATTTACCATGCTTTTGATTATTGAGTCGCAATGACCATCCAACATGTGGATGGCTTGCTATTGGTGTGTTTACCTTTCAAATCTTGATGTTTATGTTGTTTAACTTTTGTTATTTTGATGCATGCTTGGTGATAGTGGCGAAGGACGAAAATAATTTAAGGTCGGGCGAATTCTAACACATAAAAAAGTTTCATGCAAAAATTAAGACTGGCTCAACACATCAATGTATTATATGATTTTAAGCATAATCACTTAGTACAATGATAAGAGAAACATTTGCACTGTTAGTATGGGGGCTTGGCTAGTTGGCTTAGAGCTACCGCCACTAGCAAAGTGACACAAAATATGTTTTCAAACCTCAATTAACTAAAAACATTAAAAAATATGAATAGTTGTAATTTATCCATTTTACCTATCTCACATATCATAGTCTCAAATCTTCACCCAATTCACCAAAAAGTATAGAAATTAAAACTCTCCACTTTGCATGTGCAGATTTTTTCCACTTCTTACCATATCTACCATGAAATCGCTGCCGGGAGGCCCCAGCCGCCACCAAGAAGAAACCCTAGCCCCTTCCTAGTCGGCTAGCCGCCGGGCGATCTAGAGGACCTGGGGAGGGCGAGGGAGTCGGGATGATGTCAGGAGGATCGAAGGAGGAGGACTGGAAGCAGGACGGCCGCCGGTGGGCGTGCTGCTGGTGCGTGGTGAGCGATCGAAGAGGAGCGGGACAGGCATCTAACTGGGGACATGCACAGATCCTAGATCGCTAATATCCTCTCATCCGCACATGGCCCAGCAAGAAAGGAGGTCCAGTTTGGCAAAAAGAGCCTAGCGCATTCCAGCTGCTTCTTTTCCTTCAAAACGAACTCAGAACGAACAGAAATTGTAGAAACTTGTATGTATACACAAAAATGACTATATATAAGCGATTTTTTGCCAATAATCAAGGTAGGGCATATGCCCTATCTTGCCCAAAGGGGAGCTTCGCCCCTGCTTGGTGATTGTCTATGTGATGTATTATGCATGTTAAGCATATATGGGTATCTCATTCTTATCCTTATTGAAAACCACAGATGCCTCCCCGACGTGCCAATCCCAACCCTAACAACAACAATATCACCCCTGAGATGCATCAGATGATGACAACTCAGACGCAACTGATGCAGATGATGACCACGTTCATACAGAATCAGAACAACAACAACAACAATAATAATAACAACAACAACAATCAGAATAACCCACCGGGTTTTGACATGCTTACCAGGTTCTTAAGACCGAGGCCAGCAAAGTTCTCAGGAACTACTGATCCTATGGTGGCCAATGATTGGCTACACTCTGTGAACAAGGACTTGGTAACTGTTGGCTGTGCTGATGAAGAAAAGGTCAGATTTGCAACACACTTGTTGGAAGGACCAGCAGCCACATGGTGGGATAACTTCCAGATCACCACTCCCATTGCGGATGTGACATGGGCTATCTTTGAAGATGGATTCCGTACTGCTCACATCTCATCCAGAGTGATGAGTTTGAAGAATAAGGAATTTCACAACTTGAAGCAGCGCCACCGCAGCGTGGCTGAATATATTGAGGAGTTCAACAATCTGGCGCGTTATGCACCGGATGAAGTTGACACTGATTCCAAGAGGAAGGAGAAGTTCCTTGAAGGATTGAACGATGAACTGAACCTGCAGTTAGCTGTGGCCTATGTTCCCACTTATCAGTCTCTTTGTGACAAGGCTGCTATTTTGGAGAACAAGATGAAACAGGTTGAAAGCAGGAAGAGGAACCACTCTGACAAGCACAGCTCGGGATTGTCTCACAAGCGTTCCCATTCCGATGATAGTGGGAATTCTGGATCCCACAAGCATGGAAAGTACAACAAACACCACAACCACAACCGTCATCATGACAACAAGCATTACCGTGGTCATGACAATGACAAGTACAAGAGTCACAAGAGTGGGTACAAGAACCACCACAATGGAAGTGGAAGTGGTAGTGGAAGCTAGCCTGTCAAGAAGGATCTTAGTCAGGTTGAATGTTTTAAGTGCAAGAAGATGGGGCATTATGCAAATGAATGCCGAGAAAAGAAAGTTGAAGGACTCAACAAACCCACCCCTTTCCAAAAGGGACAGGTGAACCACATCAATGTGGAAGAAATCTATGAGGAACCTGATGCTGTTGCTGGTAAGTTCAAACTCAATTCTGTTCCAGCATTTGTTCTCTTTGATACTGGTGCATCTCATTCATTCATATCAAGAGCATTTGTTGAAAGAAATGAACTACCGGTAGAAACTATTGGGTTTCCTATAAAAGTAAGTTCTCCTGGCGGAGAAATGATAGTGAACTTAGGATGTCATGATCTAGTCATAGAGTTTGGGAAGTATAAGCTTCCCGTTAATCTGATAATCCTAAACTCCCAAGGATTGGATGTCATTTTGGGAATGGACTGGATGACTAAGCACAAGGGAGTGCTAGATTGTGCCAACCATACTGTCTCACTCACAACTCTAGAAAACAAAAGGATCAAATTCAAGACCAACTTTGGATCAAAAGGGAGTAAGCTAAAATCTCTTAAGGGGGTTAGCATAGACAGTGTGCCTATTGTGAGTGAATATATGGATGTTTTTCTGGAAGAATTGCCGGGAATGCCATCAGATAGAGATGTGGAATTTCTTATTGATTTGCTACCAGGATCTGGACCAATAGCAAAGAGACCGTACAAGATGTTAGTTGATGAGTTGAAAGAACTCAAGAAACAACTTGGAGAACAGTTGCAGAAAGGATTTATTCAACCAAGTTCTTCATCTGGGGAGCACCAGTCTTGTTTGTGAAAAAGAAGGATAGAAGTCAAAGGTTATGCATAGATTACCGTTCACTCAATGAGGTGACTATCAAGAACAAATACCCTTTGCCTAGAATAAATGACTTGTTTGATTAGTTGGAAGGAGCCTGTGTGTTCTCAAAGATTGATCTTCGATCAGGTTATTTCCAGCTCAAAATAAGGGAACAAGACATACCTAAGACAGCTTTCACCACTAGGTATGGATTGTATGAGTACACCGTGATGCCATTTGGTTTGACAAATGCACCAGCATACTTTATGAATATGATGAACAAGGTGTTCATGGAGTTCCTTGACAAGTTTCTTGTTGTTTTCATCGATGACATTTTGATCTACTCCAAGAGCAAAGAAGAGCATGAAGGACATTTGCGATTGATACTTGAGAAGCTTAGGGAGCATAAGCTGTATGCCAAATTCAGCAAGTGTGAGTTTTGGTTGAATGAAGTTGGATTTCTTGGACACGTTGTGTCAGGAGATGGTGTAGCAGTTGACCCTGCTAAAGTTTCGGCTGTAACTGAATGGGAATCTCCTAAGTCAGTGAAAGAGGTTCGTAGTTTCCTTGGCTTGGCAGGATACTACAAAAGGTTCATTGAGAATTTCTCCAAGATAGCTAAGCCAATGACAGAGTTACTAAAGAAAGACAAGAAATTTGCTTGGTCTGAAGGATGTGAACTCAGTTTCCAAGAATTGAAGAAGAGACTAGTGACAGCACCAGTCTTATGTCTGCCAGATTTGGAGAAAGATTTCCAAGTGTATTGTGATGCATCTCATCATGGATTACGTGCAGTACTTATGCAAGAAGGGAAAGTTGTGGCTTATGCATCGAGACAACTCAAAACTCATGAGGTAAATTACCCTACTCATGATTTAGAGTTAGCCTCTGTTGTCCATGCACTCAAAACATGGAGACACTATCTTTTGGGAAACCGATGTGAAGTGTTCACAGATCACAAAAGTTTGAAGTATATCTTCACCCAGAAAGAAATTAACATGAGACAAAGAAGATGGCTAGAACTCATCAAGGACTATGACTTGAGTTTGCAATACCACCCCGGTAAAGCAAATGTTGTAGCGGATGCTCTAAGCCGTAAGGTTTTTGTGAATGACCTTACTAAGGGAGAATTGCCAGATGATTTGCGTGCCCAATTTAGAGATCTCAGATTGGAGATTGTGCCTGAAGGACATCTCATGTCATTGGATGTTCAACCCACTTTGTTGGACAAAATCAAAGAAGCCCAAAAGACAGATAAGGAAATTGAAGAGATTAAGGAAAAGATTGGCAAGGGAAAAGCCAAAGGATTCCATGAAGATGAGCATGGTACTTTATGGCATGGAAAACGTATCTGTGTACCACAAGATCCAGAGCTTCGGAAACTGATTTTACAAGAAGCACACAACTCACCGTATTCCATTCATCCGGGTAACACCAAAATGTACATGGATATGAAAGCAAGATTTTTGTGGAATAATCTCAAGAAGGACATCGCCGAACACATTGCTTTGTGTGATGTATGTAGTAGGGTGAAAGCGGAACATCAGAAACCAGCAGGATTGTTACAACCACTACCTATTCCTGATTGGAAGTGGGACAAGATTGGCATGGATTTCATTACCGGATTGCCAAGGACCCGGTCAGGATATGATTCTATATGGGTAGTAGTGGATCGCTTGACTAAAGTGTCTCATTTTATACCCGTGAAGACAACCTACACAAGTGCTAAGTTAGCCAAGATCTATATGAGTAGAATTGTATGTCTACATGGAGTACCCAGGAGTATTGTGTCTGATAGGGGAACTCAATTCACTTCTCATTTTTGGAGACAACTACATGAGTCATTGGGAATGAGGTTGGAATTCAGCACTGCTTTTCATCCTCAGACTGATGGACAGACATAAAGGACCAACCAGATTCTTGAAGATATGTTGAGGGCATGTGCCCTAGACTATGGAGCCAGTTGGGATGAAAGTATGCCTTACACAGAATTCTCTTACAATAACAGCTATCAAGCCAGTATTAAGATGGCACCATCTGAGTTTCTCTATGGGAGAAAGTGTACCACCCCATTGCTATGGAATGGTGTGGGAGAAATAAGTTTGTTCGGACCAGAACTAATCAAAGAGGCTGAAGAGAAAGTCGAGCTAGTTAAAGACAGATTGAAGATAGCACAGTCCCGACAAAAGAGCTACGCAGATCCTAAACATAAAGAAGTCACCTATGAAGTGGGTGATAGAGCTTATCTTAGAGTGTCACCACTTCGTGGAGTGAAGAGATTTGGTGTCAAAAGAAAATTGCCCCAAGATATGTTGGACCATTCAAGATTCCGAGTCGTTAAGGAGAAGTAGCTTATGAGATTGAATTGCCAGAATCATTGTCTGCCGTTCACAATGTATTTCATGTGAGTCAGCTAAAGAAATGCCATCCAGAAATGGAAGAGACTTCTTTGAAGGATACTATACCATTGGAGGAAGTTCAATTGGAAAGTGATCTCACTGATGAGGAAAAACCTATCAAGATTCTTGAGACTGCAGAAAGAGTTACTCGGACTAAGACTATCAAATTCTGCAAGGTTCAATGGAACCATCATTCCGAAAAAGAAGCCACATGGGAAAGAGAAGATGATCTTCGGAAAGACCACCCTCACCTATTTGCTAGCCAACCCGAATCTCGAGGGCGAGATTCACCTTAAGGGGGTTAGATTTGTAACATCCCTAAAATCATGTTTTCAAAGATTGCATATCATCCATGCATGCATATCATTTAGGGATCAAATATCAAACACATTTCAAGGAATTAGAAGCACTAAGTGCTATTATTTTATGTGAGCATGCATTAATTTAATGCCACTCTCAAATGAGAGTATAATTGTTTAAACCAAGCTTTGTTTGCTCTCATGTTTTTTTAGTTGAATGTTAGAGTTTGGACAAAAATTTACAAAACAAATATGGGTTTAAAACCATCTTCAAAACATATTCAAATCAAGTGCTATGACACTATTTATTTTGTTTTTTCCAATAAGGACCAAGCAAGGCCAGCAAGGCAGCATGGTTTAATACTCAAATTTACACAGGAATTCATATTACAAAAGGCCAGAAATATTTGAAATTCAAATCTTTTAAATTCATTTGAAATTGATTCCAGAAAATCAAACAGAAAATAGAAAAAGAGAAAAGAATTAGAAAAGAGCTGGCGCTACTAATCTAGCCCAGAACCAGATCTAGCCCAAAAAGCCCACCCGGGCCACTTCCCCTCTGATTCTTCTCTCACCCGCACCGAACCAACCCACACCGTCGCTGACTGGTGGCCCCTCTCCACGTCATCGTCATCTTCCCCAAATCCCGCGCAGGAACACGTCGCTGCCGACCGTTTCTTCCTCTTCATTGCCTCGATCAATTGCATTGATACAGCGCGTAATCGTCGCCCCTGTTCTGGCTATAAAATCACCACCTCTCCGCGGTCCTTTCTCCCCAAACACCCACACCCAGTCGCCCCCAGGTTGCGCGTATTCGAACTCACTCTGCCGCTGCACATACGGACTTCGGCGGTAAATTCCGATGAGCATACTCCACCCCTTGCCTTTTCAACTTGCCAGAAAGATCTTAGCAACCGTGCGCATCGTTTAACCCTATTGGTGCATCCTAGGGACATTCAGAGCTTCGCCAGCATCAACACCAGAACGCCACCGACGACCACGTCCACTCCGGCGAGTTCTCCCCGTAAGCTCCGACCGCCCCCTTTCCTCTCTTTGATGCTCACGTGTTCGCCAGGCTTGTGCGCGTCTAATGACACCATACGTTTTGCTAGGCGCGACCTATAACTTCGCCAACGACGACGGGCGACCGTAACCCATGGCTGTAGATTCTTCGGCAAGCAATAGAGGTCGAGTCCGTGCGCCCCTGTCCCTCCCTTGACCACCTCGAGCACCGCGTCGACCTCACGAGCTCGGTAAGCCCCTCTGTTTCCTCCCTTGCTTCCTAGAACCATCAGAGCATCGTAGGCAGCAACGCCGCCGCCAGCAGCCAGCTGCGCCACCAGTTTTGAGTCAGAGCATTTTTGTCCACTGGATCTAGATCCAGTGGTGTAGATTAGATGCATGACAAAGAGGTACGGGCAGATCAGAACCGCTGGTTTTAAGTTAGATCCAACGCACCGCATCGGCCGATCCGTGCGAAGCGGTACTGACGAATCATAAGCTGCCGCGTGGCCAGTCTTTTGTTTTAAAAACATAATTTAGATCTATTAGATGTTTAAACTTGAAAAATCCATAACTTTTGATTCCCACGTCCAAATTTGACAAATTTTATATCATTGGAATCAGGAGAGAAAATCTTTCCACTTATGCAATGTGTTTAATGTTTTGCCTCTGTAAAAATGATTGTTTTTACAGAAACATTTGTAGGCATAATTTGTGTATAGTAATTATTTGAAAAATGTTATGTTATTCAAATAAAGTTTATTTGGCATATTTTGAACTTGCTTATGATTCAGTACTGTGCACCTGCCTTGTTTGGTGTAGAAATCATCACATGGCATTTTGCATGCATTCATATATTTTTGCTTGTTTATATTTTGTATGTGATTTGGTGCCATTATTTTATGTGTAGATTTTGGTGCAAATAGTGATTGTGATTGTGAAGATTGTTGCTACTTCCCAAACTACCAAGGAAAGTGGTGCTTCATGGTTTTATTCCTATGTTTTTCAACTATGCACTAGAAATATTTTGCTAGACTTGCATGAATATTTTGATCTAAATGCTATGCTTGGGAAAACCTAGTAGTTGTAGAATTGCTAGAAATTTTCTAAGTTAAGATGCTTATCAATGCCATGCTGAGCCTAGCAAGTAGAAACATAGGGTGGTTATATATTCATGCTATGAGAAAATAATTCTAAGTCTTTGGACTTATGTTTTTGTTTAATAAAACAACTAAGTGAATGAAACACCTGGGTGGAATGGAAAGAATGGTTTATGTTGAGTGGTTACATAAGGCCCATTTCTATGGCTTACCTTGTGTATCTCACTTGTGGAAAGCCACCCAGGAACAAAGGGATTTGAGAGGCCAAATGTTAAGAAGCTTCTAGTGCAGCCACATGGCAATATGAGCTCTGCCTGGATCACATAGGTTGCAATAACTTAGCCATTTGGACAGTTGGTGGTAGTGGGATGATAGGTTGGAACGCGTCCATTTGGTCTAAGGGAAGGCTTCTGAAAGGTCCTGTCTTGGTGAAAATCAAGTCTTGTGGGGAAAGTGCACAACCTCTGCAGATGGAAGAATCTAAGTACTTAGCCATGTCCTTGGTATTGGACAACTTGAGCATCAAGACATGGAAGCTATCAAGAATCTCCTCATCCCAATTTCTAATTAAAAACTTGTGGTTGAACAAGGGTGAAGGTACACCAATTTCTATTGGTGTTTCCTTGGGAAAGTTTTGTCAAAGAAAAACTTAGTGTTTTCAACTAATAGGCAAAAACCTATTTTGAGCAAAGCAAGCCTAAGCTACACTTAGACAAAATGCATATAGTATCTAGACTACTAATATTCTACTAAGGTATCACTTGCCAATACTATTCCAATGTATTGACCCCTTTGTGGGCAGTAACTTGTGATGTTGCGGGTTATTCTGATGATGATTAGGGGTTATGAGTCTACACTCAACATGCTTGCATGTGGCACATGAAGATGAAGACTTATTTATCTTATTATATATTTGAACTCTTGTATTAGGCTTGTGGCCATGGAGTTTGTAAAAGACTATGTTTGTCTCTGGAATGATATGTAATAATGACCTTTGTTTCTGTGTACTTCATCTTAAATTGTGGATGCTAGCAATGATCCAGGGACTAGCATTGCAATCACAGGGATCCTTACCTTTATAAAGGGAGGGATCTTACAGTCTACTTAAGTATAACTTATCTCTCCTAAGGTTCCAATCATGTCCTACCCACCAGTATTACTTATACTAAATATAAGCATTCAATATTGGTGGCTAAATCATCGCCATTATAATCCTTTAATCAATTATTGCTTAAGTTCTTAGTTGGCTAAGCAAGGATTTATCAATCCTACTTTTCCATTGTCTTGAAATTATCTTCTTAGTATCTCATATTGGACTAAGGTTATTAATGGACTATGCCCTCTTTAAAAGATTTAAATAGATGTTATGGTAAGATCAAGAAATAGTAGATCAAGGATTGATAGTTAAAGAATTTGTGAATCAATGGAGAATTACCCAACATTGATGAACAATAGATATTGAGATAAGTTCCATAAAGATTGCTAAAGAAAGAAAGATATATAGTGGATGATCTTGACTTAGTCTCTTTCCAACTCCAACTCATTAAAGAGTTTAAGGTTAGGTATTACTATGATACTCATAGTAAGAATAGATAAGAATAAGATAGGTCAGCATTAATCATTGCATTTTTATTATTTTAGTGGTAATTTGAACTTAGTATTCATAGGTTGATATGATGAATAGTAGGATATGATCCCTTAAGGATCATATATGAATCATTTAAGCAAGGTATTATGAGTGACATTTTATTATATATGGTCTACCCTTAGACCAAATCATGCTCAGCCAAATAAGGTTTTAGCAAAGGTCATATTGAAACTTTTCGCAGTTAACTTGATGATCTACTTCAATTCCATCAAGTTAAGAGAAGCTTCAATCAATTTGACAAGTTCTGTTTTAAAAGCGCAAAAATTATTCAGATTTTCTATGCATGAATGCAATGCACACATCTGGGTTCAGCTTATTTATAAGCTTAATCTTGGGATGTTACATACTCTCCCCCTTAAAATAAACTTCGTCCTCGAAGTTCGCAAACTCTCATGTTTCGGAGTAAGGAATTGACTTGCAGTGGTTGCTACATTCTCCACTCCATGATGACCTTAAATGGAATTAATTGTAGTATTCCATAACCTGATTAGATATCCTAATCCAATTTTTTTCTATTTAATCATCAAACTTTGTTACTATTTTAAGTACAGTTTAGAGGTCTCCTTAAAAATAAGTTTTACGTTTTTATATACCCGTGTTAGTAGTCGAGAGACTACCTTTCTATTCCTGTCATAGTATAGTTAATACTGGTACTCCTTCCAATATTGGATTTGAACTCAATTTGTCCATACCCATTGAAATTTTTCATTCTCGATACATGCCCAATTAGGTATTCTATATTACTTCTTAAGGGTTACTTAAGAGTTGTTTCTTTTAGAATTGGTCGGTTAAATGTATCCTTTATCACCTTCAAGTTTATACCTTCTTAAGGTTTCTAAATAATCTTTCATTATTACCAATAGTACTTTCTTCAACTTTCATTCATAATGTATACTCTCCCCCTTAGGTTTTACTAATAGTCTTTAAACTACATACATAGAGACCATTGGTTCTTAAACTAGAATGTTGGTCTCTGTTCAGTTTATATTTTACCGGTTTAGGATCCGATGAAAGATTATATGGTGTATCCACATAGTTGTGGATCTCTGAAGCAAATATTTCAGCACTATACGTCGTACTTACTATTGGACATTTTCGTTGGGGTAAGTCTAACTTTGCGAAGCCTCTCGAAAGACGATCGCCTTCAAAAAAAATGTTATACTTCCTTAGGTTTTACTTAACTTAGGCCAAATTTAATGCTCTTTATGCAACCATTAAGATGATCTGGTTAACTATCTCAACCAACACTGGCTCTGAACAAGATACCAACTGTGGATTAGAATGCCGACTATGGATTAAGTACCAACGGAGGATCATTCTGGGTGATAGGTATTACCTTACAGTTTCCAACCTACTACTAGCATTCTCTATGAATTGTTAGAGCTTGAATACCCTTTTGGTTCCAAGGCATCTTCTTTGTACTTATTCATGATACTTCCATGAACTTGGTACAACTCTTTCATTAACTTCTTAGCAATGCTACTTACTTTGAATGGACCTTAAGTTTATTACTTATTGTTGCTCCATACATTTTTTACACCAAACTTCTTTCTTGAATCTGGCTAAGAATAGTCTATGCTTGATCTATCCTCCAAATGGTGTTAATACTCCTTATATCTTTCTTCATCTTTCAAGTAAGTCTTCCTTTTGATCTTTGAAACTCGTCACTCCCTTACACGAATTCTCGTTCCTATCTAGGTCTATAACATCAAGTAATAACTGGGTGTTACTTCATGAATTTGCACAACTAATTAAACTTCATGTATAGATCTAGTCAATCAAGAAGATCCAATAAGATCCAAAAGTCGATAAACAACCAAACATATACCATGTATTACATAGGTTTTAAATAATTTACAAATGTACTAGATGTTCCAACGGTTTGCTCCATACCTATTTACACAACTATCTTAGAAGAACTTCTTGTTCTTGTGGATATATCCTCACTTATTTCGGCAAACCTTCAAACTACAATACACATTACCCTCTATATACATTATTCAAGCCCTCATCCCTTGGGATGTCGTTACTTTCTTACTTTCATCTTCCCCTAGTGCTTCCTGGAATTCTGTCCATGATGACGTGAAGTACTACGACTGCCTTCTGGAGCATAAGAGCATCCAGGAGGTGCGTATTTTTGGTTAGAAGTACCGAGACTGGGATTAGTCATTGAAAAATAACTAGAGTTGGCATAATCTTCTATAGAATATTCCGGGTTTTCCGGCAATGCTTCCTCATAGTAAGTTGGTTCCTTATCTTTTTCTTGGATCCAGTCATATATATTGGTGTAGTAGCTATTGGAATACTCTTCTAAATTGATTGGATTAGTATTGCCCCATATGGTCCATAAGGCTCTCTATGGTTATAGTTGGTCTCTTCTTCAATACCTGTATCACAAGGTATAGGATTTCCTATGGTTCTACCTTGAGATTCTATTTCCCCTCCATACTTATTGGGCTCAGGGTTATTTGGAATAACTTTATTCCATTCCTATTGTTCGGAGTTATATTTGGTCCATAGGTCTTCAGGTGGCTTGAAGTAATTTTGGTAATAGGCATAATTTTCCGAGTTCGGATCATCAAACTCAGTTTCCTCAAACACTTCTCCTGAAGGTATGTATTTGGGATGCCTAGCTTCTTTATCTAACTTCTTCCTACGTGCCATTGCTTTATCAAGATCAGTAAAATCCTCAATGACCGTATCCAGCTCCTGAACTAAGACTTGGTGAGTGTTATGATAAGTGTTTAACAAAGACCAATAACGATCCATATACTCTATAGCTAGAGTAGGTTCAGCTTGGACTAAGGTAGAGTGATCTAACTCATGTTCTGAGTTTGAGGTTTCATGTCGTATAATGGCGTGAGTACTACCTTCTAGATCTTGGGATTTTTGTTCTCGGATCATGGTTATGGCTGCTGCTACGGCAATCTGATATGCGGATGCCATGCACCTTGACTCTCCTGATGGCATTTCTCCCTTAAGTCCTAACTTCTTGGGTAACATGATCATGACACGGTATTTAGCTAATACCTGCCCATCATAGTAACTGTAAATCTTGACCAAAAGTCTCGATTCACATTCCAAACTCCATAGAAGTTGTCGGAGATTGTTTGTCCAATCCCCTCTGTAGTCATCCAACGTCCTGTTCATCACTTGAACATTCCGGGGTGGATATCGAGGTGCCATGTGGAACTGTGGATAAGAAATTAGCATCAGTCACATAGAGTTAAAACTCTTGGGTAATGATCGAATTTGCAATCACACGAAAGAATTATCGCACTAGTAACATAACAGGATTATTCTCAAGTGAATATCCCTCATATCACTAGAGAACTCTTTATTGTTGCTAAGATGTGTCCTACAGGTTCTACCCATTTACTAGGTTTCCAACCTAAGGTCAAAGAATATGCTCTGATACCAACTGCGGTGACCCAGCATACCACTGCATGATGTAGTATACTATAGTCGTTGATATAACACCAATGAAACACCGTTCACTAGTATTACATCCCTCAGAATGGCACAACAGAAACACAACGGGTCCAATACATGGCTAAAGATTACAACTCACTCTTTACACAAGATCCAGATAACACTCTATGTTAAAGAGAGAGAAAGAACTGCTTACGGAGAAGAATCAAATATAAACAACGCAAGAACTATTATACTACTAAAACTAGTATTTTAACTAAGGGATTGGCATTGCTGCTATTGCAATGCACTACAGAATTAGGTTCTTTGGCTAGAGATTATATTCCTATCTAATCAGTAGCTTCGTACTCACTTGAGTTGAGGTATATGTTGACTTCCTTGTCTTCATTTAAGAGCTTTAGCTTTGCATGATAAGTCCTGGAGCATAACTTCATGTGGTTGTTGTCTATTCCGGCTTCAGAATCTAGCAAGGGTTAAGAAGATACTTTGAGTACGAGCGTACTCAGAAAATTCACTAGAAAAGGAGTGTTTGATGCACTATAACTACAGCCACAGACCGTAGGTCGTAGGCAATGCAAGTTTTCATAAACATTTCTTCAAAGGTTGCTTTTATTCTGAAAAGCTATGTCCGTCAGCCTTCACGGGTTTACCAGAAAATTCATAGAGTTCCTTTCCCGCCGCGTTCGTAGCTCCTTCCTGGAATAGGGAGTAACAGGTTATAGTTCTTACACTCTGCAGAGGTGCGTCACTTTACCCATGAGAGATCAACTCTTTGTTGCACAACCGGGCAGCTTATTCCCGTCCACAATTCCATGATGTGGGGCCTAGAAGATGATCCAAGCCAATCACTGCCCCCTTTGCGACCTCGCATGCCTCCTTGGTGTACACCAAGCCAATCACTAGCGACATTGGTTGTTAAGTCCTAGGTGATATAGTTCTGAACAGTGGTATTCCAACTGTCAGATTTAAATAGTTCACATTATTATCGAAAATAGTGTTTTTAGACCCTTTTTCAAATGCAAGTGATAACAACACTGGATTTATAAAATACTTTACAGAAAATAAACAAAGGACATGAGCAAGTGTGAACTTGCCTTTTGTGATTGCAAGATTATGCACTCACGGTCTTCGAGTCAGTATAAGATCCAAAATCTGAAATCAGGATCATTGGTCCGATAAGGACTAATGTTTAAAGAAGCAATATCATTTTATGCATAAGTAATGTGATGCATGTTCTAAACGCAAATCCCGGGGATAACGTTGTCCTAGGGTTTGGATTCCGGAAATGGTTACTTTAGAATGTGTTGTCCTTTTAGATAAATTTCCCACTTGTGCTTCTTATTAGGGCTTGTGAGTGTGTGTGAACAACACATATTTATGTAGCAATAAAATATACACCTATGAAATGCTCTTCAAGATTGTTTATGCTTTAATTGTTTATCTTCAAACTTGACTTTATAAGTATAGTCATTTATAAATAGCTTAAGTGTTATTGCTCCTAGGTATACAAGTGAAGTATGAAGTAAGGTGATTTTGATTATTTGTCATACATTGTCTGAAGTGGCAAAACGAATAACTTTTGAAGAATAAATTCCTTTTCTAAGGTTTAAACAATCTTTGTGGTTAGTTATTGGTGGTTGATGTTATTTGTGTTTGCCTGATTAGTTTTGGCTTGAGATGCTTATAACTTAACTAGTTCAGATCAAAGTTAACTATAAAACATTTAGTAATGTTTATAGTATTATATTTAAATTCTTGGAGACTAAAGCTAACTTTAAAATATAGATAGTTTTGAAAGTATAATACTTATAACATTTGTATCTTGTGTATCTGGAATGTTTCCTTTAGGTTACTTAATATTGGTGATCCTTTTACTTGGTGTAGTGCTTTCTTGATTTTATAATGGACTAGTATCATTACCTTTTATAAATGAGTGGTTATAGTTTATAAACCAAAATATAATATTACTTAACTACTTATGGATTTATTATAGTGTGGTGGTAGTTTTTGTAATCTGGTGGTTAAATTAGATAGGAATGATCTGATTTATTCACAAGTTGTTCTTTAAGGTTTTTTATTATGAATGGAATCCTTTTAGAATGTAGTCTTCACTTAAGGTTGAAGATAAAAAAACATTTATAATGTTTTAATCCATTATGTCTTCATATTATTAACATTTAAAATTCATACTATTTATTATACTTAATTTACTCATTTTAGGTATATTAATAAATTTTATTTATCCTTATATGAATTATTAATGAAGTAAATAAGTTTAAATTTGAGTTATTAAAATATTTGAATTTTTTATTTAACTCAAAAGTATAATATTAGATTTTTAACATGTAGATATTATTTTTGTGATCATTTTGGTATATTACATTTATTTTTGTGATTTATAAATAATAATATATGATTTTTATAATTCTTATTATTTTATAATTACTTAATAAATAATGAATATTTAATTAAGTGAAATAATAATACATGATTAGGGTTTCAAATTATAATTTTTATTTTTCTATGATTTTTGGTATTTTATTTATATTATTAACATTTACCATTATTAAAATATGAATTATCAAAGTTTTATTACTTATAAAACTTTTATTAAATAATATTTATTTAAATAATAATCATAATAATTTTTTATAATAATTTTAAGTTGTAGATTTTATTTTTCTACAAATTTTCATATATTATACACATTTTTCTGAATTATAAATCAAAAGTTATTAATTAAACAAGATTTAATCATTTATTTGATATCTGGAATATTAATAATTAGGTTTATAATATTTTATTTATTTCTTAAACAGGAAATACTTTTTACACCGCACCAACAGCTAGCCTTAGTCACTGACTAGTGGGGCAGTGACCACCTCAGCACGCTGTTTAAAGAAAGTACATTTATTACCGACCCTGTCTTGACCCCCAAACAATGACATATGGGCCCAAGGCCACGTCACTTGCCACGTGAGACAAAGACCGGGTCAAACAGCGGACTGGGTGCAGGGTGGCGTCGGCATGACATAGCTATGGCGTCAGCACCACCACCGCCGTTAGTGGTTGGTCGCCGGCGATGATCTACTACGCCCTAGCAAACAAAATGAACCTAGTTCAAATCAGTGCATCGTGCTAAGTCCAAATGTGGCGGCGCCGCTCGAAAATGGTCATCGGAGCCTCAGCTCCGACGAGCTCTGACGGTGGCCGACGATGGCACACAGTGAGACGGCGATTTACATCGAGATAAGGCGATTTAAGGATACTGGAAGGTTCAGGAACTCACCCTGATGATGATAGAGAGGTCGGCGAGGACATGAGGGTCGGAGGCGAGCTCTCTGAAAAGATTTCCGACGAACTGCCGCAAAGAAGAACGACCAAATTCGTCCACTCCAGTGCTCCCCTTGATGCAGGATTTCTCTCAGAGGATCTACGGAGGACGGTGCTTCTCCATGGCTGCTTGGAAGGGTGTGGGGAGATGTGGTTCCACAGCGAGGTGTGGCTCCGGTGAGCTAGGGTTTCGGCCCCATTCAAATCAGAGAAGATAAGGAGGATTATGGATAGGGATTGAGGCACGGCGTCACGGTGGCCTTCTTATCCCCTTCTGGAACGACGACGAGCATCTTGACGGACGGCTGACGACGACGACGGCATCGGGCGGCGGCGAGCTCCTCCAGCGAGCTGTCTGTGTGCGTGAGGATGATGATGACGTGTTGTTTTGCGGATAACCCCCTAGCGTTTCTTTCTTCTTAACCTGCAGTCCTTCCCTAGCCCCACTTGTCAGTCACATGAGAGAAAGAGCTAGGCTGGCTGTTGGGCTGTTGTGGGATGCACATGGGTGTCAGATAAATACAGAGATGTAGGGCCACGGCCAGGTAATTTTTTTATTTGTTTTACCTTTTACCTTTTTCTATTTTCTGTTTCCCTTTTCATATTTGAATTTGATTTATATTTTGAACTTTTCTTTGTAGGATTTATTTGCTGGATAATTGCAATAATACTAAGGTATATTTGGTATCATTTGTGAACTTTTATTATATAATCTTTTTGTATTTCTTTTATTTACTCAATATGAACCCCTTTTAATAATTTGTAAAAAACTTTTCTTATTTTTTGTCTCCTCTTTTAGTTATGGATTTCTTGAATGATGTATTCTTATTTGTTTATAAGACTTAACTCTAGTTGGATCAGAGTTTGAATATAAATTTTTATATGTATAATGATCCTATATCATTATTTGATGCATGAAATATAAAAGAAATGAATATGTTTATTACTACTTCCATTGATTTGGAAAATGGCAATTGTATATATTCTTTTATGATAAACAAGGAGGTTTAGGATTTTGTATTATGATTATTTACCCTAGGGTTTAGGGTTTTTAATATACCTAGACTCCTTTATGGATGTGGTTAAAGATTCAATAACTAAGCATTTTGTTTTCTGTTTGGGATATTTGATGGCATCACCTTTAGTACTTGAAAGTTATATTTAGAATGTTTTATAGAAAGGCATTGATAAAGATACTCCTAAACACATTTAATTATGATTGTTGGAATTGGCAGAGATGTGCTTATGTGATTTGTTGTAGGGAGATGTTCCTATCAAGTGATATAGATATAAGATGAGGAATTCTTAATATGAAATGGATATTATAATTGGGTTTTGAGATTTAGAGTTGATTGTTTACCAAGAATTACTATCTTCCATAATTCATAATTCTAGACTTCTTATTAAGGAATTCATTTCCTAGATATACTACCTTTTTCTATTTATCATCATGATTAACATGATGAGTTTTACTTCATAAGAATATTCTTATTCACTAATGAACCTTCTAAACTCATGGATGAATCCAATGAGTTTGCTACTAAAATATTTCATAACTTCCTCATATACTTGCTTGATTGTATCTACTACTCTACTGTTGATAGCCTTCCCTCCAATAAATAGTTCCTTCAAACTCTACTCATAATCTTCTTTAATCATTCATCACTAATGTATCTCTAATAGTTGTATGCATCCAACTACCTTTCTCTAAAGTTGACTATCGTTTAAGATGAATAACACCACTTCTATAACACTATGTCATACTAGCTTTAATTGAATAATATCATCCTATATTCACTTTACTCCCAGCCCTAAATTATATTTATGTGGCTTGTAATGTCTACTTAAGGATAACTTATCTCTACTAAGGTTCCAATCATGTCCTACCCACCAGTATTACATATACTAAATATAAGCATTCAATATTGGTGGCTAAAGCATCACCATTATAATCCTTTAATCAATTATTGCTTAAGTTCTTAGTTGGTTAAGCAAGGATTTATCAATCCTACTTTTCCATTGTCTTGAAATTATCTTCTTAGTATCTCATATTGGATTAAGGTTATTAATGGACTATGCCCTCTTTAAAAGATTTAAATAGATGTTATGATAAGATCAATAAATAGTAGGTCAAGGATTGATAGTTAAAGAATTTGTGAATCAATGGGGAATTACCCAACATTGATGAACAACAGATATTGAGATAAGTTCCATAAAGATTGCTAAAGAAAGGAAGATATATAGTGGATGATCTTGACTTAGTCTCTTTCCAACTCCAACTCATTAAAGAGTTTAAGGTTAGGTATTACTATGATACTCATAGTAAGAATATATAAGAATAAGATAGGTCTCCATTAATCATTGCATTTTTATTATTTTAGTGGTAATTTTAACTTAGTATTCATAGGTTGATATGATGAATAGTAGGATATGATCCCTTAAGGATCATATATGAATCATTTAAGCAATGTATTATGAGTGACATCTTATTATATCTGGTCTACCCTTAGAGCAAATCATGCTCAACCAAATAAGGTTTTAGCAAAGGTCATATTGAAACTTTTCGCAGTTAACTTGATGATCTACTTCAATTCCATCAAGTTAAGAGAAGCTTAAATCAATTTGACAAGTTCTGTTTTAAAAGCGCAAAAAATATTCAGATTTTCTGTGCATGAATGCAATGCACACACCTGGGTTCAGCTTATTTCTAAGCTCTAATGCTGGGATGTTACAGTTATTGAACCTTCTCTTCAAAGTATGGCGAGTAGCGCAGCGCCGGAAGTCGTTCCGGAGTTGGCTTCACCAGTTGAAGAGGGAACTAATGATAATGATCATGAAACTCCGAAAGAGAGTACTACCGAACCTCGCAGGTATAGCGGGATGCGTGCAGCTCCCGAGCTATACGGAAATCCTGTCATGAATTTCATGGTTGATGAAAATGATGACCCTGGGACGTATGAAGAAGTGATGATGAGCCCGGATTCCAACAAATGGTTAGAAGCCATGAAATCCGAGATGGAATCCATGTATCAAAATCAAGTTTGGAACTTGGTGGACTTACCTCACGACCGAAAGGCCGTAGAGAATAAATGGATTTTCAAAAGGAAAACTGATGTTGATGGTAATGTGACCGTCTATAAAGCTCGACTTGTCGCAAAGGGGTTTTGGCAAATTCAAGGAGTTGACTACGATGAGACATTCTCTCCCGTAGCGATGCTAAAATTAGTTAGGATTGTGTTTGCAATTGCTGCATATTTCGATTATGAGATATGGCAGATGGATGTCAAAAACGCGTTTCTCAATGGTAATATTGAAGAAGAGTTGTATATGATACAAACAAAGGGTTTTGTCGATCCTAAGGATGCTAACAAGGTGTGCAAGATTCAGCGATCCATCTATGGATTGAAGCAAGCATCACGAAGTTGAAATCTCCGCTTTGATGAGGTGATCAGAGAGTTTGGATTTGTCCAAACTTATGGAGAAGCTTGTATTTACAAGAAAGTGAGTGGGAGCAATGTGGCATTTCTAATACTATATGTGGATGACATATTATTGATCGTAAATGATATAGATCTTTTAAACAGTGTTAAAAGTTATCTAAACAGCAAATTTTCAATGAAGGACCTAGGTGAAGCGTCATACATATTAGGCATAAAGATCTATAGAGATAGATCTAGGCGCCTAATAGGGCTATCGCAAAGTACATACCTTGATAAGATTTTAAAGAAGTTTAAAATGGACGAAAGTAAGAAGGGGTTCTTACCTATGACACAAGACACGACATTGAGTAAGACTCAAAGTCCGGCTACGGCGGAAGAAATAGATATAATGGACAAAGTCCCCTATGCTTCAGTCGTAGGCTCTATAATGTACGCCATGCTATGTACAAAACTGAATGTGACACATGCTATTAGTTTGACTAGTAGGTACCAATCGGATCCAGGTTTGGAACACTAGAAAGCGGTCAAGAATATCCTTAAGTACTTGCGAAGAACTAAGGATATGTTTCTTGTATACGGAGGTGAATAAGAGCTCGTCGCTAAGTGTTATGTCGACGCTAGCTTTGACACCGACCCGGATGACTCTAAATCTCAATCCGGATACGTATTTCTCACGAATGGTGGAGCGGTTAGTTGGAGGAGATCCAAACAACATGTGGTGGCGCGATCAACAACGGAGGCCGAATATGTTGCTGCTTCGGAAGCGGCTCAGGAAGCAGTTTGGATGAAGGAGTTCATATCCGAACTAGGTGTGGTTGCAAACGCGTTGGACCCAATGGTGATCTATTGTGACAACAATGCTTCCATTGCTAATGCCAAATAACCAAGGTCTCACAAGCATTCCAAGCATATTAAGTGCCGGTTTCACTCCATCCGCGAACATGTCAAGGATGGAGATATAAAGATTTGTAGTAGATCCGTTGGCTAAAACTCTCCCTAGAGCAAAATATGATCTACACCAGAACTCCATTGATGTTAGATACATCACTATGTAACTAGATTATTGTCTCTAGTGCAAGTGGGAGACTGAAGGGAATATGCCCTGAGAGGCAATAATAAAGTGTTTATTATGTGTATTCCAAGTATATGATAGATGTTTATTTTGCATGCTATAATTGTATTAATACGGAAACTTTAATACATGTGTGTTTAATAAACAAACATAAAGTTCCTAGTTATGCCTCTCTCATAAACTAGATCGTTGATTAACAAGATGATCACAGTTTCCTGATCATAGACATTGGATGTTGTTAATAACGAGATCACAACATTAGTGTAACGATGTGATGAACATTCATCCGAAGTATAGTATTACGATCAAATTCATTGAGTTTATATTGCTATAAACAACTTACGAAGTGATCCTAATCCCTATACCATGAGATCATGTTAATCACTAACACCAGAAAAATTTCTTGATGACATCAAACGTCACACCGTAACTGGGTGATTATAAAGATGGCTTCAAAACTACTAAAGTGTTATGTTGAGGCCCATGGATCAAGAGTGGAATTTGTTCATCCCTATGACGGATTGATATACTCTGGGCCCTCTCGGTGATATCACATTGGTTAGCTTGCAAGCAAGTGATTTGATCACTAGAATGTTATATCACGGGAACAAATAAAGAGTGAATGTCGGTAACGATATCAAACTAGGTATGGATATACCGATGATCGAATCTTGGACATGTAATATATCGTGAAACAAAGGGATTAAGATACTAGCGTAAAAGGTTCCGACGATCACAAGAAAGTCATCGTTGAATGTGTGGGAGTTAGTATGGATCTCCAGGTCCCGCTTCTGATTATTAATCGGAGAAGGGTCTCGATCATGTCCGCATTATTCGTGAACCATAGGGTGACACACTTAAGGGACAATGACATCCAATTGGAGCAAAAGTTTCATGCCGAAAAGAATAACAAGCGCAGGAATTTATTTCACTAAATACCGAAACAGGTTTTCGGGTGAAATTGCAGAAAGTGTTTTTGCATGTGAAATGGAATTCTAGCAAGGGGTTATATCTGAATGTTTTTCATTAAAGTAATTGACAAAATTCTGAATAAATAAAAAGAGTTTTATTTAATGAGAGTTTGCATTAAATTTGGTGGAAATTTAATAGCAATTTTGAGTGGGATTTTGAGTGGAGGGAATTTAGAGGAATTTTGTGAGTGGAGTGTCCACCCACATGAATGAGGGGAGGGCAAGGGGCAGCCCCCATGCGCCGGCCACCCCCTTGGGGTCCCCCCTCTCCTAAAAAGGCACCCCTCTCCCTCTCTCTCTCACTCGCACCTCCTCGTGAAGGATCTCTCTCCCCCTCTAGAATTTATCCCCCATGGTCTCGGACTAGAGAGATACATGTTACCGGTGGCTATTCGGCAAGGAAGAGTTGTGCGTCCGCTGCATCGCTGGAGAGAGGAGGCGGAGGTTGCTCAGTGTCTTGTACGTGTGTGCGAGCACGGATGCGCTTCTGCTTTGCGGCGCTAGGACTTCCTCTCGATCTTGAGATCGGCAAGAGATCGTCTACGTCAACCACGAGTTCAACTTATTAAGCTTTGTCGGTCTTCAAGGGTATGTTCTCTATGGATATACATCCGCCCGTAGTTTGTATCTAGTAGATAGATCTTGGTACTTAGTTCCCATCGTAGGAATTTTTTTGTTTTCTATGCTGCGAACCCTTCAGAGGCAAGGCAGGGCGGCCGCACCCCCCAGGCGTGGGCTAACCCTAGCCGCGCGGCCAGGGGGTGTGGCCCCCTGGTGGATCCCCTCCGTCACGTACTTTGGCTCCGTGTTCCCAATGGTAAAATATTGACTTTGGCTTTTGTCCCGTCCAATTCTGAGAATATTGATTTTTTGCCTTTCTGGAACCAAAAACAGAAGAAAACGGGCAACTGCCACTGTGGCATCTTGTTAATAGGTTAGTATCAGAAAACATATAAAAACACCTCAAAGTGTAGACAAAGCAAAGCAAAGTTGATACTAAACAATCATGGAACATCAAAAGTTATAGATACGTTTCCGACGTATCAAGCATCCCCAAGCTTAACTCCTGCTCGTCCTCGAGTGGGCAAGTGATAAAAAGAATAATTTTTTAGGTGACATGCACCATCAAAATCAAGATCCAACCATTTGCAAGCATTGAAAGCTGGGATCAAAGAACTCTAAATATGAGCATGAAAGATGGAGTTCTAACAACAAGACAAAGTAACTATGCATGCAACATGAAAGGTTACAAACAAAGATCATGAATAACATGCATTGAAAGACGTTTGTTTGTTTCACATACAGAAAACATGGTATAGTGGCATTCATCTTGTCCCTCATGGAGTAGCAAATAGATGCATATGACACCTTCAAAGTTCATAAGAGTAACTAGATACAAATAGCACAAGAACAAGTAATATCAACAATATGCATCAATCAATAAATTTTGGGACAATACACATAGAACTAAGAATGGCGACTATGCTCTCTTAACTGGTGCCTAAGGATAGACGGTGGAGACTCAATATAATAGTGGAAGAAAGGCCCTTCATAAAGGGAAGCAGGGATTTCAAGTTTCAAAAAGAGCTTTCAGAAATTGTGGTACTTGTTAGCTTTCAGTCTCATTGCCCCTATCATAAGCATCTTGAAGTGATTAAGTTTAAAGTGAACAAACTATGGAATATATGCTTGACAAAGTATAAGTTGGCAATCTCATGTCCCTTGAATACGAGGGTCGTACCTCATGCTACTCAACTTTAGTCACCTGTAAGTTCTTGTCATAGTAAGTACATGTGTATCATAGAGAATAGCCAACGGGGTACCCCTTGCACATGATACAAGAGTTATCCCATAATCAAAATGACAATGCAAGCAGACAATGAGCATCTCAGCAATCTTCTTATTTACCATGGGAAAATGATGCTTTTCTCTCTCTTTCCTCTTTTCAATATGTCTTTTTTATAAGAAGAATGCTTCATAGATTTCCCACTATGGTGATGCTGCAAGTTTTCATCGTGATTAGGCATGGCTTAGGATAGCGGCCCAGGCGTTTCTCTAACACACATCCATAACTCCATGGACTTACAAGCTCCCTATTTATTTCACACCGACGATATCCATAGACAAAAGAGCATGATATCGACTGTGTACAAAGTACAAGTGCAATGTTGAAAGCGTTCCCCGTGACAACACAGTTCTGGTAATTCCAATGTATAAGTGCAAGCATATACACCATAGATGACACAATGGTTAAAGTTTATTAGGGGCAAGAAAAATAAAGTGTGCCATCAAGTTTGTGAGAGCCTTAATCACTAAGTTTTCACATAAAAAAATACTTTTTAGTTGGAAGATAAATGAAAACAAGAATATACTTGGAATGGTGTAACACACCATGCACTGGAATTTATAGTGGACTCTTTGAAATAACTTGGTTTCTTGGGAGTTGGATGTATGAGTAGAGCTTACTCATACAAGTGGAGGCTAGCAAAAGACTAGGAGCGACCAACTAAGAGAGCATTAATAGCCATAATCATGCAAAGCGATAAAACATTACTAATCAAAACATAAAGTGGTACTACAAGTCAAGTAATAAATTATTATAGAGGCTATGGTGACTTGTTCATAGTTATAACATGGTGTGAGCATGTACCAAGTCAACCCAAACAAAGCATCAAAGGATAATACCACAATACTATGCTTTTGCATGCTAAACGAACGCATGATTACTTCAAGGCACACTAAGCAATCCCAATTATTTGGAACAAGTCATTCTACAGAAATAATCACTAAGCATAAAGTCAAAACGACACCTAGCATGGCATGCTAAAGTCTAAGTCACAGTCAAAGCAAACTCCTCTTGTACTATTCAAGAAAGAACTTTCTACTCCTCTCCAACACCAATCAACTTATTTGAAACAACACAGCGAGAACGGGGGTTCAAACTACTTTATTCAAGTAAACTAAGAAAACTAAATGAAAACTAAGACGCTCCAAGAACAACACAACAGTGCATGAAACAATAAAACAAAGTGTCTAGAAAGACTTGAGCTTTTTATTGATGAAGAAAGGGATGCCTTGGGTGTAACACAACATGCATAGGAGTTTATAGTGTACACTTTGGAATAACTTGGTTTCTTGGGAGTTGGAAGCATGAGTAGGACTTACTCATACAAGTGGAGGCTAGCAAAAGACTGGGAGCAACCAACTAAGAGAGCATAATGGCCATAATCATGCAATGCAACAAAGCATACTAATCAAAGAAAAGAGTGGTACTACAAGTCAAGGACTAAATGATCACAGAGGATAATGGTGACTTGTCATAGTCATAATATGGTGTGAGCATGTGCCAAGTCAACCCAAGCAAAGCATTAAAGGAGAATACCAAAATACTATGCTTTTGCATGCTAAAACAACGCATAGTTTATTTAAGGCACACTAAGCAATCCCAATTGTTTGGAACAATACATGCTACAACAATAATTACTAAGAATAAGATCAAAACAACACCTAGCATGTCATGCTAAAGTCTAAGTCACAGTCAATGCAAGCTCCTCTTGCACTTCAAGCAAGAACTTACTACTCCTTTCCAACACCAAGCAAACTTATTTGCAAAACAACACAACGAGAACGGGGTCCAAACTTGTAACACCCTCAGAATCGGACCTATGCAAGTTTTAGCAAAATTCGCCAAACCCGCATAGAAACGATTCAAAGGTGCCCACCAGGCACTTTCGTGCGGGTGGAAAACGAAGTAATAACATTACACAACAGTCCTCGATGGGACCCAGATATATAACATGACTCAAAGAGTCGAGAATAGATATAATATACAAGATCCAAATCACCTTGAAAAGAGAGCGTCCGACTACGGACAAGAAGCAAATGGGGCTAAGAGCCCAAGAATAACCAATGGCGTCCATAACCCAAGCCGAAGGGTAACCGCTAACGACGTCGATCTCAAAACCTGCTTAAACAAAAAGGTGCCGACAAAGGGCAAAGGAAAAAGAAGGAGCGTCGATCTGAGGCCCGAGGCTAGAATTGCGGTCCTCGCCTACAAAGGTATGGTGGTGCACTAAACAACCTATAGAGACTCGATACACCGCGCTTATCGAGAGGGTAAGAATGACCTAACCGGATCAACCGCTAACACCAAACAAACCCATCCTGGTATTTCCCCCTCGAGACCAAACGAGGAAGTCAACCGAGGAACTCACACGGTTGGCAGTTTTAGTTATTCAGTTATCGTTGCAGCAATTACTAGTCATTTAGATAATCATCCTGATAAAGTAAACAGTGGGCACTTTTATTTAATCATTCCGTTGGAGTTGCAACAATTACTAATCAGATATGAATAGCATGAGATAAACCCAAAACCCAGCTTGTTGTTACTTTTATTCAGCCAATTCGTTGTAGTTGCAATACTTACTAGTCGATACAATTGTGCGACAACCAAACAAGCAATGGTGGGCGATTAATTAGCCATTCCGTTATAGTGAAGCTGATTACTAGTCATTATAAGTCAAATTAATAGCGATAAACTTTAGTTATGCTTGTCTATGATCGAGAATCATGCTCCAAGTCGTCCATATCCGCGGACACGGCTTTGAAAGTTTTAACCGGCGGGTGCACCAATAGCAACACACGATCAACCTCGAAAACCAAAACAAAACCCAACGAGGCTTTCACGACTGAACAATCACAGATTCAGAAATATTTGGGGCCACCCTTAAGTAGAATCGTAAGCAAGCTCGAGACGGCCTCAAGGTTATGGGAGGAACCCAAGTGTGGCTGGGCTTGTCGACACCGCGAATCGTGCCATTATATCCTAACAATTTAAATACAAAGTAGCATGGCATAAGTACAGGATCGTAAATAAAACCTCAAACTAGTTTGTGGCCCCGAAATAAGAATGAATCAAGCTCGGGGTCCCATATACCTCCGGATGTGGATAGCGCAAACAAGGAACAGTATCAAGTACTGGTCTTACGGGACACAAGTGGGCGTTCGAAACCAAATATTATCTATCACCCACCGATGCTTATTCAATTTTAGTTGTTAAACAAATTAAAGTGACGATAAGTAAAACTAGCATCATCTCCAACATCAACATGCGGCAAAACATCAGCAATCGTGGCATTGGCAACACACATCGAGCAAGCAACTACGACGCAAGTCCAACTATCTACCAAACAGGTAATAGGATGTGACCAAGGCAATATAGGGCTGCACGGGATATCAGAATCTAAAGCATCGCAATACGATAGCAATAGATCAACAGAGGGAAGTAAATTACTATAAAATAAGATAGGTAGAAAGGGAGATGCTAAAACATTGTCGAAAGGTTCATCCAAGATCGGGCGAAGCTCACATCAACTCAACGGTCCAATCCAAGAAGCAAAACACTAGAAGAAACACCGGATGCTATTTAATAAAACGAGAAGATCGGCATGATGCATGTATGATGGATGACATGGCAAAGATGCAATTAGGTCATATTGCGGAACCGGGTTAATTATTTAGGTGGTTCATGTTATAAAGATAACCCGCAAATTAAAAGTGGTTTTAACAAGGCAAGATAAGATACCGTTCGCTACACAAGTTTAAATGAGGCCGATATGAGACTAGATTTGCCCGCATATGGGCCCCATATTTAATCATTAGGTGAATCGGCATAAGGCCCCCAAACCACCGATATGCATGCAAGATGACAATTTAATATGCGACAAATTATTATCATGTTATAAAAATAGGGTTTTGCGGGAAGGGTTCACATTTAGGGTGATCTTGGGGTTCCGGTTCGGGGTTCGGTCGGTCTCGTCCAGACTCGACGGCCTCGATCGTTCTCGGATATCGGAGTAGTTCTTGTCGCAACCGGAAGCGAGGCTTGGTTGGCGTCTCGGGTCCGCGGTGTCGATCTTGTCGTCGTTGGCGAACTCGAGGGTCGGGTCGATCCGTGAAGTAGATCGCGTCCTCGAGGGAGTAATTGTCGAATCTTGGCGTCCGAGGTGAAGTGCTTGTCGTCCCATGGCGAACTTGGAGTTCGAGGGTTCGATCGGACGCGATCGGTCTAACTTGGGATCCGTGTAGGAGATCTTGTCGAATCTTCATCCGGAAGATCTTGGTTTGCGGCACAGAACACCATCTCATCGACGCATTGGTATATGCCGAGACAATCCACACCACTTCACTAGCACCACCAAACGGCAATCGCCATGGAGCAGTGACGACAACAAACACACATCACAAACACCGGCAACGCCACATCGCTAGAACACGAGGCCGAGGGGAAGAGCAACCGTAGGAAAACGAGAAGGAGGTCGCGAGGAGAGGGCCGCGAAAGGCGGAGCGGAGGCCAAGACGGGCGCGAAGGCGGCGTGGTCGTGGCCGAGGAGGCAGGCGTGGTGGCGAGGTCACGCGGTGGTCGACGACGAGAGGGGAAGGAGGTGGCGAATGGGAGAGAAGGAGGACGAGGTAGGAGACGGGGCAGGTCGTGGGACCGGTGGGGCCGTGAGGTGGGAGGGTGTGTGTGTTTGTGGGGTGAGAGAGAGAGGGAGAAAGGGTTGGCCATGTGGCACTGTGTGAGTGGGTGAGGGTTAGGGAGTGTTTGAGGTGGCACAAGCTGATTGGCCCGGGTGATGTGGCTGGGTGGGGATGGGTAGGAAGATGGGTAGACATAGGAATTAGAGGGGCAGGGGTAGGTGGACCGAAAACAAATCAAATATTTTATTGATTCCAAACAAAGTTTTGCAAACCGATTAAATATTCCGGGACCCGGTTTTTTGAATAAAAGATTAGAAAACAAGACGACTTTAAATAGTTTTGACAAACAACATGTGATGATGACGATGCAATGCACAAATTCAACGCGATTTTCTAGTAGTGGTTTTGGATGCCACAATTCGACACCACTAACAATGGATCTGATCCGCCTCATGGTACCGAAGGAAGGTCGGCGAGTAGATTCTCGCGACACCACTAACAAGAGGTCGTTGTCCCTGAGAGAGCACTGTTAAAGGTAAGGCCACCTCTAACTTCCATGGAAGGAGTAAAGTTGCATCGATCCACCATTCAATATACAAAGCAAATGATAAGAGTAGTGGTATGGTCGCGACTCCATCCCGCACTCAAAGCATTACTTTACACGAATAGATTATGCAACCAACCCTCGGATTCGATCAAGATCTCGACAAACGAGGTTCGGATCAAAGGAGTGATCGGATCTGATGTAGCTGATGTCGCGTCAGAAAACACCGGAAAACACGAGAAGGAACAAGAGAAGTCCACGAGGATTCCTCGGATAGCAGGAAAACCGGATGTAGCGACATAACAAAGGAAGAAGCGAAACCCTAAAGGTAACCCAACCACGAGAATTCTGGACTCAAGAAAGAGAAGAGAGCAGATTCAATACACGCCGAGGTAAGAGGAGAATAGCGAGGGTAAGGAGTAAAATCACCTAATCGAACTATCCAACCGCTTTTGCAAAATAGTTTTGACACTCTACTTAGCTAGGTTATCCGAGCTCGATACCAGACCTATGCAAGTTTTAGCAAAATTCGCCAAACCCGCATAGAAACGATTCAAAGGTGCTCACCAGCACTTTCGGGTGGAAAACGGTAATAACATTACACAACTCGATGGGACCCCAAAGAGTCAAGAATACTATAATATACAAGATCCAAATCACCTTGAAAAAGAGAAGAAGCAAATAGAATAACCAATGGCGTCCATAAGCCAAGCCGGAAGGGTAACCACGACGCCGATCTCAAAACCGCTTAAACAAAAGGTGCCGACAAAGGGCAAAGGAAAAGAAGGACTCGCCACAAAGGTATGGTGGATGCACTAAACAACCTATAGAGACTGAGGGGTAAGAATGACCTAACCGATCCAACACACCAAACAAAACCCATCCGTGTTTCGAGACCAAACGAGGAAGTCAACCGAGGAACTCACACTTATTTATTCATTACTAGTCGTTAGATAATCATCCCGATAAAGTAAACTTTTATTTAATCATTCCTTGCAACAATTACTAATCGTATGAATAGCATGAGATAAACCCAAAACCCTTGTTGTTACTTTTATTCAGCCAATTCGTAGAAGTTGCAATACTTACTAGTCGATACAATTGTCAACCAAACAAGCAATGGTGGGCAGTATTAATTAGCCATTCCGTTATAGTGAAGCTGATTACTAGTCATTATAAGTCAAATTAATAGCAGTAAACTTTAGTTATGCTTGTCTATGATCGAAGTCGCCCATATCCGCGACACGGCTTTAAGTTTTAACCCGCCGGGTGCACCAATAGCAACACACGCCGATCAACCTCGGAAAACCAAAACAAAACCCAACGAGGCTTTCACAATCAGATTCAAATATTTCAGGGGCCACCCTTAAGTAGAATCCCTCAAGGTTATGGGGACGAACCCGAAAGTGTGGCTGGGCTTGTCGACGAATCGTGCCATTATATCCTAACAATTTAAATACGTAAAAGTAGCATGGCATAAGGATCGTAAATAAAACCTCAAACTAGTTTGTGGCCCCGAAATAAGAATGAATCAAGCTCGCCGGGTCCCATATACCTCCGGATGTGGATAGCGCAAAACAAGGAACAGTATCAAGTACTGGGTCTTACGGGACACAAGTGGAACCAAATATTATCTATCACCCACCGATGCCTCTCGCTTATTCAATTTTAGTTGTTAAACAGAAATTAAAGTGACGATAAGTAAAACTAGCATCATCTCCAACATCAACATGCGGCAAAACATCTTGGCAACACACATCGAGCAAGCAGTCCAACTATCTACCAAACAACAGGTAATAGGATGACCAAGGCAATATAGGCTGCAGATATCAATCTAAAGCATCAGCAATAGATCAACAGGAAGTAAATTACTATAAAAATAAGATAGGTAGAAAGGGGATGCTACATTGTCGAAGGTTCATCCAAGATCGCTCACATCAACTCAACGGTCCAATCCGAAGCAAAACACTAGAAGAAACACCGGATATTTAATAGATCGGCATGATGCATGTATGATGGATGACATGGCAAAGATTAGGTCATATTATTATTTAGGTGGTTCATGTTATAAAGATAACCCAAATTAAAAGTGGAAGATAAGATGTTTAAATGAGGCCGATATGAGACTAGATTTGCCCGCATATGGGCCCCATATTTAATCATTAGGTGAATCAAACCACCGATATGCATGCAAGATGACAATTTATTATGCGACAAATTATTATCATGTTATAAAAATAGGGTTTGGTTCCACATTTAGGGTTCGCAGATCTTGGGGTTCCGATCGTTTCGGATATCGGAGTAGTTCTTGTCGGTCCGCCACTCGATCCGAGTAGATGAGGGAGTAATTGTCGGCTCTTGTCGCCCCATGGCAGTTCCGAGGGTTCGATCGGATCAACTTGGGATCCGTAGGAGATCTTGTCGAATCTGAAGATCTTGGTTTCAGAACACCATCTCATCGACATTGGTATATGCCGAGACAATCCACACCACTTCACTAGCACACAACAAACACACATCACAAACAGAACACGGAGGAGAGGGCCGGACAGGGAGGCCGAGGCGGGGCGCCGCAGATGGTAGGCGGGCGAGTGGTGAGGTAGGAGACGGGACCGGGTGGGGCCGGGTGGGGAGAGGAGAGAGATGTGGCGGGTGAGGTTAGAGTGTTTGAGGTGGCACAAGCTGATTGGCCCTGATGTGGCTGGGTGGGATGGGTAGGAAGATGGGTAGACATAGGAATTAGAGGCAGGGGTAGGTGGACAAACAAATCAAATATTTTATTGATTCCAAACAAAGTTTTGCAAACCGACAACCAAAATATTCCGGGACCGTTTTGGCGTTGAATAAAAGACGGGCGTTTGAAAACAAGACGACTTTTTTTGACAAACAACATGTGATGATGACGATGCAATGCACAAATTCAACGCGATTTTCTAGTAGTGGTTTTGCGGGATGCCACAAAACTACTCAAGAAAATTAAACAAACTAATCAAAGCAAAAGAAAACTAAGATGCTCCAAGAACAACACAACCGTGCATGAAACAATAAAACACGAAGTGTCTAGACAGACCTGAGCTTTTTATTGATGAAGAAGGGGATGCCTTGGGCATCCCCAAGCTTTGACGCTTGTACCTCTTGGATATTTCTTAGGGTGACACCATGGTGGCATCCCCAAGCTTGATATTTTGTCCATTCTTCATCTCATTGCATCATTCTCTCTTTACACCTGAATTTTTTTCCTTCATACAAAACTTCACACAATATTCATTAGCAACATTAGTGTATTCAAAAGATAATAGACCTTTGGGTTTAGCTTTAGAACAGCAAAACTTTCACTAAAAACACAAGCTACGGTATCAATTCCCTCAAAAATCTCAATTTCCCAAAAAGAACCCAAAAAGGAATCAATAAGAAGCAAATGCAAATAATGGCAGAAATCTGTCAAAACAGACTAGCATGTAGAAAACGATTTTTTTTAAGACCTTCTGTTGCTCAAATAAAAAAGTGTTGAACTAACTAAAGTTATCTAACATACTGGGGGATTTATTCATAAAATATCAGCTCAATCTGACTTACATAGATTTCTCACGAATTTTTACGTTGGAGCACAAAAATCTGTTTCAGGACAACAACTCCCCAAATCTTACTTCCCTCTCATTAGAGGTTATTCTTGGCACAAAAAGCAAATAAAAAGGATAATAAGAGGTCATTACTGAAGTAGTAACTTCCAAGATTCAAGAGAACTTTTGGGTTATCTCCTAATAAGTACTTTTCTTTAACGCCTTTAAGTTAGGCATGATAATTTGAGAAGATGCTCACATAAGAGATATATGAATTGAAGTAAAAGAGAGCATAAAGAAGCAAATTCAAAACACATTTAATTCTAATATAACTATCACATAAAGCATGCTTTTCATGATCTACAAACACATAATTTTTATCAAGCTCAAAAATAGTGGGATTAAAACCTTCAAACCAACTTTTAATAATTTTATCACAAGAAGACTGATCATTCAATATAGGACCATCTTCTAGAGCTTTATCATAAACATTTTCTAAGCAAAACTATTTAGTACCATGCATTTCGAAGTTAAGCACAAATAAAGTATTATCATAGATAATAGGAGCATAACTATTATCACAAATTTTACCCATAGCAGATATTTCAAAAGAATCCACAGGAACATAACATTCATTCTCCTTTGGTAAGCAAGGGGGATAATCAAATAATATAAGAGGTAAAGAGTTACTCTCATTAGAAGGTAGACATGGGTAGATCCATTCTTCCTCCCTTTGTTCATCACTCTCCTAATGAGCTTCCAGTTTCAGCAATTTCTTCTTCCATAGGCTCCTGCAAAGCATTAGTCTCTTCCGTGTGTGAAAAGCATCTATTAAAATATTCAAGAATATAACCATTTGCTTCCTTGTAATTATCAAAGAAAAATTTAAGTATCTCGTAAACCTCATATTCATAAGGTGCATCATCAGTATTTTCAAGCAAACTAGCAAGTTCAAATGCACCCTTGAAAGCAATAAATTCTTCAATTTGTTCCACATCATAAAAGTCATAATTTCCCTTAACATAGGAAGATATGGTAACATTATCATTATACTCACATTAAAAAGGAAGGTGTTTATACCTCATACAGCAACAAGATTTATCAAAGCAATAAGTAACATTATAAATAGAGCACACGACTCGAGCAATAATATTCAACTTATCAATTTGTTCCCATAAGTGTTTCCCTTTTTGTGACAAATGGTGTTCCTTATAATAATACTTTTAATCTTCCGTGAACCCACCTTGCCAATAAGAACTAGTTTCAAAGAAACCATCCATTGATAGAAAGCATGACAAAGCAACGCAATAACAGACCAGCACCTAGAGTAGGAACTAATTTTTTTTGTGTTTTTGATAGGAAAAGGCAAACCAAACTAAACTATTTTTTTGAAGTTTTTGATAAAAAGAGGCAAACAAAACCAAGCAAAAGAAACTAAGCAAAACAAAAACAAAGTAAAGAGAAAGGTTGTGAAGGACTCCCCTTGTGAAGACGTCCTTAGCCTCCCCGGCAACGGAGCCAAAAAACTTGTTGATGGCGCGTGGTAGCGCTTCGTTGGGAGACCCCAAGAGCAAGGTGTGATGAGCACAGCAGCAATTCTTCCCTCAGAAAGAAACCGAGGTTATCAAACCAGTAGGAGGAAGGAAACGTCTCAAAGGTGTTGCTAGAACCTTGGAGACCTGCACAACACAAACGCAAGACTTTGCCCCAACGAACAGTGAGGTTGTCAATCTCACCGGTTGCTATAACAAAGGATTAACTGTATGGTGTGGAAAGTAATGGTGGTTTGCAGAAAGTAAACAGTAACAGTGGAAGATGTATCAATGGTAAAGATTGGACCGGGGTCTATAGTTCACTAGAGGCGTTCTCCTTAGATAAACAAACATGACATGCTGGGTAAACAAATTACAGCGAGACAATTGACAGGACTAAGCAAGGCATAACAATACAATACTAGACATTCATGATCCTATGAGATTCGATTGGCAATACAACAAGATACATAGACCGCCATCCAACTGCATCTATGTAAGATCCCTCCTTTGTAAAGGAAAGGATCCCTGTGATTGCAATGCTAGTCCCTGGATCAATGCTAGCATCCACAGTTTAAGATGAAGTACACAGAAACACATGTCATTATTACAAGTCATTCTAGGGACAAACATAGTCTTTTACAAACTCCATGGCCACAGGCCTAGTACAAGAGTTTAAATATGTAATAAGATAAATAAGTCTTCATCTTCATGTGCCACATGCAAGCATGTTGATTGTAGACTCATAACCCCTAATCACCATCAGAATAACCTGCAACATCACAAGTTACGCCCACAAGTTCAATACATTGGAATAGTATTGGCAAGTGATACCTTAGTAGAATATTGGTAGACTAAATACTATATGCATTTTGGCTAAGTGTAGCTTAGGCTTGCTTTGCTCAAAATAGGTTTTACCTATTAGTTGAAAACACTAAGTTTTTCTTTGTCAAAATCTTTCCCAAGGAACCACCAATAGACATTGGGGAACCTTCACCCTTGTTCAACCACAAGTACTTAGAAATTGGGATGAGGAGATTCTTGATAGCTTCCATGTCTTGATGCTCAAGTTGTCCAATACCAGGTACATGGCTAAGTACTTAGATTCTTCCATCTGCAGAGGTTGTGCACTTTCCCCACAAGACTTGATTTTCACCAAGACAAGACCTTTTAGAAGCCTTCCCTTAGACCAAATGGACGCGTTCCAACCTATCATCCCACTACCACCAACTGTCCAAATGCCTAAGTTATTGCAACCTATATGATCCAGGCAGAGCCCATATTGCCAAGTGGCTGCACTAGAAGCTTCTTAACATATGGCATCTCAAATCCCTTTGTTCCTGGGTGGCTTTCCACAAGTGAGATACACAAGGTAAACCATAGAAATGGGCCTTGTGTAACCACTCAACATAAACCATTCCTTCCATTCCACCCAGGTGTTTCATTCACTTAGTTGTTTTATTAAACAAAATACAAGTCCAAAGACTTAGAAATATTTTCTCATAGCATGAATATATATCCACCCTTGGTTGCTACTAGCTAGGCTAAGCATGGCATTGATAAGAATCTTAACTTAGAAATTTCTAGCAATTCTACAACTACTAGGATTTCCCAAGCATAGCATATAGATCAAAAATATCCATGCAAGACTAGCAAAATATTTCTAATGCATAGTTGAAAAACATAGATATAAAATCATGAATCACCACTTGACTTGGTAGTTTGGAGAGTAGCTACAATCCTCACAATCACAATCACTATTTGCACCAAAATCTACACATAAAATAATGGCATAAAATCACATACACAATTAATACAAGCAAAAATACATGAATGCATGCAATATGCCATGTGATGATTTTCTACACCAAACAAGACAAGTGCACTGTACTGAATCATAAACAAGTACAAAACAAGCTAAATAAACTTTATTTGAATAGCAAAACATTTTCCAAATAATTAATATACACATATTAGGCCTACACATGTTTCTGCAAAAACAACCCTTTTAATAGAGGCAAAACACTAAACACATTGCATAAATGGAAAGGATTTTCTCTCCTGATTCCATTGATATAAAATTTGTCAAATTTGGACGTGGAAATTAAAAGTTATGATTTATTCAAGTTTAAACATCTAATAGATCTAATTTCTGGTTTTTATTAAACAGACAGGCCACATGGCTGCTTCCTATTGGTCCATACCGTTTCGGTTGGATCGGCTAACACAGACCGTAGGATTTCATTTAGATCTCACGATGCAGATGCATCCATACCGCTTCGGTGATTAAATCTATCGCGTCCAGTGGATCTAGATCCAACGGCCCTAAGCAGCTAACCCTAAACGGGCGGTATGGGCGGCAGCGGCGACGGCTTTGACACGGGCGGAGCCACGAAGCAAAAGGGTAGTGGCAAGGCTCACCGAGGTCGCCGCGACGTCTGATGCTCAACGATGCCTCGCTGATTGGCGAAGGCGCCGGTCGCCGTGATTGCTCGTCGGAGAAGTCCCTGGCGACGGTGTTCTCGGTTGGCGACGGAGACGACGTTCTGGGCCACGCTAAGACGAGAAAAGGGTGTCGTTAGGTGCGTAGGATGCTGGGGATCAAACGCGTATCAGACAGAGGGAGAGGGGAAGCTGGGGCTTACGGAGAACGGTCGCCGGAGTTCAAGCAGACGGTGGCGGAGCTCAGTCGACGATGTTGCCGAGGCTACAGAGCATGCGCGAGCAAGTGGAGGGTGTCAGTAGATGCGTACGAGGATGCAGAAATAGCTAGTCTGAACCATAGGCAGAGGGGAACGTGGTGCTTACCGGAATTTGACGACGAGCTCGCCGGACATTAGGCATCCAGAGAGAACCGAAAGCACCGTGGCTCCGGGTGGGGTTTGGGGAAAAGGAGGAGGGAGGCATGGTGCTTAAGTAGGCGAGGACGTCGGCGTGATTTACTCGAGCATTGAACGGGAATTGAAGCCGCGGAATTAAACAGGAAACGCCCGGCGTGATTTGGGGATGAACTGGTCGCTGGGGTGGAGACGATGACTGTCGTGTGGGCCGCGGTTGTCAGCGAGAGAAAAGAAGAGGAGGTGGGTCCAAAGCACGGTGACTCTATGGGTGTGGTTGCAGTGAAAGAAAACGCCATGAGGGAGTTCTTGGCTAGATGGGTCGAAATGGGCTGGTTAAATGATTGGTCGCTTGCTTTATTTTTTTTCTACCTTTCACTTTTCTTTTTCTGTTTGATTTTCTAGAAATGATTTTTCAACTCTAATTCAAATAAGTTTGAATCCAAATCTTCTCTAGATTTTTATACAGTGAACTTTGTACTCAAATGTGTGTCAAACACTTCTGTTTACTCAAAAACACTTTGATCATTTGAAAGATAAAATAAAACCATGCCTTTATGGGATATAAATAATAGGCATAAAATTTGGTTTTACGTTCATACTTTGTTTTGTAATATTTGCCCAAGCTTTGGAAAACTCTTAAGTTTGAACTCAAAACATTACTGAATAAAATAAGTATCTTTCTCATTAGAAAGTAGCACTAAGGCTAGAGCATATTTACATAAAATAATGAGCAACATATGCTCCTGTTTTTGAAATGGTTTTGAAATGGAACCCTAAATGATCATGGATGCATGGAGGATATGCATGAGTTTTGAAACATGATTTTAGGGATGTTACAAATCTAACCCCCTTAAGGTGACTCTTGCCCTCGAGATTCGGGTTGGCTAGAAAATATGTGAGGGTGGTCTTTCCGAATATCATCTTCTCTTTCCCATGTTGCTTCTTCTTCGGAATGATGGTTCCATTGAACTTTGCAGAATTTGATAGTCTTAGTCCGAGTAACTCTTTCTGCAGTCTCAAGAATCTTGATAGGTTACTCCTCATAAGTGAGATCACTTTCCAATTGGATCTCTTCCAAAGGTATAGTATCCTTCAAAGAAGTCTCTTCCATTTCTGGATGACATTTCTTAAGCTGACTCACATGAAATACATTATGAACAGCTGACAAAGAGTCTGGCAATTCAATCTCATAATCTACTTCTCCTTTACAACTCAGAATTTTGAATGGTCCAACATATCTTGGGGCAAATTTACCTTTGACACCAAACCTCTTCACTCCACGAAGTGGTGACACTCTAAGATAAGCTCTATAACCCACTTCATAGGTGACTTCTCTATGCTTAGGATCTGCGTAGCTCTTTTGTCGGGATTGTGCTATCTTTAGTCTGTCCTTAACTAGTTTGACTTTCTCTTCAGGCTCTTTGATTAGTTCTGGTCCGTACAAACTTCTTTCTCCCACACCATTCCATAGCAATGGGGTGGTACACTTTCTCCCATAGAGAAACTCAAATGGTGCCATCTCAATACTGGCTTGATAGCTGTTATTGTAAGAGAATTCTGCGTAAGGTAGACTTTTATCCCAACTGGCTCCATAGTGTAGAGCACATGCCCTAAACATATCTTCAAGAATCTGATTGGTCCTTTCTGTCTATCCATCAGTCTGAGGATGAAATGAAGTGCTGAATTCCAACCTCGTTCCTCATGACTCATGTAATTGCCTCCAAAAATGAGAAATGAATTGAGTTCCCCTATCAAACACAATACTCTTGGGTACTCCATGTAGACATACAATTCTACTCATATAGATCTTGGCTAACTTAGCACTTGTGTAAGTTGTCTTCACGGGTATGAAATGAGCCACTTTAGTTAAGCGATCACTACTACCCAAATAGAATCATATCCTGACCAAGTCCTTGGCAATCCGGTGATGAAATCCATACCAATCTTGTCCCACTTCCAATCAGGAATAGGTAGTGGTTGTAACAATCCTGCTGGTTTCTGATGTTCCATTTTCACTCTACTACAAACATCACACAAAGCAATATGTTCGGCGATGTCCTTCTTGAGATTATTCCACCAAAATCTTTCCTTCATATCCATATACATTTTGGTGTTACCCGGATGAATGGAATATGGTGAGTTATGTGCTTCTTGTAATATCAGTTTCCGAAGCTCCGGATCTTGTGGAACACGGATACGTTTTCCATGCCATAAAGTACCATGTTCGTCTTCATGGAATCCTTTGGCTTTCCCTTTGCCAATCTTTTCCTTAATCTCTTCAATTTCCTTGTCTGTCTTTTGGGCTTATTTGATTTTGTCCAACAAGGTGGGTTGAACATCCAAAGACATGAGATGTCCCTCAGGCACAATCTCCAATCTGAGATCTCTAAATTGGGCACACAGATCATCTGACAATTCTCCCTTAGTAAGGCCATTCACAAAAACCTTATGGCTTAGAGCATCCGCTACAACATTTGCTTTACCGGGGTGGTATTGCAAACTCAAGTCATAGTCCTTGATGAGTTCTAGCCATCTTCTTTGCCTCATGTTAATTTCTTTCTAGGTGAAGATATACTTCAAACTCTTGTGATATGTGAACACTTCACATCGCTTTCCCAAAAGATAATGTCTCCATGTTTTGAGTGCATGGACAACAGAGGCTAACTCTAAATCATGAGTAGGGTAATTCACCTCATGAGTTTGAGTTGTCTCGAGGCATAAGCCACAACTTTCCCTTCCTGCATAAGTACTGCACCTAATCCATGATGAGATGCATCACAATACACTTGAAATCTTTCTCCAAATCTGGCAAACATAAGACTGGTGCTGTCACTAGTCTCTTCTTCAATTCTTGAAAGCTGAGTTCACAACCTTCAGACCAAGAATATTTCTTGTCTTTCTTTAGCAATTCAGTCATAGGCTTAGCTACCTTGGAGAAATTCTCAATGAACCTTCTGTAGTATCCTGCCAAGCCAAGGAAACTACGAACCTCTTTCACTGACTTAGGAGATTCCCATTCAGTTACAGCTGAAACTTTAGCAGGATCAACTGCTACACCATCTCCTGACACAACATGTCCAAGAAACCCAACTTCGTTCAACCAAAACTCACACTTGCTAAATTTGGCATACAGGTTATGCTCTCTAAGCTTCTCAAGTATCAAACGCAAATGTCCTTCATGCTCTTCTTTGCTCTTGGAATAGATCAAAATGTTCATCATATTCATGAAATAAGCCGGTGCATTGGTCGACCCAAATGGCATCACGGTATACTCATACAATCCATACCTTGTGGTGAAAGCTGTCTTAGGTATGTCTTGTTCTCTTATCTTGAGCTGGAAATAACCTGACCGGAGATCAATCTTTGAGAACACACAGGCTCCTTCTAACTGATTAAACAAGTCATTGATTCTAGGTAAAGGGTATTTGTTCTTGATAGTCACCTCATTGAGTGAACGGTAATCTATGCATAACCTTTGAATTCTATCTTTCTTTTCCACAAACAAAACTAGTGCTCCCCAAGATGAAGAACTTGGTTGGATAAAACCTTTCTGCAACTGTTCTCCAAGTTGCTTCTTGAGTTCTTTCAACTCATCCACTGACATCTTGTACGGTCTCTTTGCTATTGGTCCAGATCCTGGTAGCAAATCAATAAGAAACTCCACATCTCTATCTGGTGGCATTCCCGACAATTCTTCCGGAAACACATCCGGATATTCACTCATAATAGGCACACTGTCCATGCTAACCCCCTTAAGAGAATTTAGCTTGCTCCTTTTTGCTTCAAAGTTGGTCTTGAATCTGATCCTTTTGTTTTCTAGAGTTGTGAGTGAGACAGTATGATTGGCACAATCTATCACTCCCTTGTGCTTAGTCATCCAGTCCATTCCCAAAATAACATCCAATCCTTGGGAATTTAGGATTATCAAGTTAACGGGAAACTTATACTTTCCAAACTCTATGTCTAGATCATGACATCTTGAATTCACTATCATTTCTCCGCCAGGAGAACTTACTTTTATAGTACACCCAATAGTTTCTACTGGTAGTTCATTTCTTTAAACAAATGCTCTTGATATGAATGAATGAGATGCACCAGTATCAAAGAGAACAAATGCTGGAACAAAATTGACTTTGAACTTACCAGCAACAGCATCAGGTTCCTCATAGATTTCCTCCACATTGATGTGGTTCACTTGTCCCTTTTGAAAAGGGTTGGGCTTGTTGGGTCCTTCAACTTTCTTTTCTGGGCATTCATTTGCATAATGCCCCATCTTCTTGCACTTGAAACATTCAACCTAACTAAGATCCTTCTTGACAGGTTGGCTTCCACTGCCACTTCCACTTCCACTGTGGTGGCTCTTATATCCACCCTTGTGATTCTTGTACTTATCGTTGTCATGACTACGGTGGTGCTTGTTGTCATGATAACGGTTGTGGTTGTGGTGCTTTTTGAACTTCCCATGCTTGTGGGATCCAGAACTCCCACTATCATCATAATGGGAACGTTTGTGAGACGATCCCGAGCTGTGCTTATCAGAGTGCTTTCTCTTCCTGCTTTCCACTTGTTTCATCTTGCTCTCCAAAATAGCAGCCTTGTCACAAAGAGACTGGTATGTGGGAACATAGGCCACAGCTAACTGCAGGTTCAATTCATCATTCAACCCTTCAAGGAACTTTTCCTTCCTCTTAGCATCAGTGTCAACTTCATCCGGTGCATATCGCGCCAGATTGTTGAACTCCTCAATATATTCAGCCACGCTGCGGTGGCGCTGCTTCAAGTTATGGAACTCTTTCTTCTTCAAACTCATCACTCCGGATGAGATGCGAGCAGTACGGAAACCATCTTCAAAGATATCCCATGTCACATCCTCAATGGGAGTGGTGATCTGGAAGTTATCCCACCAAGTGGCTGCTGGTCCTTCCAACAAGTGAGCTGCAAATCTGACTTTCTCTTCATCAGTACAACCAACAGTTACCAAGTCCTTGTTCACAAAGCGTAGCCAATCATTGGCCACCATAGGATCAGTAGTTCCTGAGAACTTTGCTGGCCTCAGTCTTAAGAACCTGGTAAGCATGTCAAAACCCGGTGGGTTGTTCTGATTGTTGTTGTTATTATTATTATTATTATTATTATTATTATTATTGTTGTTGTTGTTGTTGTTGTTCTGATTCTGGATGAAAGTAGTCATCATTTGCATCAGCTGAGTCTGAGCTGTCATCATCTGCTGCATCTCAGGGGTGATGTTTTTGTTGTTGGGGTTGGGATTGGCACGTCGGGGAGGCATCTGTGGTTTTCAATTAGGATAAGAATGAGATACCCATATATGCTAACATGCACAATACATCACATAAACAATCACCAAACATGCATCATAACAATAAAAGTTCAACAACATAGACAACAAGTTCTGAAAAGTAAACACACAACACTACTAGGAAAACGGCTATAGGTAATCAGCACATCCGTGGCTCACATGGTTGAAGTGCCCCACGGCTAAAACAGGCGTGGCTCACCTGTGGGCAGTGCCCTACTAATAACTAGAACAACCGTGGAGCACATGACTATAGTGCGCCACAGATGTGTGTGGGCCAGGGCCCTGTTGGCCACACGCCAAACATCTGTAGCGCACTATAGTCATGTGCGCCATAGTTGTTAGGGTCATCTGTGGCGCACGTGTGCCTGGTGCGCTACGCCTAAGCGCATGCCCCTCTCGCCCGAAACGCCACAAACTTAGGCGCACTCGCCTAGTGCGCCACAGGACTAGGAGCATCTGGTGCACTCGGCCTAGTGCGCCACGAAGTTTGTACCCCGTGGCGCACTTGGGCGTGTGCGCCACGGATGTGTCGATTCTTTAGGACAGCACTTTATGTGCACATGTGTGCCCACATCCACCACCCACACTTCACTTTCCCCTTCTTCTTCCTCCTTAGATCTAGTCGGGATCTTCTCCTTCCCACCTCAATTTCTCCATACATTCACCATTTTAGCATGTAAAACTTGCTTTGGATGTTACATAAGTAATAGAGGAGGTCTCCGGTCTCTCATCTATCCGCTCTCCCAACGCACCTCTCCTTTCCATCTTTCTCGCGATCGGTCTCTCATCTCGGTAAGTTGTCCATGTAAGGATGTGTTCATGTGTATATGGATGATGCATGTGCTCATATGTATGTAGATGATCGATGTTCATGATGTGTGTATGTGTGGAGACGATCGATGGTCATATGTGTGTGTATATGGAGAGTATCGATGATGCTCATGCATGTGTGTATGGAGAGGATAATGATATGTTCATGTGTGTATGGATCGGTCTCTCTCTCTCTCTTGTGTTTGTATGTGAACAAGTTGCCATTTGTTTTGCCAAAATGTTGATTCATTTCCATTTTGGCAAGACTTTGGCATTTCGCAAAGGTCCTAATTTTAGGATAGGTCATGCCGAAATTTTCTATCGACCATTGCATGCATGCATTCATTATGTGGTTCTAATAGACTTCAAAATTGTACCGTGTACATCGTGCGGTGCAAAAATGGTCCGCATAATGAGCGAAGGCATTGTGGCTAGATTTTGAAATGTGCGACGGCAATACATACGAAATAACAAGATGAGATATAAGATGTCCGTGCGTAAGATGCAAACTCAATCGGTAATCGACCCAGATTCCGGAATCTGCAGCGCACTGCCCGCCATGGTTTCATGGATGGATACACTCGTTGGATAAGCGATGGCGTAGATGATGGAGACGGTGAAGAAGGTGGCCAACATGACGATGATCATCATCACGGAGAACGGGCGAGATGATGAAGAGGCTCTGGAGATGGTGAAGGTGCGGAAGCATCGGGATGATGATGATCTAGATGCCGGAGGAGCGGCAGCGATGGAACAACGTCGAGCTGGTCGTGCGGACCCTTATGTGGAAGAGCTGCTTCTCAAGAAGACGAGTAACGCCAGGGCTGCCGCTAGAGAGAAAGCCAAGCTTGCGCAACTTGAGAAAGACACGGTTACTCCATTGTATGAAGGATGCAGGCCCGATGATACCCGGCTGAATGTAACGCTCAAGGCTATGGAGATGAAGGCAAAGCACAAATTGAGCGACGCAAGCTTCGACGATATGATGACATTCTGGCACGATCGTCTCCCGGAGGGGAACACATGTCCAACTAGTATCGAGGATGCCAAGAAAATCGTCTGTCCTCTCGATCTACCGCACGTTAGATATCACGTATGCATCAACGATTGCATCATTTATCGGGGTGAGGACGCGGAGAAAACCACATGTCCGGTGTGCGGCGTGAGTCAATACAAGAAAGGGAAGAAAGCACCTCGAAAAGTGGTATGGTACTTTCCTATCACCTCGCTGCAGCCGCTATTTCATGGACCCTAAGGAAGCGGCTCATGCGATGGCATGCGGAAAGGAAGAAGCCGTGAGATGATGATGACCCCGAAAAGGATGAGCTGCCGACGCACCCTTCGATGCTAGCCGCTGGAAAGCATTGCACCTCGAATTCCCGCACGGTGGAGATTCGAGGAACATCGCTTGGTGCGAGCACCGATGGACTCAATCCGCTCGTAGCGAGCAAGACGCACAAGACTTGGCCCGTGTTTGTATGGATGTACAACCTCCTCCATGGTTGTGCATGAAGAAGAAGTACATACAAATGAGTATGCTAATTCAAGGGCCGAAACAACTGTACCGACATCAATCAGTATCTCGGCTGTTGAAAGAGGAGCTAGCCACGTTATGGGAATCGAGCCAATACTTACGACGCCGCACAAGATTATTTCACTATGAGAGCCGTTGGTCACTACGGTGCAAGACTATCCAGTTAAGGTATATCTCGGGGCAGGTTATCCAAGGATTCTGCGCATGCGTTAGGTGCATGGATAACACAAGCTATCTCCAACTAGAGAAAGATCCGTGGTCATCGAAAACCGTGTTCATGGCGCACCGGAGGTGGCTCGCAAGAATGATCCATGGAGAAAACGTGGAGACCTGTTCGATGGCAAATCGAGACCCGAGGAATCCAGAGCGAGGAGCAGCGAAGAAGTGGAAGAGTTGCCGAAAACTGGAAAGATTGTCCTAAGCACGGAAAGAAGCGAAAGAGGCAAGAACAAGACAAGCCACGATGAAGGTATGGAAAACAAGGTCTGCTTTACGAGTTGCCATCTTGGAAGTTTCTCCGACGCCTCATAGCCTCGACATCATGCATATCACGAAAAACGTGTGCGAGTCTGTCGCCACCATAATCAACATGCCGAGGGACGAAGATGGTCCAAAGCAAGGCACGACTGATATGCTTGGGTATTCGAAGGAGCTTCACAGAGGACGACTACTCGATGATCAGGAAGATGACGATGATCATGAGTCGGAGACGACACAAGGTCGTCGAAAGGGTAAAAAGTTCAAGAAGAACGAATATTACTGCCCTCCTTCTTGCTTCACTCTAAGCCAGGATGAGATCAAACAGTTCTTCAAGTGCCTTCTAGGAGTCAAATTTCCTTACGGCTACGCGGGCAAGATAAGCAGATACCTAGACGAGGCGAAGCAGAGGTTCAGTGGCATGAAGTCTCATGACTGTGCCGTGCTAATGACGCAGGTACTTCCGGTCGCACTAAGAGGGATAATGGACGAGCACGTCCGTGAAACGTTATTTGGCCTATGCACGTCCTGATCACTTCTTCAGCACTCAGTTTGGCAACGAAGAAGACCTAGCTGGTGGCCCCACAGAGAAAGCCACTATCACCAAGCGTCTGTTTGGTTCTCAGGAGACGCCTCCAGCTTGCGCCTTTACGTAGCCGCCGATACAACCAACCGCCTTTATTCTAAGCCCGACACACTACATAGCGGCCGGTGCTCGATATGTGCCTGCCCGCTCCAAAAGGAAAAAGGGCAGGAAAAGAAAATCTAGCAGCTCGAGCCAGCCGGTGGCGTCAACAACCGCGAATCCGATCAGGTTTCGGACGGGCCACCAAGACCCGAGGGTATTATGTGGAGGATTCATGGCGGTGAGCCCATGCTACCTAAGAATTTGGAAGCTCGCCAGTTCGAACTGCAGTGTGCACGACGGCGTCTTGACAATAGAGAGACGCCTATCGGAGAAAGATCCTCGCACCTGTATTCGTGGTTAAGGTGCCACCAGGCTTGGGCTTCGACACCGCCTCATGGATCTGTTCTTCCCGCGTTCGAGGACATCTTCAATATGTTCCACCTATACCCGCTGCACTATACCATGGTCCGTCTCTTTTCTCACCGCCACGCAGATCATTAGAGAGAACACACCGGCATCGCTATAGTGGACCCTACTACATGCGTGGACGGCTGGGTTCCCCCGAACGACGATCGTGGCCTCGTACCTAAAAATAATCCTCGTGGCGAACAAGACAAAGGAATACATTCTCGTGCCTTACTTTCCCGGTAAGTCGTTATTCATGCCACCGCCGATTGGCTTTATTAGATCATCATCATTCTTTTTCAACACATTCCATTTGAATTTTTTTAGAGATGAACACGACGCTCATCTCCTTATCGCCAAGCATTCCCACGCCACGTATTTCACTCGGGAGTCTAGAAAAGAAGAAAAACTGCGACAAGATGAAGGAAGTTCGGATGATGCTCTCGGCTTTGGCTCGACGGAAGGCACCATTCATGCGTAAGAAGGTCAAGTTCGCAGGCACGTCTTCAACCACGTAGAGTTCCCTGCGTGAAGCGTGGAAAACAAGAAGAAGGAAGCCTACTACGCACTCCATCACATGAGGCGTTACTTGACCAGCAGAATTCTGTTGCCAGATCATCTCAAGCAATGGGCGAAGCAAAGGCCAAGATCAATGATTCGTATATTAGACAAGAGATGTATCGCATCCAAGCGCTTGGGGCAATCATCTTCGTGATGTCATGACTTCGGGGATCTTCTACGGAGGAAATATCCCAATAACCGTGACATAGAAGATCGCCTAGAGATGCAGGGTGACTATAGGAAGTTCATGACGAGGTATGCCCTCCGTTCCCTAAGCCGAGCCGTAAGGCTTGATGTTGGCCTAGTTGTAGTTGCAAACTATAGATGACCTTTGTGTGTGTGTGTGGACGACAAGTGTACTTATCTTATTAGGTTTATGAATCACCGCTTACTTATTTTGCTTATTATTATTATATATCAATCAATGCTTGGTTTTTTGCTTACTCTTTGGTTTTTTGCTTACTCTTTGGTTCTCGGACGACAAGTGTGAGTTATTTTTGTCTTTTCGAGAATATGCCGATGATTGAAATGTCGTGGCACAATATATATGTGAATGTGCTATGACGGATTGTTAGCCTTGTGATATGCATAAGTCCAGAATTGTGCATCCTACTTGGCTAACAATCCGTCATAAGCATATTCCTGTCCAACGACCTAGCTAGTTATATATGAGGCATTCTTTTCGAGTTATTTTTGTCTTTTCGAGAATATGCCGATGATTGAAATGTCGTGGCACAATATATATGTGAATGTGCTATGACGGGATTGTTAGCCTTGTGATATGCACAAGTCCGTGAATTGTGCATCCTACTTGGCTAACAGTCCGTCATAAGCATATTCGTGTCCAACAACCTAGTTATATATGAGGCATGCTTTTGAGTTATTTTTGTCTTTTTCGAGAATATGCCGATGATTGAAATGTCGTGGCACAATATATATGTGAATGTGCTATGACGGATTGTTAGCCTTGTGATATGCACAAGTCCGTGAATTGTGCATCCTACTTGGCTAACGGTCCGTCATAAGCATATTCCCGTGTCCAACGACCTAGCTAGTTATATATGAGGCATTCTTTTCGAGTTATTTTTGTCTTTTCGAGAATATGCCGATGATTGAAGTGTCGTGGCACAATATATATGTGAATGTGCTATGACGGGATTGTTAGCCTTGTGATATGCACAAGTCCGTGAATTGTGCATCCTACTTGGCTAATTCCGTCATAAGCATATTCTGTGTCCAACGACCTAGCTAGTTATATATGAGGCATTCTTTCGAGTTATTTTTGTCTTTTTCGAGAATATGCCGATGATTGAAATGTCGTGGCACAATATATATGTGAATGTGCTATGACGGGATTGTTAGCCTTGTGATATGCACAAGTCCGTGAATTGTGCATCCTACTTGGCTAACAGTCCGTCATAAGCATATTCCCGTGTCCAACGACCTAGCTAGTTATATATGAGGCATGCTTTTTGAGTTTGCTCTTTTGATTTAAGAGTACTTTCTATAAGTGTATCTTCATATGACTTTAATTATACATGTTTTTCAATCACCGGTTAGTTATTATTGTCAACTTGTAGATGACGTGGTACGTCGTGTACAAGGGACGGGTTCGAGTCTCGATGATTGGGAAGACTGCCGAGACAGTGCAAGCCAAATGACAATAGCTACAAAGGGTACAACACTATGGCGAGGCGGAAGATAGATACACGCGCTATCTAGCGGGAGTTAGGACAAGGAACCGGATGAAGACCTACACCTTCGTCATGGCGGTGATCATGTTTATCTTCTTTGGTTATTTATCCGCTTGTGTCTAGCTAGCTAGTTTAGATGTCTAGGCGAGCTTCCGAGCTCTAACTTGTTCGACACATGTATTCGCATGTCACCAACTACTTCTTTGTAACATGATCAAAACAATGTAACTTGGACTATGTATGCATGTATGAGACTTATCTATATGTATTTGTTTCAATCTTGTTTTTCATATTGAGTATTTATATATATAATTGTATATCTTGTATCCGTGTGTATATCTGCTGTAATATTGTATATAATCTGTATTGCATATAATCTGCTTGGAAATTAAAAAAACAAAAATACACATGGCGCACATGGTCTACCTCGTGGCGCACTACACCTAAAAGCGCACCATGGATGTTTAGTGGCGCACTAGGTAGTGCGCCACGTAAGATCCAAGGTAGCGCACCACGCCAAACTTCGTGGCGCACTGATTAGTGCGCACGCCTATCTCTACACAACCGTGGCGCACTAGGCGATGCGCCACGAGAGATAGTCAGAAGGCAGGCCCGTGGCGCACTACAGGTGCGCCACGGATGGGCCTTTTAGGTGCGCCACAGACGACCATTTTCCTAGTAGTGCAAATAGCAAGCCATCCACATGTTGGATGGTCATTGCGACTCAATAATCAAAGGCATGATAAATAAATGGTAAATGAGTAGTCATCACTACTCATCTGCATCAACCTCCTCATCAACAAGTGTAAGACCTGCATTCTCCATAGCGGTCTTGTATTCCTCGACATTGGTGGTCAAGGTCTCTACTTTTGCTTTGAGAGCCCTCTTCTGTGCACGAAGCCTCTCAATCACACCTTGCTGATGCTCAAGCTCGAAGTCCTTGGCCTCTAGTTCTGCAGTCATGTCTCGAATCCTCTTGTTCCTATCTTGGACTCGCTTCTCTTGACTCTTGAACTTTCTATCCTGACTCTCAAACTTGGCCTCCATCTCCTTGACTATCTCATCTTGCTCCGCGAAGAGCTTGTCCTTCTCACGAATCTGCACCTGGAGTTCGTCATTGCTGAGCATGACATTGGTCCTATCAGTATCTAGGTGCCTAAGAAGAACCTCTAAGTGCTGGAGGTATAGACGAGTCGGCTCTGCCGTCTCTCTCGAAGTATCCTCGAAGTCAATGGCCTCACCATCCTCATCACGTCTACCAAAGGCGTGGAAGTGAGTACCTCTAACCTCTCGAGAGTGTCTCTCTAGTAAACGTCCAAACAAATCCTGCATGACTACCTCTAGGCCTCTCTCCTTGTCATCATGCATGAGCTTGGAGATGATTGCCTCCATGGTAGGCTCAGTCTGGCGTCCTGCCTGATTAACCTTGACACCCCAAAGGTATTTCCTCTCAAACTTGGTGAGGGGAAGCATCATGATAGTAGGAAGAGGGAGATTGAGCAGACTAGTGAGCTCAATAATACGAGTGCCAAAACAAGTTCCCTTGAACTCTTCAGCCGTACTGATAGTAACATTAGGCATCTATTTAATAAGATAGAAAAAGTTAGAATCAACACAATTTAAGACAAATCACAAGACAAGGCATCACATGCATAACTTTTGGAAATCAAAACACACAAGTCATGGCATACATGGATCCATTACAAACAACCAAGGTTCAACTTATTTTAAACAACATTTGGGAAATAAAATGATAAGTGTGGTGGTCCAACTAACGAAGTACGTTTACAATCCCATCTCACTTGCCAAGTTGGCTAACAGGGCATCCCTAGAGGCAATCTGTTTATCTAGATCACATGACTCCATTGCTAAGTCTATGATGTCTTTCCTTAAACTTTGGTTGGTAGCCTCTAACTCTTGGGTATGCTTATTTTCTTCCTTAAGGTCATTCTGGGTGTTAAGCATTCTGCACTTGATTCTATCACCAAGTTCTTTGATGGCTTTCCAAGCTGCATCCCTTGCTGAATCAAAGAATGTAGTGTGCATCACTGAGTTGGTGACCATGCAGAATCCTGAGTCCTTGTGGTTGTCTTCCTTGTTTTTATACAAGTGAAGTTGCACCCACCAGTACTCAACTCCTTCATCCATCACAGGAAAACCTTTGTACACAGCTGCACCATGTATTCCCATGGCAACCATGATGTCCTTAAGAGCCTTGGGGAATTCTGTCTCACATTCCAAAGTCATAGTCATGAGTGGTCCCTTCTTCACGGCTTCGTTGATGGAGTTCATCTACAAATAGAGATGAGGAAGAAGATTAGAAAAGTTTACGAGAAGAAAAGACAAGTGTGGAAGTTGTTGAAATTTTTTCCTTAGTGGTTTCCAATCCTAGGGTCATAATCCTACAGGCAACACAAGGTTCGATACCATCATAATATCCTCCTTTGTAAAGGAAAGGATCCCTGTGATTGCAATGCTAGTACCTGGATCAATGCTAGCATCCACAGTTTAAGATGAAGTACACAGAAACAAAGGTCATTATTACAAGTCATTCCAGAGACAAACATAGTCTTTTACAAACTCCATGGCCATAGGCCTAGTACAAGAGTTTAAATATGTAATAAGATAAATAAGTCTTCATCTTCATGTTCCACAGGCAAGCATGTTGAGTGTAGACTCATAACCCCTAATCACCATCAGAATAACCTGCAACATCACAAGTTACAACGATTAGTGGGTCAATACATTGGAATAGTATTGGCAAGTGATACCTTAGTAGAATATTGGTAGACTAAATACTATATGCATTTTGGCTAAGTGTAGCTTAGGCTTGCTTTGCTCAAAATAGGTTTTACCTATTAGTTGAAAACACTAAGTTTTTCTTTGTCAAAATCTTTCCCAAGGAACCACCAATAGACATTGGGGAACCTTCACCCTTGTTCAAACACAAGTTTTTACTTAGAAATTGGGATGAGGAGATTCTTGATAGCTTCCATGTCTTGATGCTCAAGTTGTCCAATACCAGGGACATGGCTAAGTACTTAGATTCTTCCATTTGCAGAGGTTGTGCACTTTCCCCACAAGACTTGATTTTCACCAAGACAGGACCTTTCAGAAGCCTTCCCTTAGACCAAATGGACGCGTTCCAACCTATCATCCCACTACCACCAACTGTCCAAATGGCTAAGTTATTGCAACCTATATGATCCATGCAGAGCCCATATTGCCAAGTGGCTGCACTAGAAGCTTCTTAACATATGGCATCTCAAATCCCTTTGTTCCTGGGTGGCTTTCCACAAGTGAGATACACAAGGTAAACCATAGAAATGGGCCTTGTGTAACCACTCAACATAAACCATTCCTTCCATTCCACCTAGGTGTTTCATTCACTTAGGCCTCGTTCGTTTATCAGGGAATGAATCCAAGCATGGATCTGAGCCACGCCGATATTTGGTTGATCCCCATGCTCCACCCAATCCAGCTGGGGATTAATTATCATAACGACGACTACAGTGGCGAGTATTACAGGTGTAGGCAGGAGCATGACTGAATCACTCCAACATTCTGAAACAAGTTTGGCCAATTGTTACCTAATCTAGCCTTGTATCTTAATTTTCAGTTCTTTAATGTATCTTAATTTTCAGTCGTGCTTTATGTAACTTACTATTAGTTGCATTCTGTATTTTAATTCCAGTTCTATCTCCTTCACAAAATGACCTATCTCATTCAGATATGAACTACAGGTACATGATACGATGCTCATGATTTTTTACAAAAATCATTTTTAGGTTCACAATATGCTATTTTATCAAAAATCCAATGCAAGTTGAGCGAGGCTTGTCCCCGAGCTAAGAATCTTCATGCCCGTTGTTCGACAAAGTTTGAAGATAGTTTAAAACGGGGATAAAAAAATAAAAAAAGATCAAAACAGTGCGAAACCTTTGCATGGTGTTATATTATGTGACATAGTTAGAAGGAAAAATCTCAAACTTGGTATATTGATTATGTCTCAAAAAAACCTTCACAAAATGACCTATCTCATTCGAGGTTTCTTGGCTTTCGGGTCAAATGACCAATGTTATGGCTAGAATCAAGGCATAGTTTGTGATAATATGGTCATATTGTGCATACATGTGCATCATGGCATGGAAAACAATGTTGCAAGAGGAAGTTTTCCTTTTTATCGCACCAAAAAGGCATTTTCCATTTTCCGAGCATAAAAACGGACGGTTTTGTGAAGCAACCACCAAATGGCTAATTCAAAAAACCACCAACATATTTTACAAAAATACTAGACCACCTTATATGGACAATGTACCAACAGGGGGATCTGAAACCTTTCCGTCCACCTCTGGTGAAAAAGACAAATTCCTGCCGAATCGGTAGGAAGTGGGTCAGATATGAACTACAGGTACATGATACGATGCTCATGATTTTTTACAAAAATCATTTTTAGGTTCACAATATGCTATTTTATCAAAAATCCAATGCAATTTGAGCGAAGCTTGGCCCCGAGCTAAGAATCTTCATGCCCGTTGTTCGACAAAGTTTGACGATAGTTTAAAACAGGGATAAAAAATAAAAAAAAGATCGAAATAGTGTGAAACCTTCGCGTGGTGTTATATTATGTGACATATTTAGAAGGACAAATATCAAACTTGGTATATTGATTATGTCTCAAAAAACCTTCACAAAATGACCTATCTCATTCGAGGTTTCTTGGCTTTCGGGTCAAATGACCAATGTTATGGCTAGAATCAAGGCATAGTTTGTGATAATATGGCCATATTGTGCATACATGTGCATCATGGCATGGCAAACAATGTTGCAACAGGAAGTTTTCCTTTTTATCGCACCAAAAAGGCATTTTCCATTTTCCGAGCATAAAAAATGGACGGTTTTGTGAAGCAACCACCAAATGGCTAATTCAAAAAACCACCAACACATTTTACAAAAATACTAGACCACCTTATATGGACAATGTACCAACAGGGGGATCTGAAACCTTCCTCCGCCTCGGTGAAAAGACAAATTCCTGCCGAATCGGTAGGAAGTGGGTCAGATATGAACTACAGGTACATGATACGGTGCTCATGATTTTTTACAAAAATCCAATGCAAGTTGAGCAAGGCTTTGTCAGATTCAAGTGTATACAAAAGATGCGGCATTTAAATATCCAATCAATTCAAAAATGTTAATACAAAATAAAATATGATTTGCTCTAATAAAATAGGGTTATATTCCTTTTTAGATGCTTAATATTTCTTATGTTCAAAGTTTTAGGATTTGACAATTTATTTTTGTTTGAATTGAATAATCAAAATTTATATGTAAGTGTTTTAATCATTTTGAAAATTTTCATCTAAAGTAAATATAAAATGTTTTTACATGAATGGATAGATATTATTTTTCTGAAAATTATGATATATTATTCGTATTTTTCTGAGTTGAAATGAATAAGATATGAATTTTCTAAATTATATCCTATCTTTTGAATTATAAATGCCCCCACCCCTTTAATGTGTTAAAGGGGGGGGGTGCATTTATTTCGTATCGCGCGCATACCCTCCCTTTAACACCGGTTCGTGGCTAGAACCGGTGTTAAAGGGGGGGTATAAATGCGGGCACGTTCCTCTTCCTCCCCCAGCCAGATTGATCGAGCGCGCAGAGAGCAGAGCCTCCCGCCACTGCGACCTTCATCGTCCGCCGCCGTCACCGCCGCCCACCACCGCGTCCGTGTCATCCTCCACCTCGAAGCACGCGAGCCGGGATGACCTCCTCTGGCCGGAATCGAGCAAGAACCACCGTCGGCCGCCGCCGTTGTCACCATCGATTCATCATCGTCTGACATCGCCTTGCCTCCCCGTCACCACCGACGCGTTCGTGGTGAGCTTTCGGTTCGAGCTCATCGTCTCCCTCCCTCTCTGGTTCGAGCTGCCGACATGCGTTTGCAGCCGCCACCGTTGTTTGTCGTCACCGGCCATGCTCTGGTGGTCAATCCATAGCGGCGCCGCCACTTTTTGGCTCCCCGCACTCGTCCGCTTCCGGCGCGCTACTCCTCGTCGCCCCGCGAGCCCTGGATCAGGGATCGATCGATGATCTGCAAGGTTGCCATGGATGACGTCAGCATGACGTCATGCATGTGCAATATTCTTTTCCTATTCTTTAAATGATTTCTGTAATTATTTTCTATAAATAGAAAATCCCTGACAGGTGGGCCATACATGTAAGAGTTTTAATATTTTCTGTAAATATTTTCTAAAATTAATAAAAGTCTGACATGTCTTCGCCCGGTGCCGCCACTCCCCGCCGACCCTGCCGGCCGACCCAGGTAGTTAATTAGTTAATTAGTAGTTTAGTGTTAGTATTAGTTTAGGGTTTATTTAGTTTAGGGTTATTAGGGTTTATTTAGTTTAGGGTTATTTAGTTTAGGGTTATTTATTTAGTTTAGGGTTATTTAGTTTAGGGTTATTTAGTGTATTTTATAGTTAGTATTAGTTTAGGGTCCTCACCTCGCTGCTCTGCAAGCGCCGTCGCTGGTTGTTTTCGTTAACATCGCTCCGGTGACACCTAGGTAGGCCACATCACGCTGAGGCAAACCCGCTACATCGCGCGCCCTAGGTCGCTCTCCAGCGCCGCCAGCCGCCGCTGTTTGGAGCATCCTTCGGTGCGCCACGGTCCCACGCGTCAGCCACTATGGCTATCCCCTCTCATATGCATCCGGGATTTCTCCAAATTAGGGTTTGGACCCCTCAGAACTCGTTTAAAATGATCAAGCATTTGTGTATTTATTTGTGTATTTTTGTATGAATAATATGTATATTTGTGTATGAATCCAAGTCCACTTGAATGTTTACTCTCTTACTCTAGATAATATTATGCCGTCGACCCTGACCTCCTTTGTCCTCGCCGATCCCATGTCGTGCTGGTTCGAACGCACACCCCACGCATCCCGGACCCGCTCTCGCCCTAGCGCCGCCACCTCTCGTTGTCAATATAGCATTATAATAACCATGCTATGTTAATCAACTTTCATGACAAGTTAATTAGAAGAAGTAAATGTACCCTCTCATATGAATCGGGGGTTTCTCCGAATTAGGGTTTGGAATGACCAAGCATGTATTAGGGTTACATTTCAATACTTTTAACCTGTCATATCATCATCTTTGCTTGAGCATTTCAATAGATGTATTACTGATATTTGTGTGATCATATTATTGTTTTAGAAACTATGGATCCACTTAGTAGAAACCTTTAAGATGAAGAAATAATGGAGAACATGATCCACGAGGACACCTCACAATATCTGAACTTGGAGGGACATGGTGACAGCTCAAGTAGTCATGGAGAAGATGACGACTCTGGTGAACGCACTTTAGTGATTACAACGTCTGTCGAGGTATATGCATGGATTAAGCCTCTGCTGACTTGCACCGATTGATTTGTATATATGTAAATATATTAATTAACGCTTCTTTCTTCTTTTAGCCCTCTGGATTGACCAGCCAGCAACAATCTTCTTCTACGAAAAAGAGCAAGCGAGGCGCGAGCCATCGGTTGAAAGATCATGCAAAGTTCACGATCGAAGCAGTCCGTGTTGATGGCAGGCCGATGGAGCCCAAGAAGGCCGCAGAAAAATTTGTACGTCAGGCTGGAGTTCTTGTTAGGGACCAAATCCCAATCATAATTGAATATTGGAATAAGCCAAAGAAGGGAGACGGTACCTTTGTCGATGAAAGATCCAAAGAAACGCTTTGGAATTCGCTGTTGGTAAATTTCACCCTTTCGCCAGAGGAGGATGAAAACAAACCGGTTATAAAGGAAAAGGTCAAAGAGTGGACTCTAAAGAAGATGGCTGACGCTTTCCGCAACTGGAAGATAAAATTGAACAAATTTGTCAAAGCTTGCGAGACTCCAGATTTTGAAGATGCATATTATGCGAAGATAAGACCTCACTGGCCCGAATTTGTGGCATATAAGAAAGGTGCTATAGCTAAAAGGAGGTCAGAAACCAATACGCTAAATGCCCAGAAGAACAAATATCACCAGAGGACGGGGTCAGGTGGCTACATATCTCAGAGGCCTAAGTGGGAGGAAGCTGAGAAGGCCCTGCGCGCTAGAGGGATCACACCCTAGACAGATGGATGGGACCTACGTGCAAAGACTTGGTTCTACGGAATCGGGGCAAGATTGGACCCAGAAACAGGATTGTGTATCTTCCCAACCCTCCTTGCCAAACCCGTCACTGAACTCATCACGGCATACGAGGAAACAGCCGCTAGGACCTTCCATCCCGACAGAGAGAATGACCAGCTCACACGCGCCATCGGTAAAAAAGAACACCCTAGACATGCACGAGGCACAGGGGGTATGACGTGGAAGGATGGGTTTGCCGAGTGGGGCGACTCTTACAGATGGCGCGGCAGAAAAGAAAAAGAGCGTACAGAGCGGATGACACAGATAGAACATGCACTTGTGGCGCTACAGGCGCAAATGAATGCATTGGAAGCTGCTGGCCCATCTCAGCGGCACGAAGAGCCTGCATTGGAAGCTGCCGGACTGCATCGGAAAAGCAGCGTGGCTTCCACGGAGAACGTGCAGCCCACGCTTGAAATGGCGGGTCCTTGATACCCCGTGGATGAGATCACGGAGAGCGAACACGCTGAGCTGCATGTGAGATTAATGGGCTTATCCATTAAGGTGGCTGTCGGCTATGCCTTACCTCCTGTAGCTGGTGGAACTTACCACTATGACCGATTCCAGATGGCTATGCTATTGTCGGGGTGGATGAGGTTGTGAAGGAATATGAGGAAGCACAGCTTGACCATGCTACAGGTGAAGGGGAAACTCAACACAAATTTGCAGTGAAAACAACCATTCTTTGGAAGAAGGAACACATCGTGCTTCCAAATTGGAGGCCATTGGCACCCCCGCCGTCTCCGCAGCGTCAGCAGTCTGAGCCGCTTCATCCATCTCCTGCGCGGCAGCCATCTCCGGCGCTTCAGCCATCTCCTGCGCGGCAACCATCTCCGGCGCGCCAGCCCTCTCCGACGCGCCAGCCATCTCCTGCCCGTCAGCCATCTTCGACGCTTCAGCCATCTCCTCAGCGTAAGCATAAGAGCACTGCCACGAAGAGCATCACTAGCACTGCCACAAAGAAATCCGTAGGAAAACGTACGCCAAAGAGTTCAAAAAACTACGTCCCGCAGCCTTCCGCCAAGCCATTGCCGGTTTTACCATGGAATCACAGCGACGAGGAGACCAATATGATCTCGGAAGAAGAGGTCAAGAAATTCTTTGCACCTAGACGGGACGAGCCAAAGGAGAAAATAGATCCGGCGGTGGTGGAGAAGTTTTACAAAAATCTTTTGAAACCTGAAACCCCACTTGTGCCGGACTACGAGCGCCAGATTTTGAAGGGGGGTGCAAGGCGTCGTAGGGAGACTGAAAGTAGTAGTCATGCGGCACCCAAGAAAACAGTTCCCATGCTCGGAGAGCAGGAAAACCAATCATGCGCCCCGCTCCAACTGTTCGACACACGGGACGCTCCTGCCGTAAATGATTACGAGGCAGAGCTACAAAGAAAGGCCAATGAGATGGAGATGACTTACATTGCATACTTGAACATCATGGGAGACAACTTGCCCAAAGGCGATGCCAACCCCATACAACCATGGAAGTATGGGAAGAATCTCGTCAAGAAAGAGGAGCTCAAGAATCTACCAACAAAGATGCGAAGATTGCACAAGTGGTACCTTGATTTCTGCAAGACGAGAAAGGAAGAATGGATCACGGCGCATATAAGAGATCAGATTTTCTTGTGCGGAGACGACGCGATCACCTTCAACATTCAAGACTTGCATTTTCTATTCAATCAGAAGGAACTCGACAAAGCTGCCATCAGCCTTTATTGTGTGTAAGTACTATTTCTTTAATTTCTATCTCATCTCATTCAATTCATTAATTGCATGTATATATATATATGCTCACCATATATTTATATATATATACTATTATGCAGGAAAAAGGTTATGGAATGCATGAAAGGAGACCCTTTTGACATTGGGTTCGTTGACCCAAATAGAGTTCATGAAAAAGTGGTAAGAGACAAACCCGGACAAACAGAAGATTTATTGCTAAGGTCTTTACTGAGACAACAAACCAAAAGGTAAATACTATTGCCTTACAACTTCTCGTGAGTACTGTTACCCTCTCTTGTACACATTCTGTTTCGGTTTACTCGATGTTAAGTTTAACTGATGATGAGTTATGCGTGCGTAGGTTCCACTTTATTCTGCTAGTCATTCAACCTGACTCAGGAAAAGTCCTTGTCATGGACTTGTTACGAAAAGAAAAAGAGCTATGGGCAGACTTTAGAGAGATGCTCCAGAGGTAATTTCAATCATATTATCTCACTAGATGGGCAACTTTCGTGACAACAAGTAATTAATTACTCCTTTATCCATTTTCTTTGCCGGACAGGGTTTGGAAAAGGTTTACGGGCAGGGCCGTGGGTGAATGGTCAGAAGAACTAAAATTTGTAGACCAAAATGTAAGTAATACTAGCTAGCTAGGTCTGCGTATCTCTTTGATTCTGCTTCCAATTCCATTATATCATGCTTTATTGATTATTATTTTGATTGAACTCTCTATTCTCGTAAAGTGCGCGCATCAGGGACACGGCAATAACTTATGTGGATACTATGTTTGCGAGTTCATTCGCAACACGATATGTGCGACGGGCCAAGTCGCACTAGAACAACTTAGAGTAAGTAAACAAAGTACACAACATTATTTTATTACCATCAATTGTGTTGAGTTTTATTCTTATATATATATATAGACCCCATTCTTCATATATATTTAGATCGAACGGATGATGCGGGACCAACTCCTACCATTTGACCGCATACGAGCCATTCAAGAGGAATTGGCGGGGTTCATACTTGATGAGGTCGTCACGCCTAGCGGAGAACTCTTTAGATATCCACCAAAATGAACATGGACGGAGATGTTATATTGTATATATGCATGCTTGAACGGAGAATACCACAATGACGATGTTTGTGTATAATAATAGTTGTTTAATTATGCATGTACTCGTATATGCCGAAGATGTATGTGTATACCTCTCCCGATCGATTCCCCCTCCCCCCTCCCCGTCCCCGCCGCGCCGCGCCGCAGAAATACGCCCAGAACGGGGCGGCGGTAGAACTCTGCCGCGGCAGATATTTATGTCGTTTTCCTGCCGCGGCAGAGAACCTTTAACACCGGTTCGTGTTACGAACCGGTGTTAAAGGGGGGGCTGAGCGTTGTGGCAGCCCCACGTGCGCCACCCTTTAACAACGGTTCGTATAAGAACCGCTGTTAAAGGGGGGCCTCTAACACCGAACCTCCAACATCGGTTCTGGAACCGCTGTTAGAGGCCTCTACGAACCGGTGTTAGAGGCCTCGTTTCCACTAGTGCACGCTGGTAAAAAATAACGGGAAATACTGACTGGTCCGGCCAAAGAAGAGATAATGGGAGCATCTCACGGTCATATTTGAGTTCAAACGTTTTTCTTTGAGTCTAAATGACCGCATTTTTGATTTGTATTTACCCTATTTTGTTTCCTCTCCACAATTAGTTAGTCCCTAATGTTTGATTACACCCAACTCTAATCCCTAGGGCGAAGGCCCTTGAACTGCCGAAACTTAAATGATTCGCCCGTCAGGGTTGGGGATCTGTTCGATTGATGCGATGAATCGAACCAAAACCTTCGCCTCAAAAATTTAAAAAAAAGTATGCCTTTCATGTAGCTAGCTAGCAAAAAATGTATGTCTTACATGCGATCCACCGCAACACGCTACGTTTTTTCTTGCAATGTGCCCATGCATCCACCCGAGCGATCAAGTCACTTATAATATGCATGCCAAGAACATTGAAGGACCGAAGAACATCATGACGTGGCTCTGATTTGTATGCCGCTTGTAATTATATAGCCATCGTCGCCATCATGTAAAATCCAACTCATCTTTAACAGTAAGCATTGGTGTCGCGTATTAGTTAATTAGTAGTGGGGGAATATCCATTCATCTTCGATAGTGGACATCTAGCTTCCATGTGGTTCTTCGTCGATCCACCGAAGATACTTGAAAAAATTGGATGAAGAGATGTATACATCATCACTACGAAGACACCCGATGAACTTCCCTATGGAAGCGGCGGTGATCGCGCAGTCCAAACTCGAGATTGTGTCTATGGCGGCCCAGGCATGGTGAGGTTCTCGAATGAGAACATGGCGACGTTATTGCATAGGGTGGAGAATCCCACTAAGAATCGACGGCCTCACTAATTTATTTCGAAAAAGGCGTTCACATTTCTTTCAATTTCTTGTAATTTTTCATACATATACAATCTAGACCAAATCCCGAAACCTAGCTCGATCAAAGTTGTGTATTGTCTTTTCCTGTTTTACAACAACTTTATATGTCCATATAAGGTCTTCATACAAAAGGGCTCGGTATTCTCACCATTTTCATGTGATTTCATGTGTTCTCTCTTACGACATATGGTTTAGGTGTCATGACTAGGCTATAGGTCTAGGGTTCGAGTGTATAGATCAAGGGTTCAGTTTTAGCTCTAGGGTTTCTTAAGGAGGTGCCACTTTAAAGTTGGGTTAGGGTTTATGCTCTAGGTTTAGGGTTTACGGTCTCATAGAACTAAGGTATAGTTGTAGAGTTAGGGTGAGGGCCCAGGTCTTGGGTTTATAGTATAGAATTTTTGAAGGAGGTGCAAAAATCCCATATCTAGTGTGTATCAAGCATTTGATATTTTATTATTCAAAAAACCTAGTTCTTTTTTGCAAAAATTCCACTGATCTATTAATAATCATTAGCAACAGTATAAAGATTCAGAAACTTGATAAAAATTACAAATATGTCAATGGACCACCTAACAACGATAATAGACACTAGCATGCCAAAGGTGCGTCGCCGTCATTGCCCCTCTATCACCGGAGCTGGGCAAAGCTTGTTGAAGCAGAGCTTGTTAAAATAGACAGACGAGAAGTTATCATGCTAAGGATCAAAAGTACCAACGTACCAGAGTATCAACCATCACCTATGATGCAAACATAGATCAGAAGAGTCTGGCCCCAAATCACACAAATGAACACAAAAGCCAACTAGATGCCGGGAGATCCGTCAGACACAAGACTCCACGCATCCTCCGTTGGTGCTATACGCACCACAAGGGCGAGGAAGAACTTATTATGGATTCAAGATGTAGTCACTGCCTCGGTATCCTAAAGATACACCAAAAACAATCAGATAAAACGGTGACCTCCCCCCAAACAAGGGGCCATGATCCATCACACCTCCAAGGCTCCAAGGCCATCGGAGCCGGATGGATGGTATCGCCAATGAGGGGACCTCTGCTCTCTTGTGTAGCATATCGGTGCAGGTGCATGTACTAGCTGACCCGAAGGATTTTTCCAAATAACCTAGTTAACATGCATATCAGAGAGGAAAGACATGAGTGGCTATTTCACTAAGGCATACATGTCAGCTAACATGTGCATGCTAGTTAGGAACAAATCTAGTTAAGCATTCACGACAACCTTATTAATTGGTGTAGACCAAGGTTGTTCATATTTCTTTCATTTTTCCACTTTAATTTATTTTCTTATGTTTTTTTCTACATAAATAATCTATGCCAAAACCTAGATCTAAATGTTCGATCAAAGTTGTGTATTAGATTTTCCTCTGTTACATCTACCTTGTATACACATATTAGGTCTCCATACAAAATAGGTGGGGTTTTTTACCATTTTCACGTGATTTCATGTGCTCGCCGTTCTATGGTATATGGCTTAGGCCTCTCAACTAGGTTCTAGATTTAGGATTCTAGGGTATAAATCTAGATAGGGGTTAGTTTTATGTCTACGGTTTCTAGAGGAGGTGCCACTTTGAAATTGGGCCTATCTAGGGATAAGGGTTTAGATCTGCGTCTGGGTTATATATCTATCGTATAGATGTACTGTTGAGGACCTCGGTCTATGCTTTAGAGTACATAGTTTTCGGAGGATGTGCATGGGAGTCGGAAGAAATAACCTAGTGGACGAGGTAGAGGTTGATGTAGGTGAGTCTGAGGTGGGCATGTGAGTCATGGAGCATCGACACGACACAATTCGAGTGGATGTTGCAGATTCGAAACTCACATATGGCAGATAAGCGACAAAGCTAGAGTGAACGACTCGGCCATGGAGGTGGGATTAAATTACTCTAAAAATATCTAAATCCACTTATTTAATTATCCTCGGCAACATAAATACGGGAATTTCCATTATTTACTAGAAAACGGATACTCGTAGCGATCGAGAAAACAAACCCTTGGGCCCCACTGACCCCTATGTTCTATTGTCGCCTCTCCTACATCTCATCCTAGGATCGTCTCTTTTGTCTAGGACTTGTAGCTTAGGTAGAGGGTCTAGGGTTTGGGTTTAAGTCTAGGATCTAGGATATAGGTTTAGGGTTTAATGTCAAGGTACAAGCTTATGTTATAGGGTTTATTGTCGAGGTATAGTGATTATGATATATGCAAAATTGTGCCCTGCCCATGGTGGCCACTGTGCACAGATTAGGTACCGTCCGATTAGGTTAAGGGTGCACACGGCGTTTAGATGGCAAACGGCAAGTATTCACAAAGTAGCTAACGTTTTGCAACCGAGAGCCAGACGGCGGTAGGGCGCATCATGGATAGTCTGTGCATGCAAAATACACCCGTGTCACATGGTAGATGAAGGCCATCAAGCACATATGCATGAAGGAAGGAGCAAGGTTTGAACCGTCGACGGCAGAACACACACATGAAATAAGGAGGCCGGCAGACACACATGCATTTTTCACGGCGGATATGCTAAATATTAGCGCCATGCAAGCCGTTGGCCACACATGCATGAATCAAGGAGCAAGGTTTGAACCGTCGGCCACAAAACATACACATGAAATAAGGAGGCGGGCAGACACGCATGTATTTCTCACGGTGGAGTTGCTAAATATTAAACACTGCATGCATTGACTGCATGATCCGTAGGCATATGCAAAATTCGTTGGACATGTATGCTTCAAGGCGAGTCTGCATGCATGCAATCCGTACCCGTAAGCATATGCAAATTTGGTTGGTTATGCATGCTTGCAACGTTGTTTCGTTAGCCGTGCCCGCGAGTAAGCTGTGAATAAACCTGCAGTGTATGTGGACAGCGGGTGGACAATTAGTCTATTGCATGTTGATCACCGTATAAGACGGATGAAACGGCTCCGTTAAACAGCCATCCTAACCGTGACCAAGACATGTGCAAAAAAGGATCATGCGCTACCATTATCGGACGGTGCATAGAGGGTGGCCACGGCCACCCCGGGCAGCAAATTCGCGTCGTATGATATATATCTAAAGGTTTAGGGTATAGATACAGGGCTTGCAGTTCAAGGTTTAGGAACTAGGATCTAGTGATCAACAATATAGATCTAATCCCTATACCCTAGATATAAACCCTAGATGATCTAATCCAAGTGAAATCATTAAGGCCCTTAGTAAGGACCCTAAAAGTGCCCCCGCAATCGCCAAAGCAAAGCAGCGAGCGTCACCGGAGCCTATCGGATGATCATGTGTGTATATATCCAATATAATATTTACAAGTACAATAAATTTTTGAGCTAGTGTGTATCGAATCACCGGATATTTTATTATCCAAAAAAAAACTAGTTAACATGCATATCCAGAGAGCAAAGACATGAGGGAAATCAGCAATTTGCCATAGGCACTAGGCACACGGAGAAGTCCGAAATACTCACGGCAAACCGTTTATCATGGGCATATGGTACGGCGGATAATAACCGGTAAATTGCAAAGTTTGCCAAAGTGTTGGCAAATAATCAGACACACGAGTTTGCCGTAGGCCCTAGGAACATGGAGAAGTCCGAAATAATCACCGCAAACCGTTTATCATAGGCATACGGTACGGCAGATACTAACCGGTAAATCGTCCAATTTGCCAAAGTGCAAATAATCGGACACACGAGTTTGGCGTAGGCCCTAGGCACACGGAGAAGTCCGACATACTCACGGCAAACCGTTTATACGGAAAGGCAGATACTAACCGGTAAATGGCCCAATTTGCCAAAGTGTGGCAAATAATCAGACACACGAGTTTGGCGTAGGCCCTAGGCACACGGAGAAGTCCGAAATACTCACGGCAAACCGTTTATCATAGGCATACAGTACGGCATATACTAACCGGTAAATTGCCCACTTTGCCAAAGTGTTGGCAAATAATCAGACACACAAGTTTGCCATAAACCCTAGGAACACGGAGAAGTCCAAAATACTCACGGCAAACCGTTTATCATAGGCATACGATACGGCAGATACTAACCGGTAAATCGTCCAATTTGCCAAAGTGCAAATAACCGGACACACGAGTTTGGCGTAGGCCCTAGGCACACGGAGAAGTCCGAAATACTCACGGCAAACCGTTTATCGTAGGCATACGAAACGGCAGATACTAACCGGTAAATGGCCCAATTTGCCAAAGCGTTGGCAAATAATCAAACACACGAGTTTGCAGTAGGCCCTAGGAGACAGACGGAGAAGTCCGAAATACTCACGGCAAACCATTTATCATAGGCATACGGTACGGCGGATAATAACCGGTAAATTGCCTAGTTTGCCAAAGTGTTGGCAAATAATCGGACACACGAGTTTGCCGTAGGCCCTAGGAGACACACGGAGAAGTCTGAAATACTCAGGGCAAACCGTTTATCATAGGCATACGGTACGGCAGTTACTAACCGGTAAATGGCCCAATTTGCCACGGTGTTGGCAAATAATCGGACACATGAGTCGAATTATTTGTCGTGAGCTTTTTCCTCAACTTTCGGCAAACTCTCAGAGGCTGGCTGACGGTAGGTGGAGATTTGTCGTGTGAGTTATTTTTCTTTCGGATGGCGAGCGGCAAATATCTACATGGGACACACTTGCAATTCCTAAACATTGCAACGATGATCTGTGTGTCAGCCCACGCCGGGATCGATCTATGTGTCTCGGAACAGTGGCAGCGGCTACGTATTACCTCCATTCCGGTTTATACAAGGCAAATATGTGTTTCGAGAGAAAAAAAGTTTGACCGTAAATTTTGTCAACAAAAAATACAAACCAAAAGTTATATCATTAGATTCATATTCAAAATACGCATTCTTATCATCGAGACAAGGATGGATGCAAGCCATTCATATCATTGCTCTTTGTTATTAAGCATATATCATTGAACTGATCGATCCTACTAAGCAGCAGTATATTAGGAGAGGAGGATCTATCGGGTCCAACAGAATATATAGAGAAGCACATATTTACAGGACACAGCGATGAGTAGAACAAATAGCACACACTGTAGTATATATATACGTGTAAAATAGTGGGTACACCCACATACAGTCGTTGGATCAGACTATAGGGCATTTTCCACCCTACATCGCGTTAGCGGGGCCGTCCATTGTTTTTTCTCCTCCGCACCGAGAGCCATGACCATCCCCGCACCTGACCACCTCCCACGGTTCCCTAATCCCCACCCTCCCGACCTCCCGGGCGTTGGTTCCATTCGGCGCGCCCCGCCGCCGCTGGGACTCACCGCTCGCGTGCTCGGACGCAGAACCCACACACATCTACGTCTCACGGCCGCCGCCGGGCTCCCGCGCATCCCCGTGCTCCTTCTCCACACCATGGGGGGTAGAGGAGGTCGAGTTGTGCTCCCCCTCAGTGCCCAAACTGCGGCTTGGCCGGCCATCGCCGAGGCCCCGCACCGCCTTCTCCATGCCCGTGAGCCCGCGACCTACCTTTTATCGAAAACAAAAAGACCCGTGGTCTACTCCTCACCTCCCCCGTCGCCCCTTGTTCCAGCACCGGGCGAGCTCCCCCCGCTGCGCCGGCTGGGGAGACCCCCGTGCCGCCGCCCCCATCCCAAATCTTACTGCCTGCATCAGCTCCGCAGGCCGCCGCGCTGCCCCTACCCGAAATCCCGCCGCAGGCCATCGCGTCGCCCCTACCCCAAATCCTAGTGCCCGCCGTCAGCCCAGCAAGCGGCGCCCCGTCCTTCACCTGCATCCTAGGCACGTGGTGGTCGACGGCTTGGCGCAGGTCTGGTGCGCGGTGTTGGATGCAAATTCTGTAGTGCCGTTTCCCCATTGAGTTTGTCCTTTTCATTTATCGATCTTGATTTGTTTCATCTCGTTATTTTTTCCGTGGATTTGTTCCCCATTGAGTTTGTCCTTTTCTTTTCTCGATCTAGAGGATGGATTAAATTGTTTGTCTTGAGATACATCGATTTGAATTTTGTTCGTTCTCTCTTTGTAATTAGAAGGATTAAATGTTTATCCACGATCTGAATTGATGCTTTGGCACAAAGCTGATTCCCACTTGCCACACTGGCTGCTCTGTCTCCAGCGATCGGTCGGCCGCCACAAGGTAATCTGACCGTCGACGCAAGTTGGAGGCGGTGGCCCTCCTCCAAGACCGGAGCAACACCCTACCCCGGACATAAAATCCGCGTCCATATATATATACTAGCTGGGACCGGCGTGGCGGCACGCCGCGCCCATGAATACCACCGTGAGATGCATTGACCCCCATGAGCAATCTTCTATTAGAGGATTGAGATCTGCAAAGTAATGTCCAATCAAGTCCACTCTCATCCGTAAGTTTGCCACTCTATGGAAAGCCTGGAATTTTAGTACTTGCTGAAATTTTGATAACTAAATGAAAAGTTGCAAGGGCTTCTAACAATTTGAACATAATAGGCACTGTAATGTTTGTTATCAACTGTACATGGTAAGAATACAATACACCAATAAGGGATTACGTGGTAACTAAATGGAAAGCTGCAAATGAACATTTACTATATATTTATAGTACTCCATATAACCATAAAAAATAGACCATACCATGAACGCATGTAGATCGAGACTTGCCGTTGTAATGTCGATTTTCTTATACATGTGAGAGGGATTGTAATTGAAATCAAGCACAACACATCCTGAGCTGCAAAAGGAAATAGTTTTAATGAAAATCACGAGAAAGACTTTAGTGAGTGGATTCTAAGATATAGAAGATAGTCCCTATTTCTTAAACTTCCTTTTTTAATTGTAGTGCTACAGTGGGTGGTAACTGGTAAGAGAATAAAGTCCTACAAACCGGGCAAAAAGAGTACATGTGCATGGGAAAACATAAATAATCAAAAATTAACTACAGTGGATTTAAATTTTATTCTCTATTATAACTTTTAGCCATCACCTAAAAGTATATTCTGGCATGTTCCCTCATTTTCAACAAATTTCAGTGAACCATAAATATTGTAGGAAAAACCTTCACAATGAAATTAATCTAAAAGAACAACATGGTCAGATGATCATGCACAGAACTCTACGCATATCAGTGAGAGGGACCATAATCCATACCTACTTCGTATATAATGGAGTTATCCTATTCTATTTTCCTTACCCACAATACTGCTAGGTAGTATTTGGTACACCACATAGCATGCACGTATGAAAGAGTGTCCCTGTTGAATTAGCATAAATTATACAGAGATAATAAATGGAGAACTCTTAGATCGAATGAAAGCATTAAGGGGAGAGAGAGACACACGTTACAGCTTATGGAGATAGTTGTCTCCGCAGGCGTTTATAGTGCTGTCAAGTTCAAATTGCTTCGAGCGACCCTGCTTTTGCTACAAAAACTTCTAGAAAAAACTAAGACTATGATTTGTTTTGGGATGAAATGGTCTCCTTCAACATGCTCCAACCAAAACAAGTTTTTGGATAAAAGACAGATATAGAGCAGTGAACGAATTTTAGCTGAAACCTCAGCCGGTTTTATTCCAAGGTATAACAGAAGAATCTATGATCACTCACATATGCAATCATTCTCTACAAATACATAATGCAATAGACTGCCATTGTCATAAACTTTAGTAGCTCGCGCAGCCATACTCTTGTACCATTAGAAACAAGCCGAAAATGCGGTAGAACCAGATCTGCCCCATAGGAGTTCAACACAGATAACAGACAGACATAACATAGGTTCCACATAACCAACAAAGCGTCCTAAAAAGCTCATTATTGTAACTTCCGATAGTAGGTGATCTTAGAAGGACTCATGGCCTCCAGCAAAGCCATGATCACCACCACGGTCACCACCAAAACTACCACCACTGCCATAGCAACTGCCGCCGCCTCCACCATAACTACCACCGCCTCCACCATAACCGCCACTGCCACGGTAGCCGCCACCACCACCACCTCCTACGGTTCTCTCATTGGCGAAATTCACATGGACATTCCGGCCATCAAGTTCCTACAAGTATCGTTGAGGTGTTAGATCCAGTATAAGAGCTATTAGGGGTAGGCACAATACACTGAAACATCCATCAACTGGTAAAAATATAAATACAGATATTAGTTACCCTAACTCCCTCACAAGAAAATGAAATAATCACCACAATTACACAACAGGAAATAAATGCGCTAATCTACAACTTAAAATCCAAATGCTAAATCAGGTTAGGACATCCTACACAGGTTTATTTAGATTCTACGCAACCAAACATAATCTACATGCTAGGAAAATCAAACTAGCTTCCTCTCAGCCCCATAGTACAGGCTACCAGATGCTAATTTAGATTCTATATACACATGCCAATACAATCTATCAACTCTGATATAAAGCGGAAGCACATGTCTTTTTTTCGACTGGCCTTACCATCCATCTGCTCTACAACAGACTTTGGTGCCCCATCCGCAAAGTTCACAAAACCAAACCCTCTAGACCTACCACTCTCTCCGTCAGTGATTACACGTGCTGTAACATGAAAACATTAAGGTCAAGAAGGGTTAAATACGATATAACCTTGACATGTAGGAATAGCTAAACAGTACACAAAATGACCATTATTAAAGATTCAAGATATGCAACCTTCAGTGACGTCTCGGAAGCTGCTGAAGGCATCTTTAGTAAGCCGTCATCCATGTTCTAGGACAGACCTGCGAAAAGAAGACATACAAAGTCCGGATGATCTGGACTTGCTTGTGTAGACACACATGAGAAGTTTAGCAAAAACAACTCACCGCCAAGGAAAAGCTTGGAAGACATGAACCGGGCAGCATTAAACAGGGCAGGAGCTGAGCCGGTTGGGGGCACTGCTTGTCAAAGCACTTCCCCTCAGAAGGCTTCCGAGCTTGTTGAAATCCGCCATGGAGGAAGACTGAACCTGTACGGACGCATAAATCAGGCTGATATTTAATTGAAATTCAGCATGGATACATCATTCTCGTTTATACCTTAAACTGATCATGTGGCATGCATGGTACTGATCATGGATTTTGTATAGAATACTATGAAGATGCAGTGGAAAGAATCTCACAGGTCAATAACAGTTGCTGAAAGAATCGGGGTCATTATGTAATGCTAGTTTGCTGAAGATGCCAAAAGCCAAGCATATGTAGAAACCTAGAGCTATTTATTTATCCCACAGTAAGATTAGTTAAGTTGCAAAGCTTGGGACTAATAGGTCCTTGTACAGTTTCTCTTGATAGCATACCGAGATCACTAAGTTGGTCTTTTAAATTCTCTAAAATTGTCACAACTAACTTTCTTAGGCAAGACTTAGTATATGTTATCGGCACACTAAAACAAGGAGACAACAAATATTTTCAAACACTAAACTAAGTTGATGGCTCCTTGGTATCTAGCTCTTCATGCAACCTGAGTACCATCATACCACTGGTAGAAAGGCAGCACACACAATCATGAAAGTTCTAGTTCTTTTTTAAAATACTGAAACAAACAGAGTCTCTCGTGTCATAAATTTTGAACTTAGAATTTAGTCTTAACTTTGACAAGCAAAACATAAGAATCTATTAAAACTAATTCTGAAAAAGAAATGCACTGCAAAATACGGCTTTGCATCTCCCATCCACCTGCTCAGTAATCAGCACGACAGCGAGTGATCAGATTTTGCTGTGAAGCATCTCAACCGTCCAACCATGACACAGCTTGAAGCCATGCTACATCAAACAGGTATGACTGTTAAATAAATAGATAACTTAGTTAACTACCATCTACGCTAAGGTCCCATTTGTTGTTTTCAAATAAGATTATACAATTCGACTACCATCTATGTGCCGCAAATGACAAGTCTTAAGATGCCACCGAATTAAGGTCAACCTCAACATTACATACTATGCATATACAGTAGTACTTGTATCTAGGACTCTCGCTGTCCGTAGCATCGCTGCAGCAGATGCGGACGCGACCGGTTGTGGTGGCGGAGCCCGGCTAGAGAGGACAAAGAGAGGGAACCGATAAGAACATACAAGCAGGAGATTGAACTCACCTAGTTTCCAATGGCTCGGCACGGAACGGTTCCGCCGAGCGCAAAATCGGTGCCGAACGATCGACGCCCACTTTGCAGGGAAGCTCAAGGATGGGCACGGGCGCTGCCTTCTTCCTAGGCTGCGCTTCCACAGAGGACGCCAAGAACGACATCGAGAAGGTCAACACCAGAACAACCAGACCCGCGAGACAAGGGGCCATGAGCAGCAGTTGGCGGAGGAGAAACGCGAGCGAAGCAGTGGAGATGTCGCCGAGCAGATGGAGGGCCGCCTCCTCCGCCTCCTCCATGGTGGCGTCCCGGCCCGTACCAACGGCCGAGTTCACGAGAGGCGGTCGCCACGACAGACATCGGACCGAGCAATGCGCGGCTCGAGGGCGCGGCCGACACCGGATCCCATCAGCCCGTGAAGTCGGTCAGTGGAGGACGAATCCGAGGCAGCAGACGCGGCGTCCCGTCTGACCGAAAGCGGGCTCGCAGCGCTGCGCGGCGCCGAGGCGCGGTAGCCCTCCGCTGCATGGCCGGGTCGGCCACGAGTGGAGCGTGGCAGACTGGAGTCGCGGCGCGAGGAGGAGAGACGGAGGATCACAAAGTTAGCGCCAGAATAATTTCGCCAACACCTTCGACTCGGGAGAGGTGCGGCGGGAATCGGGGCTGGTTCTCGGCAGACGGGTGGCGACGCGGTTGTGAGCGTGCGGGGATGGGCTCCGGGAGGAGGCGCACGAGGAGACGGTGGAGAGGCGCGGGGAGGAGGGGAGGGGGGGTGTGGAGTGGTATCTAGAGCTGACCACCCACGCGGGATGACGCGAGCGAGGCGCGGCGGTGTGGAACGGCGGCGAGGACGGGGAACGGGGTTTAGTATGATGGCCGGCGAGCGGCGAGTCCTCCGGCTCGGAAAGAGAGGAGGAGGAGGAGGAGCGCAGAGCCATGGTGGTGCGTGGACAGGGAGAGCGCAATCAGAGGTTAGTGGATGAAACCGTGAAGCGGTGTACGGAAGATATAAAGGACTGGGATTTTTCTCGAAGGACCGCGACTCAAGCAATGATAGAGAAATAAAAATATAGAGACATGTATAATACCAACACAGCAAGCAACAGTAGATAATGATTGACCTCTTACCGTCCAGTGCTATGGCCACACAAAGACACACCAAGCAGAAAAAGCATAAGAGCACGACACATGGGGCCCACGTGCCCACACAAGCGCCACCTACAGCCGGCCCACAACACAAACAAGCTACACGGCACCATGAACACACACAGAAAATTATGCAACCAAACAAGCGGACACGTGTCGTTGACCCAAAAATCAACAAGCCGCACCAAAATTCTGAGAAAAAGAAGATGTTTCCTGGTTTAGGATATGTATATATATATAGCACACAACGATGAACAGGACAGACAGTCTGTCCAGGCAGCACACACTGCAGTTTATTCTACACACAACACACAATACAAACACACACATAGCTAGTGGCTTGGCTTGCTAGCATGCCACGCAAGCAGGGAGGGCTTCACTTCTTGTCGGCAAAGGCCCTCGAAGACGCGAGCGCCAAGACGGGCGAAAGCCATCGCCGGCATGAGCGGCAGCTCGTGCCGATACTCACCAGGCAGGACATGCACCTTGGTGCAAACACCGCCCGCATGACGCCCTCGAGGAGAGCGAGAATCTCCAAAGCAAGTTCGTCCGGCAGCACGCCACTGCCTGCTGGCATGCAGGTGGAGAAGCAGAAGGAGCATAGAGCTAAAATCCAGAGAGCTACAACCATCTTGCGTGAAGGCATCTTGGAGCGGACCGTGACTGTATACTTGTGTGTGTGTGGGGGTTCAGTACTGTTGCCCTGAGGCTATTTATACAACGGCAAGTAGAAAAGGGGAGAGAAGGAATTGCAGCCTAACTTGTCATGTTGGCAGAGCTACACTAGGTGTTAATGCAACGGTAGTAATTAATTAATTCGTGTCTCACTTGTTTGTGATGTAATTCAAGGCGGCTAGGGTCACTAAGCACAACACAAGACTGAATATTCATCAAGGCTAGGACCTTTTAAGCTAGGATCTTTTAAGTCCGATCGAGCACAACGGAAGACGACTGAATACCGAACAAGGAGGCCGCCAACTTATAATGATGATGATAATGATGATACCGAACAAGGAGGCCGGCCAACTATCAGAGTGGCTAACATGGTTTTCGAATTACAACCTCACACCTCACTCACAATGGCTAGCTAGCTATAGCCTCCAAATTCCGCGGGCTGGTCTACCACGAGAAAACCAACGACACTGTATCAAGAAAATCTGTTGTGAGCATCAATCAAATCTGCTCACTGCTACTGATGCATTATGAAACAAGATTTGGGATTATTATTCTAACACAGGCTATCTGCTGCTAAATCCCAAATCTTCTTATACCTCATCCTCATGATATTTAAGGTCAGCAGCCACGCTCTGAACATCAAGGAGGCTAGCACTGTGTTTACCATGTATGGTAGTATATATGGACTGAAGCCAAGTACTTAGAAACTATCTCCTGGATGCGCATGTTTGACTCGAATACTTTATCAATGAGAATATCGCAGGCACTTATGGTTTTGATCAGATGTTTGTTCCTTTTTTCTAGCTTGCAACAAAGACGTTTAGTTCATCATAGTTCTAATCCTTAAGTACCTTTCTCTAATCCGGTTGCCATGTAATGGATCACATCTTTTGCAGCATAATTTTTTGCTTTTTCCAAAGACGATGCTTTTGAGCTCATCACCGAGTGAGGAGGAAGCTTTGTTTCAAGAAAATGTGAATGGTTAGCCAGTCCTCAATCAGACCTTAGTTATTGTTATCTAGTAAATGTCAGAGAGACATAGAGAAAACAACGCATGCAATATTTTGTAATTGCTTTATATAACATACAAAGTAACAGATCCTGTAACGGTCTGAACAACATAGAGAAAAATACACATGTATTTTAGAGAGTAAATGTAAGAGCCATGAGAACTGTTACAGATTGTTACCCCCAAGTAATAACCAAAATCTCAAGAACTAAAGTCTGTTTGTTTGGCTCAAATTTAGCCGACTACTGATCTTGCAGTATATGGAAGCCTGCATAAGATATGTTTAACTGATTTTCTGAATCTCTATATAAACCATGGTGACCAAATTCCAGGACCTTTTCTAGCTCTAGGATAACTCATATATAGACGTATAATCATCAGAAGCTTTCGACACAGACAATACCATTACCTAAGTGATAAGTTTACTAATATCCCGTCTAAGCTATGTGATGGTGAGAGGTGCTTTAAAATAATGACTCATTTAGAGGGGCAGCAGCTAGACGTTTTTCATATGTCAATTCCACAATCAAGGACGTGAGATGACACAGAATCAAGAAGAATAGAACCTGACCTGCCAAACGTACCGACTTCAAAGGACCTGTTTGTCTTTCTATAGACAGTACCATTCTGTGAAGCCTGCATAAGATATGTTTAAGTAAGACAGTACCATTTTTTCTGTTTTTCTATATAGAAGCCTGCATAAGATGGGTGTAGATGTCAAAGGGAGAAAGCTAGCTCTGAGTCAACTGAACAAGACTGACCAGTATTGCATTTCGAGGTACGCAAATTCTGTAAATATAAACATAAATATGTGATTCACTAAATTGTGTTCCCAGATTAGCATAGTACATACTGTTCAGGTTCATTACACTCATCTTTTGAACTATCTTTATGTTTTCTGAGTAAGAGCAGAAATTTAGTGAGACCGTTCAGAAGGCATTGTAATTCTATTAATACCATTGTATAAAATAGGAAGCGCACATGTGCTCAAAACTCAGCCTATTTTTCATGTCTTAACTGCAAAACCTTCTCTAAGCGTGATGCCTTGTATAATTTCTAAGGTCTATTTTTCGTGTTAAATCCTAACTTATCTGCTTAGATTGTAGCTATTATGGTACAGAACCTTCCTAGTCTTACATTAAACAGATAGAACAATCACCTAGGCAATGCATCGGTACTGAAACAGCTGGATCATAACACCACCATAGGGAACCGTGGTTTGTGGCAAGAAGATAACCGCCAACACTATATATGCAGCACTTAGCTAAAGCCTTATTATGGAACCGGTGAGAGGTGGCCGGCACCTATTTATATTAACCCTACAGCTTAGATCTGACTATATAGATTAACCTAGGCAAGAGGCGATATAGTCAGAAATGGTATTGAAGTAAAACTCTACAATTCATTACATGGTAGTTGATGGTTTCGCAGTTTTGATAATTCATGGTAGGGAGTAACTCATAAGAATAAAATAACTGCAACAATAGTATATGGATTTTACCTCGGTCTGTTGAGTAACAGCCAACCAAATGCAAGACGCTAGCATTCATTTATCACTTCCAAGCAATATAAGTACAACCTAACAACCTCAAGTACTATGATCAGCTCATCTTTTCAAGGCATCGCAGGCCTAGCACCAGTTTAATCTGATGTGAGGATCTACTCATAATAAATAGCAAATATTTAGTATAGTTCCACATGTATGTTTCCAAATTTGGTAAGTACAAAAAGCCATAGGTTTGTTCCATATGTAAAACAAAATTAAAACGACTGTATCACTATTGTATAACTATTAGGAATAGAATGAGTGCATGACACACATACAAGGGTAAGAAGAAGAAAGTAGAAACAATCACTACAATCTTTTACATAATTTACTTCAGGACATAGACCTACTATCCTCTCTGCAAGCATAAAAGTATTCGTAAGCATGCACCCATTTGAATTACAGTAGCCATGGTAAAATAAGAAAAAATGTTTTAGACTAATTTACAAATGGTATAAACTTTAGGATAACGTAAATCGTGAAGTCGGTCAAAGCCGAAGCTATCAATCTCACTCCAATGATATAAGCACAAATGGTTTTAGGAGCAGCTTACTTGGTCTAACAAGTGTTATTGTCCAAGATTGCACTAAATAAATGTGGACAAAACTCTGTATGTGATAATCGGAAATATATACCTCTTTGTGGACAGAGAACGGTTCATAATAGTGCCGACCACTAATCAACCATGGAATATGTATTGAATGTCAATCCTTTTCAGACCTATCTACTTTATATCGAAATTAGAGGTGAATTTATCATTTCTCTCTCGATATTAGGTTGCATATTTGCATTTCAGACCATCCTAAGTGAACTGGTTGCTGCTTGAATTGTATCCCACTTTGGTCCAAAAGAAAACAGAAACATGATCTTAGACTTGACTATTAAAATTATTATTCGATGCATATATCAACCAAAGTCCAGTGAAACGAAACTCACGTATTTTTTAACATGGATGGTGCCATAGACAACCAAATTGGTCATGTTACCAATCAAATAAGAAGTCAATTGAAAGTTATAGAACATGTAGAAATAATGAAAATCATGTCCCTTATGTTTTCTGCATGAAAAACACAATGGTGAGTATGGTGATTGATCAATATATTGATGTTACATTGGATACATTGTCACAATATAGCATTCAGCAACTGAATCAAATAAATCAAAAGGGTAAATGATGTTCGTCCACAGATACCAAACATATTCAAGAAAACCTCTTTAATATCAGTTGTATTAAACCAAGAACAACTCCTGGTATAGCAGTCAAATTAACCAATTCCATATGATAGATATAACAGGGATGTAACCTTTGTATTTAGTTCTATGTTGCTCATGGTCTCTATTTTGTGATGGAACTACACTACCATGTCCGCTCAACATCCTCACATTGTAGTCACTGCAAGAACAACCACGAAATAGAGAGAAATCAAAATGTGGATTACAATCAGAAGAATCATTGCACACCCACAAGGAACCAGTCGGGCAGAGCTGTATTTCTAGAGAAAACGGAATTAGACATGCAGCTAGAAAAGGTTAGAAGCCCCAAAATTGTAGCTGAATATCTGACGTTCAGTTCAAGTTGCTACATACCTTCATATGCATTATCTGAAAGTCTTGTCCTTAGATTGTGCATTCAAAGTTCAAACTGTGCAACAATAAAACAAGAGACTAATATATGCCTATCTGAACAAAAGAAAAAGAACATCAACCGATCTCTTGATATTAACATGCAAGCAGCATAGCTCTCCTACTTAGAACCACCTATATATTCCATTTTTTCTACTCGATCATGTCAGGCGAAAACAGGGCATAAAGTAGAAGAAAATGTACTTACCATTAATCCACAACGAAGAACAATCAAATTTTCTTTACAGTTCCTGTAAATGGAGAAAGATGGGGAAAATGCATTTATAAATCAGAGAACAAAACAAATGAACAACATTGTATTTGACAAATGAACAACATAAAAATAAGATGATTAATCATTTCCACTGAAGAAATTAGGAAGAACGGAGAACAATTTTAACCTTGTAAGGGGATTAATTCTTCTTGGTTCTCATCCTAGCAGAGTATAGTCTTAATCTGAATGTAGCTTGCTAGCACCATAAAAACCAATAAGTGAGAACCTATTGGTCTAATTCCATGAGAGCATCATTGCGTGAAATGGTAATAAGGGCACACTCATAGTAAACTGTTTCCTAGCAAAGCCTATAAGAGTTTAGGGGGGGAACCTAACAGACCTGATAGCACAAGAAAAACACTTCTTTTAGAAGGCCACGACATGTCTTGTCTACCTGGCTACATGTATCTAGCTACCAGCTCAGAGACCAAATGGAAGAAAGGTACGAGAAAGCAAAATAGTAGTTTCAAGCAAACCAGTAGCTTTAATACAAAGGGATAAACCACATTTTAGAAAAGAAAAATTCCAGGGGTCAAATAAGATCTAGAATATTTTAAATTATGTTAAATGAAAGGCATCATGAAAATACATCACCTTTGCAAAAAACTAACGCCAAATGTCAGCATAGACAGTATCATGAGGAATGCAGAGAAACACTTGGAACGCCATGAAAGCTGTTTCATCCTTGCTCAGTTGTCCGTCACCACAAACTGCAAGTTAGATTACATGTGCTATAAGCTTCTATTTAAAACATCAAGGCCTTTTGCAATCATTATTTCTATGCATAAGCATACTATCGTATATAAAAGGAAGCATCACAAGTATGAAAAGACCTTCAGCAAATAGATAAAAAAGAATTGGCCAAAGAAACTTAACTCGCCTGATACACACGAGGCGCTCAATTGATGTTCTCTTTGAAAAGTAAAACACGCCTTGTCTTATTTCTCTTTATCATATAGAACCCTAGCCCTCAAACATCCAACAAAAAGATACACATATAGTTTAACCTTCATGAGGTAAAAGTGCATGGCCAAAGAAATTCAGATGAACCGTGAGTGATGACCGCACCTATTTATATTATCCTCGCAGCTTCAATCTGACTATATAGATGAACCTGCGAGAGGCGATATAGTCAAAAGTGGATATTAACGAAAACTGCAATTCAAGACTGATAGATGGCCGACAGCTTCAACAGCTAATGTGGACTGCCTCCGCTCCTTTTGAAGTTGCTATTACCCACTAATATGGATGTTATTTCATTTTCATGCATTCCCAAAACTCTCCAGAGTGGGTTTTGCCCAAAAGGATTTATAATATTACCGAGGAGCACACATACTTTACACCATGTTTTATATGAAAGCAAATACTATAATTAGATTTAGCACTTTCTACGACAAAGACGATTACACCGATTATAGAAAATTAATTCATGAAGGCTGGACGATACCTAAACTAATTTAGCACACCGACTTAGAATTAACTTGGAAAAACATGGACATGAAAAGAATTACAAGGCGGATGGCATCACAGCTTGCAAGGGACTCTCCTCAAACGGACATCCCAATGGTAACGCCCAATGCAACCGTGTAGCTCTATGGTATTAATAACACTATGGGAGCAAAAAATATAGGTGGATATATTTTCATAGTGAAAATAGGAGCATCCTGATCACCTCTAGTCTCATGAATAATCATAACCAAGCAGCAACACTACATGATACCTGATTGCAACATTCATAATGCAAAGCATTCATCTTAGAAATCTAACAGCCACACCTAGAAGAATGCACAATAAAGTTAGAGGTGCTAACTTCTTTTTGTTGAGCAATCAAAAAATTGTACCCCTGAACCACCGAGTCAACAACATTCACGTAAGTTATTGCTAGAGAAAACTCATTAAGCCAAAAAATATTACCTGCACTTCTTAGTTTTCCAGTATGGCACAATAAGATTTTCCCATCCCATGGCTAGATAGGAATCACTATGTTAATCTCCAATAAAACAAAAGAGTACCTTAAATTATAAATCAATCAAGTGTCCCATTCAGCAGTCAACTTATCGATAAGCAAACCATTGCAATGTCAACAAAAGAACGCTATCGAAAAGCAAAGAGTGATAAAACTGAAACAACAAAATTGAAAGATGCACTATTGGGCGGTGCAAGACTTATTGGATTACTCTATGAACACTCTAGTCCGAAAGGTAAAGGACGTTTTACTCCGACAAAGATTTCTAGCGCCTAACTCCTCCTAGGCCTCCCAGAAATTTACGCACCATTTTGGCAAGAAAATTGAGCCAATACGGTCCTCTCCTTGCAACCTTGCTCTATTAGGCACATTCTAAAAATTTATACTAATCATCCCATGGTAGTTTGACATGGGTTTATCAGTTTCCGAACCCAAATTTAGTAATGCATCAGAAAATCTAACTTGCATAGTTTGTAGCAGACTCAAATCCCATAGAACGACCAGCAAGTAAAGGACCAGCAAGGATAAATTCCTCCCACTAAGCTCTCTATCCAAAGAACACATCAACTAAACTTACAAAATATGCAATACATTGGCAAAACCTTAACTCGGCAATATAACTCAATGATAACACATGGGAAAAAATGAGCCATGAATTACTCTACCTATGCAAAGAAGGAATGCATCAATCTATAGCCAAGGTATTAACCTTTTCTTGTGCCTACCCAAATCACGTATATGAAAACTCACCGCAAAACACAAATGGACTGTAAGCCTACTATAGAAAATGTGGCCTCCTGAGTTGGCAATTCCATATGGAAGTAGACCCAGAGAAGAAAACAATATAATAGAACAAGTAAGCGCCGAAAAATTCAGAAAAATGATCATAAAAAAAAGAACGAAAATAGAGGAAGAATAGACCAAAGAAAACAAGTAATAAAATCCCAAATCATGAATATAAGGTGCCTAAGATATCGCTAGAACTACGATTAGGGTTTAAAATCAAGACTCAACAAAGAGAAATTTGAAGGAAAGCTCAAAAACATGGAAGAGCTTCAAGAGAAATTGTCTTTGAACAAAAATAAAGATTCTTAGTTAGCACTATGGTTCGTAACTAAAAAGTTCTACCCATTACCTATAATCTTCGTAAAAATCACCTTCTTCCATAACACCTCCGAACCAAAATAAAAGATATAAATTAAAACCCCACACAATAGATTAATAAGTGCAAGAACATATTAGATTCACACCATCGAGGTACGCAGAACTACCGATGATTATTTGCGACATCACATAATAAAGAGAATTCTAAGAAAATACTCGTAAACATGAAGAGAAAGATTCCTAATATGCATTATAATCGATATTAAAAATCTAACCATTACCGCTAGGTTTGGGTCCAATCTTCAGAGAACTTCATCTTCTTCTTTCATACTAACATAGATGAACCCGCATGTGTGAGAACATATGCCCGATTTCATAGAAGATACCGTAGGTAATTTTACTCTTATTCTAGGACACACCAAGAACAAGATGCCGCTCTGTGGCCATGAGCGAGGACACACCATGAGGTCGCCCTCTTGCATGCTTCCTCCCATCATCACCACCGTGGTCAGTGAGGCGAGAGGAGAGCCGGAGATGGAGGACAATGGTCGGCCACCGCCCCGACGATGGCGATGATGGGACCTCGACCCGAGGAAGGATGGGGAGGCATTGTAGTAGGGCACGGAGACTTCATCTCAGTCGGCTTGGCTCCTTGCCGTTGGAGGAATTGTGGAGGACAAAGAGGTTGGGATTGAAAGAGGAGAGGGAATGGGGTGGGCAAGGCAACGCGGTGGTGGTGCGGTGAGAGAGAGGAGGACTGGTGAAGGGAGGCGCTTGGCGCGCATGGAAAGAAGGATTAGGGAGGAGGAGAGAGAACGCGAGGATTGGGTGGAGGAGAGAGGACACGGGACACCACGCTCAATCGACCCATCCGAAATCCATCCGGAGCGATCGAGCTGGACCATCTAAAGGATGGCCCTGACACTATAACAGACGGCAGACAAGCGGTATTACATGGCTTGGAAAATGAGAGAGCATCCAAGAAAAGAACACACATGCACCAACATCTGCATTCTCCACCACGACAGTAGTCCATGCTTAAAATAGACTACCAAGATCTCACGGGAGCTATGTGGGTATGATCGGATGGTCGAAATTCATTGATTTTTGTGGAGGCTCCCAGGGGTCTCACCAATTACATCTTTAGATGGGATTTAAACCAACTCTAACCCTTCCAAACCACCTCGATCCAGACCAAACCAAACATAGCCTTAGTCTGCATCAATTAACAATTGCTTGTCATGAGACTAAAACAATGGTCGGTGGATTATTTAGTCCTACCAGATTCCCACCTGTTATTTTGATTTCCAATAATTTTTTGTATGATTTGAAATAAAACCTCACCTCTTTGACCACCCCGGGTTTTGATCCGCTTGTACTATCGACTCATGATTCCTAATGAGAGATGCCGCTGTGTTTCGTGCCATAGGTCCGTAAACTTGTATTGTTGTGTACCACCGTCCATCTCCATTGGTCAAGACACCGCACAAAATGAATGTGTGACGATTTTATAGAAAATTTGTACTCGCCAAACAAAAAGAATAGAGATTGCGTAAAACAAACTTTTGCTTACATCCTAACTATTTTAATCCAATCTAGTAGACTCGATACAAAACTATTCAATGCAAATATTCGCATAACAGATCATGAAACCCTAACCTCAGAAACAAACAGGCTAGTGCAACAAATCAATGACAACAACGCCGCCCATGTATGCATTGCTAGTGCAATCGCCAACTCAAGAGCACCAACATTCTCAAACAAGCAAGCCAACTCTACCTCATCGATCACGACGCGACACTAGACGCCCCACTACATCGACGATGGCTCGAATGGTGACATCCTGCCTTTCCCCGCTATATAAAAAGATGACATGGGGTTCAGAGGACCCAAATCCTCTAGAAAAAGAACTTAAGGAAACAAATTACGTGAATCGAAGAACTTTAAATCACCGTGTGATAATGACCCATAGCGGTTGTCGAAAACTTGGAGTTCTTGTTGGCGGACATTTTGTTGGGGCCTGCAGCCCTCTTCTTCCCTCTCACCGCAATCACTTGATGAGGTAGAAGAAGAAATACACACTGCTTTTCACAAGACGCCGCTTACCCGCGCCCAACGCCTAATCCTTTCTATTTCAAATGGCTCAACACATACATGGAGGTACACACGCACACACGCAAAGATTACCTGTGAGAGCCCTCCGCTGGCCGCACACACCACGGTTACGACGGAGACTACATCTCCGCTCACTCTCCACACACACACGCCACCGACAAACTACATGTCCTTATATAAGCCTAAGGACACAGCCAGCACGCACGCTGCCCAACTACCTGATCCTATTTCTACTCACACGTTCAGCACTAATAGCTAGATCATCCATGATCCACATGACCCGGCCGGCTAACATGCACACACATACATGCAGCTAACTACCTGGCCATGGTCTTGCACGACTCACGCACGCACTAGATCATCCATGATCCACATGACCCGGCCGGCTAACATGCACACACATACATGCAGCTAACTACCTGGTCATGGTCTTGCACGACTTACGCACGCACCAGATCAGCCCAGCCACTCGTCCGATGCCTTGAGTCAAGATTTGTGCTAACACATTTCCGCTGTGCCTATTTTGACGCTTGAGAGGTGAAGAAAAGAGGCACTCCGCCATCCATGGATCACGCATGACCAACATGAAGTTGTAAATACAAAATTGTTAAAAGAATTTAGCCAAAACAGTCTTACTGCTATATGAATCTGTAAACTAAAGTTATTGCATAGACAGAGGGATAACAAAAGAAGATCTAAACAGTCGTGGTTTGCCAGAGAAAAAATATTGACTAAGTGCTTACTCTTTCTATGAACACACATCTTTCATCGTGGCACCGTGGGTCACAAATGATGTCACCGGTAATCTCCAAAAGAAAACCAAAGGATGAGCAAAAAAACAAAGGCAAAGATAAAATAAAGAATAACATCAAAGAGCCGTAACCAACCGTGAAACCACACGATGGTGATACCACCACCCACTACGGAAAATAACACGCCAAAGAATGGACCATGCCACTAGATTTCCTTCGACACCCACAAGAAGTCGTTGATAATCGTAGCCTCTATGGCACCAAGTTCGATATTTAAAGAAATACCACTCCATTACAAAGGTACTCGCTATGTCCCCGACCTCCCATCGAGAAAGGGAACAGCTACTTCATTTCGCACTTTAGTGGTAAAACCAAAGTAAAACGATCCAATATTAGTTGTGTTAAGAACCATATTGCTTATGTGGTTCATGAAATGTAACAACCTCCTTGATAAAACCAATCCCATATGTATAGGCGTAAATCCCCTTGCAAATCGCTTAAAACTCATATTATAAATATATATGCGTAAAAGGAAGAAAGACCTTAGAACATCCTAACTAAGGGAATGCATAAAATCTCTTTGATGTTTTTTCCTAAATGTCCTCATGTAGAGGTGGAATTGAACTTCCTTTACTTTGGTAGATTCTAAACACGCTTATGGAAAGAGTTCTATCGAGAGAACCCAAGTTAAGTTTTCAGAGGGGTTCAATATAACAAGTAAAAAGGGTCCGTCTCCGCACAAAGTTTATAATCCGAAAACATTTTTGTGTTCAAAATAACTAAAGGTTTCATGGATCAAGATGAAAACTATGAACTATTAAATGAATGTCGCCAAGCACAAAACAAAAATAGTAAAGTATAGATCCCCATAACTTCACGAGACTCGCTCCAAAAAAGAGCGAAAACATATCTAAAGATCAATTGTCAACATCCATAGTATCGTAATAATTTAAATAGTACATTATCAATCTTGTGAATGAAGATGGCATAAATCAAACAAAAGACACTACAAAGACACCGACTTCATTTTCATGAGCATGTCACCATTTCAAAGGCTACAATTATGTTCAGATGCTACAATCTAAAAGAAAGAACATACCGAATCTTGTGAATGAAGATGGCATAAATCAAACAAAAGACACTACAGAGACACCGACTTCATTTTCATGAGCATGTCACCATTTCAAAGGCTACAATTATGTTCGATGCTACAATCTAAAAGAAAGAACATACTTATATCGTAAGAATATTCCTCCGCAAATTGGAAGATAATTGCGCCACACCGAACTCTCGCTTATAATTGATCCACATCGAACTCTCAAAAAAAAAAAAAGCGCTTATAATCCTGTCCCGGCTTAAGAATGACTTAATCACAGTACTGACATATAACCACAATTTTAGCGAATCATATTGGTGTGACCCAAATGAAAAATCAACTTAATGAAACCACAATTTTGCCTTCACCAAAGACATGATGGCATTGGAAAATGAAAATTGACCTTTATGAAATAAAATGGTGGCGGGTTCGGTGGCTATGGAGATGCACCTTGATTAGTAGAGAGAAATACCCATGAGTTGAGAGCACCATGCGGTAAAATGGATCTGCATCCAACTTCAAAAATGAAACAATCATCTTATTCTTATTACCTCAAAAAATCGCTTTCCATAATTCAAGAAAGCATCAAAGCCAACCATGTAGATATAAACTCAACTTTTTGGTATGCAGAACTTGATTTCTGTGTCGAACAATTGGTAGCCACCACCGAAAGCTAAGTCAATTCCAGGTCAAATAATTAGCAGGCATCACCACCGAGTCCAACGCACAGACACAACAAGACCTACATGAGAACAAAACAATGTTCAATATCAAATCATGTAAATCACCTGGATGCGGTCTCGATGGAATGTGAAAGCAACCAAAGAAGGAAAATTCAAGAGGGCAAGGATGAATCTTGAACTAATCAACCACCATAACCAAGAAACCTAATGGAATTGAAGCTTACTTAACCGTGATTCACTTGCATATCATTGTCCCATGGGCGGAGCCCTTCCGGCAGTGCTTTGGCTGTAGCGTGATCCACATTGGTGGCACCAGAGTGCCTCATGCCACTAGCCTCAGAGTCCAGCGGCACCAGCAGCTTGACTTTGCACACCACATCCTCCTGACAGCCCTCCTCGCCCCTCCTCTGGGCCATGCCACCCCGAGCCCACCAATTTATCATCGGGTCACGAAAGGCGCAGCCTCCTCCCATCAAATAATAGGTCAAGTCCTTAGTCTAACAACAACATGAATCCATTTAACTCCTTACTTAGAGCATTAGTCAAATGGCATTGCAGATCGTCCAAGGAGAAATCACACGCACATCATTGATTCAGAAGTGGCACAAGCCAACTTACTCAATCCTCATCTGCAGGCCTCCGCTGCCAATCGAACTCAGAGGCGCAGAGATCTGAAAATTCAGAGTATGGCATCAAAAGTCCGAAACTGTATTTCGATCGAAAGAAAACAAATGAACTCGACATCCTTCCCCGACACCTGTACACAAACTCTGGGTTCTCAGTGCAGCCACCCAACACCCAACGTTAAAAAATCAAGCACATGCTTACTCCCTGGCCTAACAACAATATTAATCCATTTAACCCCATATTTAGACAAGCAGACAATCAGATGATCATCAAAAGGAAATTCCTAACTTCCGGACATGTGCTACTCTAATTTCAGTTCCTGTATTTCAATATACTTGTGAACCTATCGCTTTAATCACACAAATTGTCATAGGAAGAATATATTTTACAAATTAACAGCATATATGCATCTGACCAAGCGCAAGTTCTGAATTAACAATATATGCATCGTCTCACCTCCCTGTAGCACAACTAGACAATGAAGAACATGCAGCAGTAGCAGTAGCTAGCATTCTTGGCCGTCTGCTATGCGAGGAAACGCCACTCGCTGTTGGTCCGGGCAGCGGGGAGGCCCGAGTAACAGGGCGCATGGGTGGCGGCGGCGCTGGTCGTCATCGCCGGCAAGAGAGTGCTGCAGCGACCGCTAGACGAGCCGGGCATCGCCTGGCCGTCAGCTCGTCGGTGCAGGGAATTCAAATCGGAGGCGAGGTTGTCGGTGGAGGGCTGGACGCCGTCCTGGAGGTGGGGAACGAGGAGGAGGGGAGGAGGACCGTCCGGAGCCAGACCATCCATGGCGGCCGGACGCGGTCGCTGCCGGTCCAGACCTGGAGGACGCCGGCGTCTGCGAGGGATGTGTCTTCCTGGCCGTACAAGTCGGCTCCGCATGGTGCAGCCGGTCGCCGTGCAGCGCCACCACTACCGACTTCCGCACCGCCACCGCCATGGACGCCAACATCGAGTCTTGACCCGCTGCTCCTGTGTAACGCCGGGATCCTGATCTCGCCATGGGGATGCTAACGAGGAGGAGGAGGAGGAGGAGGAGGAGGCGGTCTTGGTGCGGCGGGCGGCGGCGCGGGGACTCGTCGTCGCCGGCCGGGATCGACCAAAGGGAATGGGGATAGGAGGCTCTGGATTGGGGATTGGAATTTCGGTCCGTACGTCGAAAATCGGCCAGTCGCGTACTTAGCAAAGCTGCCCTGATTTAGACGATTTTGGTCCGCCATCCAGATCGAACTCGTGCTCCTAAGACGCCTTGGGACGCCGGACGTCACAACAAAGGGCGTGGGCCAGCTTTGTCGAGACAGTCCTATTTTCACCCACTCCACTCGCTTAGATCGGGCGACCGCGGAAGAGCTCGTCGCCATGACTTCGCTTACGAGCCCCGCCGAGACATGCTCACGCCTAGCTACGCTTAGCCGTCGTTGCCGCCCGCCCACGCTTTCTCCGCCGCCAGACCTACCTCGCCAGTAGCCGTGGCTGCTCCGCGCCACCACCACGCCCGCTAGGGTTCCGACATTTGGCCGATTCGCCATGGACTCGAGCGACGAGGTGCTATCCATCGATTGACGAGGGCGAGATATCGCCATGGATTCCGACGACGAGGAGTTATCGCCGAACTCCTGGAGGAGGAGAGCGCCGAGGTCGCCGAAGCGAAGAGCACTTGCAGATTTCGATCGCCGCCCACCAGACATGCAGATGGCGGCCGGTTGCGTGGTTCTACGCCAGTCGCATGAAGTGCAAGGCGAGACAGAGGATAGAGGGTTATTGCATTTTGTCCCGACATTACCACGACCAACACTCCATGGAGAGGACGTGTTTCGCTGCCGTTTCAGGATGAGCCGGAAGCTCTTCCTCAAGATCGTGCATGCCATCCGAGAGTTCGACCCATATTTCCTTTGCAAGAAGGACTGCACCGGCTTTGAAAGATATGACCAAAAAATCGTCTTTTTGCGTTTTATGGCCAAATTCATGAGCTATTGCCCACTGCTTATGTTCCAAGGAGATTTACAATGACCGTAAGAACCGATACATGTTTGAGAGTTATACCAAAACTCATCGCTTTCACGCTTTTATGGCCGGTTTCATGAGCTATTGCCCCCAATTTTGGGTTCCAGGGCGACTTACAACGACCGTAAAACCCGATACATGTTTGAGAGTTATTACTAAAAACTCGTTGTTTTCGTGTTTTATAACCATTTTCATTAGGTATTGCCCATAGTTTTTGTGTTCTAGGAGAATTTGCATGGTCTATAAGACCCATTACATTTTGAGAGATATGACTAAAAACTTGAAGTTTTCGTGTTTTATAGACGTTTTCATTAGCTATTGCCCACTGTTTTGGGGTTCTAGGGCGATTTACAACGCACCTTAAGACCCGATACATGTTTGAGTGTTATGAACAAAACTCGCCGTTTTCATGTTCGATGGCCATTTTCGCGAGTTATCGCCTGATCTTTGGGTTTTAGGTGGATTTGCATGGCCCATAAGACCCTATACAAGTTTGAGAGATATGACCAAAACTAGTCGTGCTGCTTATGGCTTAATCCATGATCTATTACCCATCGCTTTTGGGGTTCCGCAATTTACAATGACCATAAGAACCGATACATGTTTGAGAGTTATGAACAAAAATCGCCGCTTTGTTTTATGGACCTTTTCATGAGTTACCGCCAATATTTTTTGTGTTCCAAAGTAATTTGCATGATTTGTAAGACCAGACATACAGTTTGAGAGAAATGACCGTAAACACGCTGCCGTGTTTATGGCCATTTTCATGGGTCCACTCTTCTCGGGTTAAACTACGATTTACAACGACCGTAAGATCCGATACATGTTCGTGAGATATAACCAAAAACTTGTCGTTTTCGTGTTTTTTAGCTGTTTTCATGAGCTATTGCCCACATTTTTGGGGTTCCATGGAGATTTCCATGGCCCATAAGACCCGATACATCTTTGAAAGATATGACCAAAAACTCGTCGTTTTTGCGTTTTATGGCCAAATTCATGAGGTATTTCCCATTGTTTTGGGGTTCCAGGGCGATTTACAATGAATGTAAGAACCAATACATGTTTGAGAGTTATACCAAAAACTCATCGTTTTCATGTTTTATGGCCGGTTTCATGAGCTATTGCCCCCAATTTTGGGTTCGAGGGCGACTTACAACGACCGTAAAACCCGATACATGTTTGAGAGTCATTACTAAAAACTCGTTGTTTTTGTGTTTTATGACCATTTTCATTAGGTATTGCCCAAAGTTTTTGTGTTCTAGGCGGATTTGCATGGTCTATAAGACCCATTACATTTTGAGAGATATGACTAAAAACTTGAAGTTTTCGTGTTTTATAGACGTTTTCATGAGCTATTGCTCATCGCTTTAGGGTTCCGTATGCATTTACAACGACCTTAAGACCCGATACATGTTTGAGTGTTATGAACAAAACTCGTCGTTCTCATGTTTGATGGCCATTTTGAAGTTATTGCCCACATCTTTGGGTTTTAGTGGATCTGCATGGCCTGTAAGACCCATTGCATGTTTGAGAGTTATGACAAAAAATCGCTGCTGCATTTTTGGTCATTTTCATGAGCTATTTCACGCTTTTGGGTTCTAGGGCAATTTACAATGGCCTTAAGACCCGATACATGTTACAAAAACTCGCTATTTCCGTGTTTTCTAGCCATTTTCATGATCTACTGCCCACATTTTTGGGGTTCCATGTTGAGTTTCATGGCAAATAAGAACCGATTATATGACCAAAAACTCGCGTTTTTATGCTTTATGGCCAAATTCATCACTATTGCCCATCGCTTTTGGGGTTCCGTGGCATTTACAACGACCGTAAGACTCGATACATGTTTGAGAGATATGACCCAAAACTCGAAGTTTTCGCTTTTATTGTCGCTTTGATGAGGTATCGCCTACGCTTTATGGTTCTAGGGAGATTTAGAGCAACCTTAAGACCCGATACATGTTTGAGAGTTATGAACAAAAACTCGCTGCTTTCATGTTTTATAGACCTTTTCATGAGTTATCGCCAAAAGTTTTTGTGTTCTAGGCGATTTACATGGCCTCGTAAGACCCGCTACATGTTTGAGATATATGACCGTAAACACGCTGCTTTCGTGTTTATGGCCGCTTTCATGAGTTATTGTCCACTCTTCCGGGTTAAAGGCGATCTACAACCACCGTAAGACCCGATATATTTTCGTGAGATATGACCAAAACTCGCTGCTTTCGTTTTCTCATTGCTTCATGAGCTATTGCCCACATTTTTGGGGTTCCATGGCGATTTTCATGGCCCATAAGACCCGATACATCTTTGAAAGATATAACCAAAAACTCGCATTTTTATGCTTTTATGGCCAAATTCATGAGCTATTGCCCACTGCTTTGAGGTTCTAGGCGACTTACAATGACTTTAAGAACCGATACATGTTTGGGAGCTATACCAAAACTCATTATTTTCACGCTTTATGGCCGGTTTCATGAGCAATTGCCCCAGCTTTGGGTTCCGGCGACTTACACCGTCAGAAACTCGATACATGTTTGAGAGTTATTACTAAAACTCGTTGTTTTCGTGTTTTATGACCATTTTCATTTGGTATTGCCTACGCTTTCGTTTGATGACCATTTTCGTGAGTTATTGCCCATGTTTTTGGGTTCTAAGTGGATTTGCTTCGCCCGTAAGAACTGCTACATGTTTGAGAGTAATGACCAAAACTCTTCGCTTTCTCGCTTTATGGTCGCTTTCATGAGCTATTGCCCATAGTTTTTGGTTTCCATTTGATTTGCATAGCCTATAAGACCTGCTCATGTTTGAGAGATATGACTAAAACTTGTAGGTTTTGTGCTCGCCATTTTCATGAGCTATTTCACATTTTTGGGTTCCATGGCAATTTTCATGGCCCATAAGACCATATTCAAGTTTGAGAGATATAACCAAAAGCTCGCTTTCGCTTATGGCTAAATTCATGAGCTATTGCATCGCTTTTGGGGTTCCATGCGATTTACAATGACCATAAGAACCGATACATGTTTGAGAGTTATGAACATAAACTCGTCGTTTTCGTGTTTTATGGACCTTTTCATGAGTTACTGCCAACAGGTTTTGTGTTCCAGGCGGTTTTGCATGGTCTCAGAAGACCTGCTACATGTTTGAGAGATATGACCGTAAACACGCTGCTTCATGTTTATGGCCGCTTTTCATGAGTTATTGTCCACTCTTCCGGGCTAAAGGGCGATTTACAAAGACCGTAAGATCCGATACATGTTCGTGAGATATAACCAAAAGCTTGTCGCTTTCGTTTTCGCTATTTTCATGAGCTATTGCCTACATTTTTAGGATTCCATGGCGATTTTCATGGCCCAAAAGACCCGATACATCTTTGAAAGATATGACCAAAACTCGCTGCTTTTGCATTTTATGGCCAAATTCATGAGCTATTGCCCACTTTTAGGGTTCCATGGCGATTTACAATGACCGTAAGAACCGATACATGTTTGAGAGTTATACCAAAACTCATCGCTTTCACGCTTTATGGCCGGTTTCATGAGCTATTGCCCCAATTTTGGGTTCCGTATGACTTACATTTTTTTCAACGACCGTAATAATCCCGATACATCTTTGAGAGTTATTACTAAAACTCGTTGTTTTCGTGTTTTATGACCATTTTCATTAGGTATTGCCAATAGTTTTTGTGTTCTAAAGTGATTTGCATGGTCTATAAGACCCATTAAATTTTGAGAGATATGACTAAAAACTTGAAGTTTTCGTGTTTTATAGACGCTTTCATTAGCTATTGCCCATCGCTTTTGGGGTTCTAGGCGATTTACAACGACCTTAAGACACGATACATGTTTGAGTGTTATGAACAAAAACTCGCTCTCATGTTTGATGGCCATTTTCGCGAGTTATCGCTTCTGATCTTTGGGTTTTAGGTGGATTTGCATGGCTCATAAGACCCTATACAAGTTTGAGAGATATGACCAAAACTTGTCGCTGCTTATGGCTAAATTCATGATCTATTGCCCATCGCTTTGGGGTTCCAGCGATTTACACCACCATAAGAACCGATACATGTTTGAGAGTCAGGAACAAAAATCGCTGCTGTGTTTTATGGACCTTTTCATGAGTTACTGCCAACAGTTTTTGTGTTCCGGGCGGATTTGCATGGTTTCTAAGACCCTTTACATGTTTGAGAGATATGACCGTAAACACGCTGCTTTCGTGTTTATGGCCGCTTTTCAAGGAGTT